>VNJN01008580.1:193148-574875 GCA_008042485.1 Drosophila mayri
GGGGGGGGGGGGGGGGGGGGTTGGGTTGGGGGTGGAAAATTGCATGCAATAATTGCACAGCGAGTGGTTTTGTGGCCGTACAGCGGAAGGGAAGTTTCGCATTTCCGCTCCAGAGTTTTGCAAGCTGCCCTCTAGGGGAGGGGAACACGTGCAAGGAAAATATTTACACACACATACACACGTTTATGTTTCCCTATTGTTACCTTCTCGGCAATTTTCCACCAATTTTTCTGGAGAATACACCGAAATTTGCGGATATTGCTTGCCCATATATCACGCCCTGAGGACATTACGAATTCAATATAGTGGTCATATAATTAATTTCTTTGTTTAGGTTTAATATGCATCATAAATTATAATTATTTCATTAGAATCAATGGATAATTACCTATAAATTAAACCAACAAAATTATTAAAAGGGTCCTTAAAATACCATCTAATATTGTATTAAAAATTAAGATTCAAAATAAACTTTACAAGTAAATTCTGTAAATTTTAAAACACTATCTTACATTTCTTTCAAACCCAAATTTCTCCCCAAAACTTCCTAAATTTAGTTAAATATTTATTTACAAAAAGAAAGCCTTTAATGATCTTATCAAACTTCCGATTAACTACTGTGTTTCGCTTACTAAACCCCCCTTGTTGCATGACGTCCGTGCTGCGTTACAGACAAACGCCAACACACAGTGCGTTTGAAAATTTGTGTTACCAGCCACGCCTCGTCAACAAAAGCTGCTCTAATTCCCCATTGTATTGCGTTTCGTATTGAATTTATTACGTTTGTCTGTGCCACTACTGACGGCCGATGGATGGTGTGTGTGTGTGTGTCGCATGAGGCCCCCAAAACTAATGGCTTCCAATCAACGATGTTTGTTCAATGTTTTTGCGGTGGCTGCGACAGGTGCACCAAAGCGTCAAAAACATCACGGGAAGTGCGGGGGACTGGGCGGCAGTATATAAATTAACCGAGGTTAAGCATTCAATACGCCCACTGAAATACAGACCAGGTGAGTGATTAAAGCCAGAAATTTGCATTCAATGGAGTAAAAATCAACGGGGAAATTAATTAAATTAAAACACACAAACGAAATCAAAGTGGCCAATTGCATTTTTAATCAATTTATGTATCAATCCACTCGCAACAATTGCTTTCAATTCAATTTATTTCCCAAAGAGCAGGCATTGAAGTGGTAAATGAAATCAATTTGAATTCGATATGGAAATGGAAGTAGTAAATAGAGGAAATATAACAATTTGAAAGTGCCTGCTATCTGGTTGTTTTGGGACTTTTGAAGGCTGCCAAAAAATAAACCAATCCCCACATTATAAAGATTTATAAAATTGCCATAAATTTGCATAAGTTGAGCTTGCAAAAATCTCAGATAATTTAATCAAAGTCAGTCGCTTTCTTCTGAGTGATCTTTCCATAAAATGTGTATGTGACGCCGTCCCTGGATCTTGATTAATATAGATCAAATCTGAGCAGAGCAGCCTCCAGAACAAGTCTACAGTGGCGTCTGACGTCCAGCTGCTTCAATTAAGAAATTTCATTAAAAGCAAAAAGAAGAACCAGAACCCAGAAAGAGAGAGTGGAGTGAAGTCTTCTGGCGAAGGAAGAGCTGAATGGCAAGGAGGGGATGGATGGATACCCTGAACTTGGAATGGCCGGCGATGATTGAGATAAACAACGCTGGTCCAGGTCCCAGGTCCAGCTTCAGGTCCAGAATTACCAACACACTCTCCTCGATTCGCCGGAAGCTGCTTGCACTCGCTCACATAAAAATCTCAGCGGCGCTCCCTGTTCCCCCTCTATAAAGTGTTTATGGGACGATCTAAAGCACTTCGAAAAATATATAATATATATTACTTTCACAAAAGTAAAATATTTTAATTAGAGAAATATTACTATTTATTTTATATAGAATTTTTAAAAATGTATAACATTAAACCATAAAGAAATTTCCAATGTATTTGCATTCCTTTAAAATTCTATATATTTAACATCTTAAAAAAACAATATTCCTCTATTTTTCTCAGTTTATGATATTTTTTGCCCTTTGCTATAATTAAAAAAAAATCTTCATTTTTATAGCTTGCATATTAGTTTTTGAAGAATATTTATGGTCGTAGCTGTTGAGTCGACGCCTCCCTAGAATAATGATAAATGCGCTTGATCCTCTGTTCCGATTAACATCTCACAACTAGTTAGTGCAGCCCAATGGATGATTCAACTTATTTTCGCAACTTAATGGTGATTGATAATCATATAAAAAATCCATTTAATATTGATTTATGTTCGCTGTAAATAGCTATAACTGAAATTGAACGATATATAGTGGAGGAGGGGCAGGGAATACTCCCTCACCCAGAAACCCATCATCTATGCGAACATATTAATCAAAACCTATGCAGTTTATAAAGTTATTTATAGAATTTAGAGTTTGTTGATTCTTAAATTATTCGATTTATTTTTGCTTTAAAACTTTACTTTAAGATATTTTCTGGTAAGCTCCCAAATTTTTATTAATTATATTTCACACAACTAAGAAATCTACTTCGTTTTCATTTAACTTTATTTTGTTTTTTTATTATCAAGCAAATAATCAATGGCTTTAAATCAAAATGTCAGAACACCAAAAGCGGAAGAACTTTTAATCTTTTGGATAACAGCCAATCAATTTATCTCCCAATTAATTCCATTCAAAACCCCGATGTGAAAGTCATGAAAAATTGCATTAATTTGAATGTGAATCGATTAATCGACAGACTATTCATAAGCTGAGGCAAATTTCAAAATCATTTCCAAACTTCACATTTGGCCAAGAGACTTGTTTGCTTTGGCGTGGCCAAAAAATGCATAAATATATAAACATAAAAATCGAGTTTATTTATTTTTTTTCTCGGGAGCATTTCGAAAATTTAACGCCATAAACAATATATTTTTTTTTTGGCAGATTTGCCAAAAGTCAGCAAAAAGAAATGTTTATTTATGCAAGCTGCTGCCGCTGTTTTCGAGCAGTCTTCACGGGAAGTTCAACATCAAAGTTGCTTGGAAATTTGCCATGGAGTAGTTCCCGAAGTTCTTCTTGGGGAATCTGACCCACTGTGGCCATAAAGTTTGTATTACCATTTCCGCCTGAGGCGGCATAAAATGCTGTCATTCAAACCTCAAGCTGAGGCTGACCACACAGCGAGAAAAGGGCAAAAAGTCGCGGCAGCGACAGCTGGTCAATGGCACACTCCTCCTCTGGCGTTTCTAGCAATTAAAGTTGAACTCCAGATGACCCTCTCAAACCTCATCAGTGAACAAATAAAAAGAGGATAGGGGAAAAAATAAAATCATGTTCATTTTCTGTTTTCTGATTTGATTAAAAGTAAATACATTTTCGATAACCATATCACATTTCTGTTTGACGACGACACTGGTTCCCTTCTCAGATATTGTCCAATTTTATGGGTGTTTCAGGGTCTTTGACTTAATGGAGTGTTTAATTGTTTATGGAAAGCATTTTGTTGGCTGCTCGTTAAAGTGATTTTTTTATTAGAAACAACACCCTGAAGATAAAGTAAGGTATACTTTACTTATCTTATATTTTGTGTGCATTATTCCCATATCAATATCTCATTTTTCCTCATTCAATGTCAAAATTTCGCTTCGATTTAATTTAATTAAAAAATGTGCTGGTCAAAATCTTTGCTTCGGCGGTTTTTTTTTTACCTTGAAATTAATGATTTATTCAAATTAATTGTATTTATCTCGTTTACGGTAGCTACCAAGCGTGGCAAATTTCATTTAAACTCGTTGACATTGTTCAAAATTCCCCTTTCCCCTCCAGTTTCCATTTTTCCCCCATTTAGTTGTCATCATCATCATTATTGGGGGAAGGCTGAACAAAGGCCAACAGACCTCTAACCGTAATAACAGGAAAAACAACAATAAAAGCTCTTTTTTGCAATTGAAAAAAAGAAAGTTTTGCGAAATTAGACTTTGTTTTGGACAGAAAATTGCTTAAACAACAAAACAAAAGCAAAAAAAAAACGAATCACTATACATTGCGGTCATTGTTTCTGCGTGGTCCAACTGCGAAACTCATTTTAAACGGTCTCCAAAAGGTAAAAAAACAAAATCGGCAGATAATGCTCTAAATACAGATGAGTGGGGGAAAGTACTTGTAATTTGAAAATAATTGAGTACGCCGTAAAACTTTAAATGGGGCAAATAAAGGGTCAAACAGACAAATAATAATTGCTGAAGCTTTGTTTATAAAGTTTTATTTATTAAAAGTAATTAAAAGGTAAGAAAACAATAGGAACAAACATATTTATTTACTATTCAAAATTTTAAAGCTTTGGATTATCATAAATTTATGCATTTCTTTTTTATAATTTACTATGTTTGCTGCTATACACCTATAAATATTTGAACCACTATTTATTTAACAAATAATTAGCTAGCTGTGTGAGAGGTTATTCAATTTACTCTTCCACCGGCCAAGAAAACTCCATTAGTTGTTGGCCATTTATACACACCCGGGATCAACGAAGCGTTAAATCAAACATTTGCCGAGTCAAACATCTCGATCAAACTAATTAATCATAATTTTCAACAACACAAAAAGACAGCAGCAATAAAAATTGAAAATGAAGACGGCAAACGAACTTTGACGGAGAGCCAAAGTGTGTGTGGGGATCAATGGCCCACCAAGCTTGAAAGTTCAATATCGAGAAAAAAAAAAGAATCCATAATAAAGAATCCATAAAAAACGATTTAAAATGGGTTGGGCAAAACGCAATGGAGCGGCAAAAAACAGATCGATCTTGTTGATGCATTTCCTAATGCCGGGAAAACGAGGAAAGACCATTTAAGGTGCTCTCTTTCACTGAACGAAAACTATGAATGAAACTAACCATGTGCAGGGACTTGGTATTTGTAAATTAAAGCTAATGATGACTTGTACAAAAAAAAAAATAACAACAAAAAACAGTTGGAATTGAAAAAAATATGGGAAGAAAATCACCAGAAAACGAAGATGATTCTGCATTCAATTTTGTTGCTGCAGCAGATCAAAATGCAGTAAACACAACGGGCTCTCCTGTGTTTCTTCACCTTTTGTCAGTCGACCTGAGTACAGTGGGGTTTTAATAAGAGCTATGAGAGTTTATTCTAATTTTTATTTTTGATAATAATTAGAAATTCTATCACCCAAAGGTAAGTCTCTCAAGCTGCAGCCTTACATTTAATTCATATTTTTAACAGCTATTTCCAAATAGAAATTATGTTTTATAAAAAATCAGCTTATAATATTTAAATAATCCCCGTTTCTTCTTCTAGGGGATCACTGTACCCCATTCCAGTGACGGAGTGAGCCAGCAAAGAAACAGTTAAGACGGCTTCCAGCTGCAACAACTGCCACTTCCAGGTTGCAGCAGACGCCAGCAGTCTGGAAGCGATGGAGCGGTGCCCGTTTTTGGAGAATGGCTTTACCGGGCCCAATGACTCATAGCTTTTCCTACCCATTTTGTTGTTGTGGTTCTTGTAATCAGAATGAGCGTGGAAGAGGCGAGAATGGATAAAAGAGAGGCAAACAGGTTACCTGCCGGGATCGGTGTATCGCTGGCTGGGCTGATTGCGTGACAGTTGTGTGGGTAAGCGGCTTAGCCGACTGTCCCAAGACTCATGAGATCCGAGAAGAGCGCAGAGGAAAACCCCATATAGTATACCTTGCGATCAGCTACCGAAATGAATAATGATTTAATAGGGCTCAACGAATGGAAATTAAATTGTAATCACGGGAATTGCAATCAGTTGCGGGGGATCAAGAATTCTAGAGCATCTTAAAAAAGGCCACCCAGAAGATCTAATTTTTGTTTCAGATCAAAAGCCAAACCAGATCTATATATTTCGGAATTAAAAATAAAAAAAAAAACAAGTTGTTGAGCAGCGATCTCTTAGTTGATCACTTCCATTTAAAAAATTAACACATTTGCCTGGGATTTTATGAGGCACAAGCCAACAACGATTGAAAAACAACTACAACTTTGTTGCAACTGATGAGTTAAGATAAAGCGGAATGGAAAAGCGTTAAGTGAAGCTCCGAGTTGCGAGTTGGCTTTGAAAAGACAAAAAACATAAAGATTCGAATATTTGCATACCCTGTTTTGTTGGTTTGTTTGCAAAACAACTTGTTAAATTTGTTTAAACTATTATAATAGTTGATATGGAATATGAGTTTATTGAAAATGTAATAATGATTCCTTTACTTTGATCAAAATGCTCTCAGAAACCATTCAAAATAGGTAGGATATTTCATAATTTCAGAAATAAGAATCAGAAATATGCTTAATTTTAGAGTTAGTCTTAGGAAAACATTTGAAGGATGTTCATAGGTATTGCAATCTTTGCTACGGATTTTATAGACCCCAGCAGACGAGCTAGACGACCCATTTCGCATCTTTTCTCTCTACTCTCTTCTGGACATAAATTTGAAAATCTAATAGTGACGAGTCTTCAGATCCTGTACCGCTAAGTGGAACGGAAGAGAGGCTGGAAAATCAAAACGCAAAGAGGCATCAAACAACAACAAACCCCAAGACCTACTTCAACCTCGAAAAAAAGAGAGAGCGAGGGAGAGCAACCAGCAGAAGAAGTAGGACAAAAGTAGAAAACAAAGACGATCGGTTGCAAACGAAAACAGGATGCGCCTGCGCAGTTGAAACGAAACTAAAGGTGAACATCATTATCATCAAAAGAGGAAAAAACCTTACAAAAATAAGAAAAAGCGAAATCAAAGAAATCAACAAATACAACATAAAAGGAAACGATTCTCAGGGGCAGTGCAAACAGACACAAAAGATGAAGCAGAACACGATAACGCAGCCCAGAAAGGAAATAGGGGAACGAGAACAAGGGATAGAAGGCGGGAAATGGGGAGGGTGGGGTGAGGAGGAGTTCGAGGAGAAGAAAAGAGACCGAAAAGGAGGGGACAAATGGGAATGGCAAGCGATAAACGTCATCGGCCAGATTATGCTGCATAAATTATCAAATGCAAAAAGACACTACCAAAAGGGAGCGCCGCATAAAGTGGCAAGAGAGATGCAAGGATCCAAAGAGAGACAGGGGAAAACATTGTGCGCTGTAAATAATTGTAATTTACGTGGAGAAGGGTACTGACTCTACCTATGTACCTAGCCTGTACTATGAAGTTCAAGACACAAGGAGCTCTTAGAATGATTTTGAGAAACAAAAGATACAAAAGTATCTTAAGGATGCAGGCGTCTTTGTAGATTCCAAATAAGCAATGATTTGAGTGTGATAAGTATTTTAAAACAAATTAATATTTTAAGGTTGAATTTTATAATTAAAAGAAATAATAAATTTTTGGTTTTTCCTCAGGTGTCTGCGTATATATCTACCTACCTAAGCCGCTGCGGCAAAGGTAAAGAGAACCTGACGAAGAGGGCGACAAAGCAGAGGAGACGGAAAGAGGAGACAGAGCAAGAGCATAGCCAGACCAGAACAGCACGTACAAGAAATTAGCAAACACAGAGGAGGAAGAGTGAGCGACGAAAGGGGCTGCGAGAGTCGTAAAGAAGTAAAAGCGAAACGACGACGAAACGGATTATGATGTTCCCCAACCTGATCATGATGATGATGAATGGATTGGTCTACGACTCGCATAGACGGAAAAAAGAGGGAGGGAAGCAGAAGGTGGCAGAGGATAGGAAACTCGCCTGCGGGGGCAGTTGGACAAATGGAGTTACTAAAAGATACACACAAACACCAGCACAACAACAACAACACACACATGACAAGAACATGAACATGGACCACGCGTAATGCGTTCTCGCTCTTTCTCTGTCCCTCTTTCGGCCATTGCCCCATCTCTTTCTTCTGCCTATAATCGTGGTCGGAATCGTAAAACGTGATCGAGGGCTTTATGTGTACGATACGTTTTGCCATGGCTATGTTATTGTTATTGTTGTTTTTATTTTTTGTAAGAGTTCTTGTTTTTGTGTTAGTTGTGGTTCTTGTTGCTGGCACTTTTTGATGCCCTACAAAAACGGAAAAAACCAGACTTTGTGATTCATTGGTAATGTTCCTGGAACGAGTCACAACCACCCTGAGGAGAAAAAGGATTATCTATAATACTACAATCTTTTATTTAATATTGGTTTTATTTAGTTCACCTTCCCAAATCACGAACTGAGATTAATATGTCTATAAAACTATTTTATTTTGAGAGTTCCTTGTGATGACGTTATAAAAATAGCTAAGGCTGCATAGATGCTCCTAAAAAAGCCATAAAATCATAAACTAATGTCTGGAATAAAGAATTTTGCTCGCTTCCGAATTTTTATAACCAATAAAATTACCCCTTCAGGATCTTAGATCCAAATAATTCTACCTTTTATGGAATTCTTTATAAAGAGCATTTAATGTGTGTCTGTGCTTCCATATACCCTAATTTTACTTTCTTAGGCCACACTTTTTTTCTTTCTTTTGTAACCTTTTTAGTTTCTGTTTTAGTTCATTGCTTTTTTGAATGTGGATGTACTATATGGATCTTGTATCTGAAATGTATATATGTATGATTATTTTGTTTTCTACTCCCTCCGGCCGACAACTTTTTCATTAGAGCGGAATAAAACAAGCGAAATCAAAGAATAACAAGGGTTCTTTTTGTTGTTGTTTTTGTTATTTTAGCTGCTTTCAGCATGTAATCTCAATTTTCGGTTTTTCGTTCTTCAGTTCTTCCTGTCTTCGGTCTTTTTGTTGGGGGTAATTTACAAGTCTGGGCAGCAAAATTTACATGCCGACACTGACATGTTGTTGGTGTTGTTGAGTTGTTCTTGTTGTTGGTTGGAGTTGTTGTTCAATTATAGTTGTTGTTGTGTGCTGGATGGGCTTGGCTACAACTGCTAATGTTGTGGGTCAATGATTCAGCGCGTGGATGCGGCAACAGCTGTGCGAACTTTTGACGGATCGCTTAGAGGAAGTGGGTCTTGGAGAGTTAAGAGAAATGGGAGTGGATATACCCCAATGGTGTTCAAAATATAATCTTGAAGAATTTTATTTGGCAAAAATAAAAGGGTAAATGCTGAATTGGAATGTGGGAGCAGTTTATTTGGACCCACAGCTTCAGCTAAAGATCATTTTTCTATCTTCTATCGCGTATATAAATAATGGATTGAGATCTACCTATTAGGTGATTCATTAAATGGAATGTGAAAAATGGTTAAGAAATTTATAATATAAATAGATTTCCCAATGATAGATTCTCGGAATCTTCCTCATAATATCACTAAAAATCCCCAATCTAACCTCAAGTTTATCAGTTATTTTCTTTGAGATCCACTCTCTTCATATTGACGAACCGCAATCAAGAGTTTTCTTATCACAAAGAAGAAACAAATTTAAGAAATTCTTTCACTTGCTGACTCTGTGTACTTTTCTTTTATTTATTCAAGTTTCTAACACATCCTGCTCTTGATAAGTTTTGAAGGGAAAGTGGCCTATAAATACGACATTTAAAATGTCATCTGCTTCAACTGTCACCTGCCGCCACCACCTCATAAAAACGATATTTGCATAAATACTAGGCTTCCCCTAATCAGCACAATAATCTCAAGAAATGCCAATTATTATTAACGCGCCACTGTAAATGGCCGACGATCCGCCCACTCGCACACCTTCTAAACCAACACCCACATTGCTATGGGCAAAAAAAAGTCTTATGGCGACAAAAAGAAACCACAAGAAGTATTGAACAGTGATCGATCGGAATAGAAAACTTCTGAGTAATAGATTCTTAACACATTTTGAAGTTCTGTGGGGGCAATACTATAATCTATTGTTCAGTAAATAAAGTTATTTTCAAATTAGTTTGGAAGTTTCATACAAATTGTTATTACAGCTATAATTTTACGGTAAAATCTACAAATAAGCGACTGTTCACTGTACTGGCATCCAATTAGCCGAGATGAGAAACTTGAGAGCCGATCGTGAACAATTACGTGAATAATTTACAGCTGAGATATGGGCTACTAAAGCTGCCAACGCATTGGGGGATCAGGTAGATCACAAGGAACCGGTTAAGAGAGGGTGTTTTCATGTTTTTTAGACGGTTGTACACGGCCAAAAAAGCAAAATATTAGCAAACGTTAGATCTCACTTAATAAAATGTTAAAAAAAAGAGATACTAAATATGGGAGAGAATATAATTTAAATGCAATTTGGAAATTAAGCAAAATAATGGAAAAGTTCCAACTTTAATAGAATATAAAAAGGTCCTTTACTTTTCCTTAAAAATAATATTATAAAATAAAATTCATGCAGCAAGTATCTAAGGTTTATTGACAGATTTCTGGGTTATTTTTTCCACTGTACATAAAAAGGAAAGGGGTACAGGTACGAACACAGGTACAAGCACTTACCGCTCTTGAGACGATCGTTAATTAGATCCTCGATCAGCTGCGGACACTCGCACTCGATGGCGTAGCAAAACTGCTTGAACTTCTCGAAGCCGCTCTTGGAGATGATTTCAATAAGATTGGCGCACTGGAGCCGCAGGATTTCGGCGTCGTTGAATCCGGTGCAACCGACCCCGCCGCTGCCACCGCCGGATGGCGTGAGGGAGCGGCTGTCGCAGTTGGCATCGCCGTTGACGCTGGCGCAGCGTGAGGATCCACTGCCCCCGCTTCCGCCGCTGCCCCCACTGGCCGTGCTCCCGCTGCTGGCCACGGCGCTGAGCTTGCGTTTGGTTAACGATGGAGCGCTACCGGGCGGCTCGACGCCCGCCACGCCGGCAGAGGCGGCGGCAGAGGGCGTGGGCGTGACGGCACCGTAGGGCTTTAGGAGCAGATCCTCTTCCGACTGGCTGAGCACCGAGTTCTTGACGAGCACCGCCAGCAGATCGGTGCTGCCCAAGTCCAGCATTATGCGCTCTTGGTGGCGGCACAGGAGGGAGCGCACCTCTTCCTCTTCCTCGCGCGTCATCTTGGCCGCTGTTTACCGTTGCTTTCTATGGTTTATTACTGTATTTATTGCACTCGCCGGTTGCACAAACAACAAAACACTTGCCTCTCGGCCATTTTTGCATTAAATTTGGCAGATTTTTAATGGTTTTGCCTTTTGTTTGCACTCTAATGTAACGAAATTGTAGTTGTTAGTTGTTGTTTTCGGATTGCACTGTTTTTTTCGCGGTTATTTGTTTTGTTTTTGTAGTTATTTGTTATTTTCTCGTATTATTTCACCTTGGCTTCAGTACCAATCTTCATTACATTAGTTAAACATTTATTTCAAAACACTTTGCTTGGTTTTTGTTTAAATAATTTGATTTCTGTGATTTTTTGCAAACCAAACAACGAAAAAGCGCGCCATTTTCAGTCGTTTGCGAGTTTTCTTTACCGCTTCTTTTCACTCTCGCACAAAGTTCGTCAAAAAACAAACACAAAATCAAATATAGTCGATGCGGCGCGTTCTCGTCAAAATATAGAAACCATATCTTGCTGAATCGGATAACGCGATGCGGCGCGTTCGGTTGTTTATGCTATAGTGAGCGAAACATTAGCTGGCTCAGCTGCCGGGATAAAAATTGTAAAACGAAGCAACCCGCGATACCGGTTTCCGAAGTAAATGCTGGTGGTGGAGAACTGTCGATGACACTTCTATCGATGTTTTTATTTTCTCGAACATCGTGTATCGTTTCGAACCGGTAATTAAGAGAGGGCATGAGATCCCAAACGGCAAAAGAAAGGTGGGCATGAATTCCCAATTGGTAATTTTTGTATGGGGAGAAAGGTGGGCTTGAATTCCAACCGGTTATTGAGAGGGCAAAATTTTTATCGATATTATATTTCAAGAGCGCCAAGAGAGTTTTCGTGCATCTGAGTGATTGAGAGTAAAACCAAAGCTAAAACAACAATTGTGCGCTCTCTCTTTGAGTACCTTTGCGAGTGGTTTTGTTTGTGTTTGTGGTAACAATTGTTTTTGTTTTGTTTCTAAGATATTGCTATCACCTAACTTGAGTTCAACTTGACTTTAAACTTGACTTTAATTTATCTCATTAATGGTAATATTTTAAAGGATTTTAACAAAACTTAAATATAATTTGATTTGAATTAAATGTATTTTATAAGACATATAAGATAATGAGATACTTCCTTTACGTTTTGTATTTAAATTTCAACAAAACAAAAAGCTAAAATGACATTGAAGCCTTCGGTCAAGGCGACGACTTGAAAGCATTACCATATCGTGTGGGCACAATGAGGAACAGGAGCTCCCGGGGTGTCCCAAAACCGGAATCGGAAGCAGTCTTACGGTGTACGACACCTATAGCCTTGATTAATTGCCACTGGCCACACACTCAGCCACATGCTTAGCCGTTTAACTTTGAGTGCCTTGCCGTTTACAAACTGTTGGCCAACTTGTAACCGGTCATCACAAAAGGAAACACCCAAGGAGCACTGTTGCAAAAAATTGCATTAAAATTTTTAAATTTATTATTAAATGATTTAATGAAATAAACAGATAGAAAACTATTTAAAAGCATTTTAAGAGCATATCTTTGAATTTCTTCTCTAATTTAATTTGATTTTCATTTTAATTTTTTACCTAGAGTATTTTTTAAATAATTAAAAATATTCTTTTAAATTTTAGGATATTGCAAAAATATATTTTCAGTTCAGAATAATTAATAAAATATTTTGGGTTGGAATAGAAAGTTTAAAGTTTTGTTTAGGATGCTCTAAATGAATTTCCTTTCATAATGCTTGAACCTTAGCTCTGGTTTCCTTTAAGATTTCTATTTTTTATGTGTTACTTAATATTTTAATATTTAATATTTTATTTAATATTTATTTAATATTTAATATTGTATTTTAATTTATTTTTCTCACTGCATTCCATACACTTTGCCAGAAGAGCTCTAATTACGTCTGTTTGAATTGCGGTGCTCTGATTAAGGCCCTTTTACAAGCCAATCGATGATTGTGACTGGCATCGGCAGCAGAACAATAATAACAGATGTTTGGCCAGAGCCCATGGAAACGGATAAGGATAATTAAAGGGAATTAAGGATGGAGCTGATCCGAGGGGAAATCTATGGCCTGCAAATTCCAGGCCAGGCCAGACCAGGCCAGGCAGCATTCCTGACATTTTCCGCCTGTCAGCAGATTAACAGGTGTAACCCGCCCCCAAGTGAGCCAATCGCTAAATGGTTTTTGCATAAATTGATTACAATAATTTGCGCCTATTCCCCCGAACATTTTTCCGAGTTAACCGAACCGCCAAACTGGCAGAAAGAATATCAACAAGTTGTTTGTTCAGCTTCCATAATTTATGCAGCAATGCAGTCGAACCCAATGAATATGGTGTGTCGCTCATAATTCTCCTCGGTAAATTGCTCTTTACTATTCAAAATCCACCCTCGGAGTGGCAGTGCGCCACAAAGGTTGTCCATCAAATAGGGAAATGTGAAAAAATAACAAGGAAAAACATAAACAAAGGTCTTCCATCATTGCAAAGTGGAAGGAATAAGGGAAGCTTTAGAATTGTATAACAAATATTTATCATATTCGGTGGTTTACTTAAGTAATTAATTTTTTGGTTTATTTATATATTTAAAAATTTCATTTAATTTTCCGCTAGAGAATTTTTTATTTGTTATCATGATAAGAGCTTTTTAAAATACAAAAAGGCACACAAGGGGCTTCTAAGCATCGACCCATTTATAGCCTGCGAGGCTCTATAATTCCCCTGCTGCAAATTTTTTATAACTAAATGGTTAAATTAGCAATATAATTCTATATTGTAGTTTAGATTTTTGCTAAGTAAAACTAGGTTTTATTTCAAATTATTAAAACTGATTTGAAAACACTTTTTAATATTTTTATGGCCTCCAAAAACTAAGTCATAAAGTTGTTTTATAAAAATAAAATCAGTAACATCCTTAAGATTATTTTGTTTTTCATTAAAAAATATGCATTCTTTATAATCTCACTAAACCCAGTGCTCACTGTACTTCTAAGGTGGGTGTCAACAGAACAAGAGTTGATTTGTGTGAGTGTTATGAAAGGCTTGAATGCAAATTACTATTATTAAGGAACAATTGCACTGTGATGCGTGTGAGTTCTGGAAAAATATTTGCAAAAAAAACCAAACCCTAAAAGGGAAAGTTGAATGGCAACGAAATCCGGGGGAATCACTTCGACTGCCAGAGCTTATTGGGAGGATTACACATATATTCAGCAAATAGAAAATCGGGGGAAAGGGGAGGGTCTATCATCAATTGTGCCACATGTTTTTGCCCAATGTTTCCATTTAGTATTACTCGTCACGTCTCTGCAGCTTCCTCTGCAATTAAGTGTAGGAAGGGTGGATTAGATAGAGCAGAGATACAGTGAAACTTCGGGAGGTTACACTAATTTTTAACACACTTTTTTAACTAAATTAAATAGAATTTTATTTAACAACAAAACGTAAGGGTTTTACTTGATGTAAATTCTAAGAAAACATCAAAAAGAAAACTCCTTCCAAGCTTCACTTTGCTAATTTGGCCAAATCAAGCCTCCAGCTTCTTTCCGATTGTCTGACGCTCTTCCGGGGCGGAGAAAACCATTCCAAGTTCAAAGAAGGGCCCATAGTCATCATCCATCAATCCTCCAGGCGAACTGCTACCATTACCCTTACCCCCCTCTCCCCCAGCAACGATCCAGGTGCACTTCGTCGGATGATAATTGTCTTGGGGAATTGCTTTGGGCTCAGACAGTAGCTCCATTTGCCGATTGGCAGATTAGCAGTTTATCAAGACCCACCGCACGTGGTGGTGGTGGTCGGGGGCACCGTTTGAGTTATTGTGGAATTTTTATTATTCCGTAATTTCGTAATTACTTATCACAGAGGCACTGGCAGACCTCTCTGGCGTGCTGTTTTCTAATCTGGACCAAGAGAAAGGCCATAAAAACGAATGTCCAGCTGTAGTGATGAGTGCTAACGACTCGAATAATAGTCGTCAAATGGTTCTGCAGGTGGTAATTCGATTTAATTGTTTTTAGTGGCTTTGTAACCTGCTTTCAATTGTGGCTATAAAGGCTGAAGAAATATGCACATCATTAATGTTGACTTGCAGAGAGATTGTTATAGAAAATAAATTGTTGTTAAATATAATAAATCTTTGACTTAAAATTAGAATTATTCCTTAAACAAAGAGAATGCATAGGGAAGGCTTTATAACTCAGAAACACAAATATTTAAAGTCTGTAAATATAATAAAATTTTGATCAGGGTATGTAATTATAGTCCTGAAATAATATTATTTAAAATCCTTTGAGAATTTTATCTAGTTAAATATAGAATATTTAATAATATGTTCTAACCCATCAAAGGGTTAATCTATAACATATTTAATCCCTTAAAAAGCGATCCACCCTGATGCTAAATCAAAAGCTCCTAATCTGGAATAACTTGGAGATCATAATCGCTATAAGTAGTAACTGTTTGATTCTCTGCTTCCGTCTCTACCCCTTCTTAGATACCCATTACATCTTCTATAATCCAGAACTTATACTTTGAGAGATAATGATAGATAATGAGAGCAAAAACGGAGAAGAGCCATCAATCGATTCACTTTCGTTTGTGCGATGGCCGCAGTCAGAAGCGAATTCCCCAGCGAGTTGAACAGTAATCCGAGTACCAAAGCCGACAGTTTGAGGTCGTTGAAAAAACACGTGGCCACGTGTTGGCACAACTTGTGCAAAAAACTCCAGCAGCCCGCCTCCCTTCGCAAGAGCTCCCACAGCCGATTCTACAAGATATTTGTGACGGCCGAGTGTTCTGCGAGTTTTCCGGAAAAGTCAGCATTTGTACGTCAATTTCACCGGTTTTTCAAGGCGGGCAGAAAAAGCAACAAAGCCAGCGGCGAGCCTGACCCAGAGCCGGATTTGTGGAGAGTGCCGTTGGCCGATGGGCAAAGAAGCCAAAAGCAATTGCAAATCGTAGCGAGACTTTTCTCCTCAACACTGATCTCCACCAAGGAGGAGGAGATCATCAGCACAAGTACAAGTGACACCAGCTACAGGAGCAGGAAAAGCCAGAGCTACTGCAGCACCAGCACCATGACCATAATCGAAGGCAACTATAGGGAAGTGCGCGACGAGTATCCCGACATTGATGCCGAGGTGCGCGCCATATTGCTGACCCACGCCCAGAATGGAATCACGATATCGAACATTAAAGGTGGGTATATATTTTATGATATTTAAAGAAGCTATATAAAGATGTCTTCCTATTTAAAAAAAATATTTTTTTACTGTCTTTTTGATATTTTTGCATCACTTTTTCAACTTAAATTATTGGGAAAACGAAGAAAACATTAGTAAAATTATTATAGATATTTTTTATAAATAAAAATAAATATTTTAAAGGTTTCTAGAAGACTTGCCCGCCTATAGAAATCTCTAGATAATTTCTGTCAAGCTTATATAATTTTTTACATGTGCTTTAAGCATTTGTAACTTTGCCTTTTTAATGCAATTACTTTGACTTCTGCAATATTAAATTATTTCAATTTTCCCAATTTTCCTTCCAGATGAATATCGCAAACAGACGGGCAACATCTTTCCGCTGGATGACAACATTACAGATTTTCTGCTAACCATTCCGTATGTGACCGCAGAGTGCAGTCACAATGGCAAGCGGATCTTCAATCTCAAGCCCAACAAGGAGAATAGCCACCTGCTGGACATGGTCCTCAACCAGAAGCAGCGCAGCGATTACAGCAGCGGAGCACCGTCCATCGAGGACAAATACCTAATGGGTGCACCGCGTGCGCCACCGCGCTACTGGCGTAACGGATATAAGCGGCGGGCTCTGTCCCCGCTGGACAACAACCTCAATGTTGAGTCAAAGGTCAACGCGGATAAGCCAACGGATGGCCAGAGCAAGGAGATCAATACCAGATCGGCAGCGCTGCCGCATTTGGCCAAGGCGGCAGCGGAGTCGAACTGGTGTTACCAGGACAATTGGAATCATCTGTAAGTCCAAGATTTAGTAATTAATAAAAAATAATTCTTAATTTAATTTCCCTAAAACCTGCAGCAACAATATCTACCAGCAATCCAATGCAAATGCTCAGCACATGCCAGTGCCCGACCAAATTTATACTGATCCTTCGGAGCAGTCAAACCACTTGGCTAATCCGGAGTTGATCCAACCACCCTACAAGAACCATCACAGCCCAAAACTCAACCAGATACTAAATCCACAATTGGACATATTCAAGCGTCCACAATCCTCTGGAGATCTGAAGCGGCGCCACGATAGAACGCCCACAACAATGTCCACAGCCACCCATAACGATTCGATGCTGACCATCAGCTCGGACTACGATGCCTATCTTCTGGACTTTCCGCTAATGGGCGATGATCTGCTTCTATATCTCGCCCGAATGGAGCTCAAGTGTCGTTTCAGGCGGTACGAGCGGATCCTACAGTCGGGACTCTGCGTCTCCGGCCAGACGATCAACGGTGCCCGGAATCGGCTGAAGAAGGTCTATCTGCCCGAGGGCACGCGGATAATTGTGAACATTGGTTCGGTGGATATATTGAAGGGCAGGCCGCTCGTTCAGATCGAGCACGACTTTCGGCTGCTCATCAAAGAGATGCATAGCCGGAGGTTTGTGCCGATCCTCACCAATCTCGCCCCGCTGGCCAACTATTGCCACGACAAGGGGCTGTGCGACAAGATCCTGCGATTCAACAACTTTATACGTGCCGAGGGCAGGAGTCACCTGAAGGTGATCGATATACACTCCTGCCTGATCAACGAGCGGGGCATCGTTCGTTTTGATTGTTTCCAGAAGTGAGTATGGCATTTGGAATACAAAAATAAAATTAAATATATTAAATTGAAATACCGATCTGTCTTTTTCAGCGCTCCTCGCTTTGTATCGGGTTCCAAGGAGCCCTATCTGTTCTGGAACAAAATCGGAAGGCAGCGCGTGCTGCAGGTGATTGAATCGAGCCTGGAGTATTGAGTTTTGGGCACTAATTGGACGGGGCTGGCACCGGTCCAGCCAATGATGATGAGATGATTTTACGATTGATCCACGCTGACGGCTCGTTGCTTTTACTGGAATGGAATTCGCCAACGATTTATTTTAATGTGTTTTATGTTTCTTCACGTCCCTGTTAACGTTTATGTCTATGTGTATTTGTACTTGTGTTAATTGTTTAAATAATTCTATGTTTTGTGTTCATTGTGCTTAACTTTTAATTTCTTTAGGCTTCAATGGCTGCCTGTCATTGATTTTGCATTTTGTTTGTAGAGTTTGCGCTCACTTTTTGATGCTGTCCCAAAAGCTGAGTGCAAATTCATTTTGCAAATCAATTTCAGGCACTTTGGAGCCTTACTTTCATTTCTATTTTTCCCTGAAAACATTTCCCTTTGCAATCCCCTTGAAATGTACAAATCGGATTGCAAAGCCAAATGGAATCCAAGTGCAAATCATTGCAAATGTTATAAACTGTTTTTGCTGTTCTGTTCCACCTTATTTGTTACGGCCAAAATGCTCCATGCTCCTGTATTGCCGCCCCCCGCCGCTGTGGTGGGCGTGGTCCTCAACGATACATTTGAGTCATGCTGCATTTTGGCCAGAAATGAAAATGCATTTCGCTCCACTTGAAGCATTTACTCGCTTGCACAAAATCAACGCCGCGGCTGATTTATCATTGATGTGTTTCAAGCAGAGTCAAGTGGAGCATTTGCCCCATTTTCGTCTTCCTGTTTCCGTTTTGCCAACAACAAAATAAGTCAAATGAAAAGTTTATAAAAAAAGTTTACACTCTGCCACAGACACGCCATCGGAAGTGCGCGCGCTTAGCGGGTGAGTGGGTTTTTGGCACAGTGTAGGTTACAGATAATGCTTCTTTACCTTACAGTCTTTTTGCTAAAAGAGCTCTATATTTACTTAATATTTATAAACTAATTTATTGTCTTGAATGTATGTATGTTAATTGTATGTTTTGAAAGTGATCACGTTTTTTTTTTTGGTATGTCCTCATATAACAAGCTGCAATGTAAAATCCTCAAAAAAAAAGAAAAAATAAAACAACGTAAAAGGGAAAAATGTTTTTATTGCATTTATTTCAGATGAGATTTAATAATAAATCCTTGAAACTGTGTGACTTTATTAAACTAACAATAATTGTGTTGACAATATATAACAAACTAATAAGAATCAAAAATATTATTTATTCGTTATTAGCTGCAAATCTTTAAAATTCGCGCCATCATAAGCATCGATAAATGTTTAATCGATAAAGCCAGAAAAAGATTTTTTACTTAACGCGATATTTTCTTATAGAATGTTCGTAATAATATATGCTAAATTATTAAATACTTCATGTTGTTCATTAGCCTATGGTAAAACCTAGCCTAAAGTATCTACTAGACACCACCAACTTATTTCATTCAACAAATTCATAAAATCATATAAATTATTAAAATTAAACTCAGTCAACCGGGTGGCAATCCTGCGAGCGTCGACAAGTTGGCATCCCTGCAACAAAAATCAATAGTCGCCGCCATATTTTTTCACTCCTCGACGACCAACGCGCTTCGGACACTTAAAAACTATGTTTAGATAAATAAGTTAATTAAGATAAGCTATTATTGAAAGTGCATCGGGTTCCCCGCAGTTCAGTGACCATTTGAGAACCCGTGATCCGCCGGAGCGAGCATTAAAACGTCCGGAATCGCAAATCGCAAATCTCCGGCATTCGAGCACCGCTTCTTCTTCCTTCGTACTGCGCCTGCTGCAGTGTGCGTCCGACTCTGTGCGTGTGTGCCCCGTGTGAGATAACCAGTTGAGTGAGAGAGCGAGGAGCATGGAAGGAGCCCCAGTGTCCTCCTCTTCGATCGGCGGCCCTCGTGGCGGCGGCGGCTTCCGTGGCCGCGGCGGTGGCGCCCCCATGCGGGGCGGCTTCGATCGGGGCCGTGGACGCGGTCGCGGTCACTATATGGGTGGCATGCGCGGTGGCGGTGGGAGCGGCGGACCGCCCATGCAAGGGATGATGTCAGGACCACCGCGCGGAATGCGCGGTTCTCGCGGCGGCATGGGCTACCAGGGACGAGGTGGGGGCTACCAGCCCCGCGGCGGTGCTCCGATGGGCATGCGCGGCGGACGACCACCCTTGTACTCGCAGCGTGAGTACCCACAATCCTCTACCCCCAAAAACTCCTTGTAAATCGAGATCCAACCCAATTTAGCCCCAAAACAACACACAGGCGCTGATAATAACAAGACGGTGTCCCCAGTGCCCACCTCCGCGGTGAGCGGCGAACCGCCGGCCGAATCAACCGGCGAAGATGGCTCCGATGGAGCATCTGGAGCGCCCACTGGCAATTCGCATGGCGGCAGCTCAGGCCCCGGCGGCAGCAACGGAGGTCCGCCTCCCTATATGGGTCGTGGACGGGGACGCGGTGGTCCCTTCAGCGGACGAGGTCGTGGAGGCGGCGGTTACAATCCGCACATGAATGGCAGCAGCAGCGGCAGTATGTATGGCGGTCCACATAGCCACCACAGCAACTCGCTGGGAGGCGGTCCGAGCGGAGAGCACGGCTCGATGTCGAGGCGCGGAGCACCACGCGGCAGGGGCGGCTACAATCAAGGTATGAGTCGGCCACCCTTGCATCACCATCAGGCACATAATTCCAATACACAACTCGCACCGGTACCAGCTCTCAAACGCGGCGCTCCCGGTGGTCCTGGTCCCAAGCGTGGTCGCTATGAGGGCAGTCCCTACGGCCAGCGGCCGATGACACCCAAGTACCACTCCTCCCAGCACATGGGCGGCAGCGGAGGCGGTGGCGGAAGCATGGCCCCGCAATCCTCTTACGGCTCCCCGCCAAGCCATCATGCGCCAGCACCGAGGTAAGACATTACCATAGTCTTGTTGGTTTGAATATATAAAATATACAATTTTTTAAAATATGCAATTGGAGACTTTGAATTAAAGATAAGCCTAAAATCATTCACAGTTCTGCTGTAAATATTTCTTAACCTTCATTAGTTATTTAACAAGATTCAGACTTAAAAAACCATCCAAACTGTGTTTAAACTGTATTTGTCATTCCTCAATAGCCACCACAGCTATCAGACTCACGACCAGACCCAGCAAGTGGATCCGTATGCACAGAGCAGTTACAGTACCCAGGCCACCCAACAGGGATACAATGGCTATGGCCAGAGCGGCAGCAGCAGCTATGCGGCTCACACATCGCAGACCAGTGCCCCGGCCAGCAGCAGCTATGCGACTCACCATGGAACTGAATATGACCAGAGCCAGTACCAGAACTACAGGTAAGTTTTGAATCTCTTTTTTCCAGTTCGATTCGGTTAAGCAGGTGCTGAAATTTTTCGTAGCAGTTCCACCGGCTATGCTACCCAACAGGACACGCGGTATCAGTCGTACAGCCAGGACTATAGCCAGCAGTACGGCTCTACTGCCGTGGATTACAACGCCGCTGGGCAGACGGACTACAGTCAACACGGTCAGCAGAGCACAGGATACGATGAGCGCGGAAATTATACGGGTTATGGTAGGTGATTCGAAAAACTAATCAATATGGTCGTCCGTCATCGGTGTCTCATTGCAGATTCGCAGGCCTACTCGCAGAACTATTCGAATGCAGCTGCTTATTACTAGACAACCGCATCCCACTCCCGACCCTGATCAGAACGCTGCGCGTGCTCCGATAGGCCAAGAAACCAAATAAAAGGGATTAGGGCAAACAAAAAGAAGGGAATATATGTTTAATACGGAAAATATCTTGCTATATATAACACAATACACACACAATACACACACGGACTTTAAGAACAAGTTTAGTTGTAAGGATAAAGTTCTCTTTTTCTTAGCATTTAAGACAACTCCTGTTGCTACGTCTTTCTAAATATGAAGCCCCCGCAGCCTAATTTCTTTATTCGTGTTTGTTCCGTCTCCCCCGAATCCCCGATTGAAAATATTAAACAAAAAAATTACTTGCATTGCCTGTTGTTTAATGTTTTGTTAGTAGACAAACATCCCAAGAACCATATATCCCATGTGCTCCTTAGTTTCATTTACGATTACAATTTAACTGTGACCAAAGTATGCATAAATCATATTTTTTATATGACGAAAACAATGAGTACGAACATGATCTTCTCGATGAACTAAACTAAATTAATTTTGTGAATGATGTCAAATTGTATACAAAAGAATGCAATGTATAGATTTTAGTTGATAAGCTCTCGACACTTAAAGTTGGTTCCCAACTCCCTATATCTGAAAGAAGTTTATGATTTTGCAAGAATGTATTTTTTTTTATATTTTCTTTTCCATATTGACGTGAATGACCGAAGCCAGACTTTAATTTACTTTGTTTTATTTAATTTTTCAAACAAGAACTAATTACGTATAGCAACAATTTAAGCAGAAACAAACAATTTCGTATTTATGTAACTTATAAAATAAGCGGAGAAAAACAAATAACGAAATACACAAAAAATATATTAGCAGAAGATGCAAAAATCATAACCAATATCAAAGTCAATAAAATAATGTTCAAAAATGTGTTTAATGCATTAAACTTATTTAAGCGTACCAATTATTATTTTAAATATTTTGTTTATACAAAAATCAATCAGTACAAAATAATTAAGCAATCGAAAGTCGAGAAAGTCGAAAGTGAAGAAAACAGAAAAAAGAGACTGAACCGAAGAAGCACAGCAAGCAAAAATCATTTACAAAAAAAAAAAAACAAGAAACAAATGAATGAAACTGCAAACAAAATATTACAATTATTCGAAATGTTGCCAAGATAACAAAAGCATAAAAAACAAGCTAAGAACAAGAAACGCAAGACTATAATTAAAGTGCAAATAACCTGAGCAAATACTCAGGGTAAATCCTAGAAACAAATGTGACGAAAAGCGCCCCGAACATACAACAAGTGTCGCGAATATACATTTTTGAGAACGTTAATAGCTTAATTAGATAAATTTACAAATTGAAAAAGCACTGAAAGTACAAACAAAACAATATCAGTATAACATTTTTAAAATATTTTGGTAAGTTAAGGTCAAAGCCAAAGAAGTATACAAAACTCTAAGAATATGATGAACTCAGCAAGGAAAAATATATATATTTATGTCCGATATGTCCGTTTTAAAGTTTATACACATACATAAACCCCCGTTAAATCTGTAATTTATAACTCTTACTGAGTACAGCTGAGTTCTACATAAAACAAATTGCGGCCCTTTTGACGCTTTTCACATATAAACCGTAGCATTTAGTTGTTTTTTACAGGAATGAATGATATCTTAATGAGAAATCAAAATGAAAGCATTTAAAGGCTTATCAAGTCTGAAGGAAACGATCTAAAATGGATTTGTGCAATGGTGGTAATCTCAAAACAAACAACACTAAAAAAAAAACAAGTAACAAAAAACAAACAAAAAAGTATATATATATATATATATTTAAAAAAAAAAACAAGAGATTATAGATATATGAAATATTTTGTTTTATATGTTGCACTTTTATGTTATTTATATATTTTGATTTATGTATGAAATGATTTTATTTGTTTATAGTTAAGACAAAGTCAAATAATTTGTTCGGGTCTTGCAAAGACCAAGCTAAGAAACTATATAAAAATGATTATTGAACGAAAAGGCTGATTGATATTTCAAGGAGATCAAAACTCCATCCTAAGATAGGAAGAACATTTAGAACTGAACTCTCTAAGAAATAATAATAATATGTTCTAAATTGACATTAAATATCCTTTAACGTATGTCCAAATATAGATGGCAGCAAAAGAATAATAATTAAAATAACACAAAAACCAGAAAATCGATTTACAAATATCAAAAGTGATATATGTTTAAGAGATCTGAGACAAAGAAAATCATTTGTGAATGGTATATAAATATTTTAATTTACATGCCTTGGCATTTAATATATATACAAAGATATAGACATGAGCTAACTGCATTATTTCCCGTTTTCGTGTCAAATAATTTGATTTAACTTATTCTATTATTTGTTTAATTCTTTATTGATTTAATAAAAAGCATTTCAAATGTCAGCAATCACTTAAACCCAATATGCAATTAAATGGAACCTTTAATGATTTCTTTCAGCAAAAGAATATTGAAAACAAAATATAACCGAATGGAGCGAAAATAACTGCGATCTGTGGAACCCATTAACCAAATATATACCCACAAAATATGATACTACTTCTGGTTGCCAAAAGCAAACAATGGAACTAGCGATTGATGATGTTTCCATAGCCACAAATACACAAGTGCCTACTTACCATATAAGTAAAATCTCAGGAAAACTTATTAGTTTTGGAAAAGAATATTGAAAAAAATTAGCAAACAAATATATTATGTCAAATTTATGATAAATAATTTTTTTAAATTAAAAATAAAGTGTGCTTCCGGGCAATATTTTCCAAATTTGGAGCACAACGAATACTATTTTGACTGTAATCTTAAAAAATATTGTGTGGTACTGTGTTTATTTCAATATTAAAAAGAAAGTTGCCTTAATTTGAAATTAAAAGCCGTTCATAAAAAAAATTAATAGTTATCACATTTTTTCGGATCTGTTTCTTATAATTTAGTTCTCAGTATTCGAAAAACGGACACGAAAATAAATTAATGTCAAAAACTGCTATAAAAACTTGACTATTTCTTTGGTGTTTTTATTTAGGGGTTGGTAAAAGGACTATATTTAATTATATTATTTTATGTAATTTCGGGAGAGTGTCGAATCTAAAAGCAGTTTTAAAAATTGTTTATGCTGGCTTTTTTTAAGACTTTCTTCTTTTTAATATATTTTAAAGCACTACTATATTTTTATTAATTCAAGTAAAATATTAATGTAGAGAGTACGTAACGGTTTTGTAATTTCTTGTAATTATATAAAACGTTGATTAGATAAAACTGCTCTACAATAAAGACTATATTTTACCAATAAATATTTTCTTTTGGGCTGCAAATTTTGAAAATATAAGAATGTGAAATATAAATTTTAAATAAATAAAAAATAAAATCTATAAATTGTATTAACGAATACAATTCCTAATAAATAAAATTACAAAAAACCGCTGATTAGGTTTCTGGGCTAAAAACGAAAGCAATCTTTGCAAAAGATCTTGAATTTTATGTCAATAAATTAACTCCAGTTAAATCATGTTTTATATACTATATCCTTCAACTATTAACCCATTCTTATAAACCCAAAAATACACCAGTTTCAATTGCATTTTGTCATGCATTCACATATTGAGAGGAAAAGTTTGTCTTTATTTAAAAGATTAACTCAAGACTTGAGAGGATTTGAAAACATATTTTTAGTTATTTAATATTAGTGCTTCATGCTAGGGAAATATATATGTGAGATAGTTGCCTCTAATAAGCATATTTAAGAAGAAAAAAAAATAAACAATTAACCAAGCAAGGTATCAACTTGGTGCAGAACGTTTCGGGGGTCTTTGGGTATGTACAAACATGTGTGTGACTTTTTTATAGAAACATTGGACACATCGATTTGCTATTTAATGAACTAGAGAGCTTCCAATTGAGTATAGTTCTGAGTTTTGCCATTGATTACATTTACATAATTATGCCGAATACTTCAAAAAGTGCGTGTTGAGCTTTTGTGTGTGAGTGTGTGGAACAGAAACGATTCGCCGCTCATTGGTCAAGGTCCTGTGTCGCCGTGGGATCAAGTTGGGCTTGCGATAGTGTCCTTTTTGGGGGGGGTAGAAAGCCTTAACGACGTTTGCCGAAGCGCAGGAAGACGTGATCGACGTCCGTGCGTTTGTTGTAGTTCTTCAGCAGATCGTCCGAGCTGGCAACCAGAGCTGGAAAAAAAATAAAATAATAATAATAATTAAAGAAAAATTTATACACCTAGAAAATTTTATATATTTATTAGACTTCCACTTACCAGAGGCCTCATTGTTAATGTAGGACTTGAGGGCCGAGGACAATTGATCCGAGTTCTCCAACGCCTGGCACACCTTCTTGATGTGCGGTGGCATCTCCTCAACGATGCCGGCCGCGCATAGTGCCGGTGGCTGGGATGCTGCTTGTGTGTTGGCCACCGCCAGCAGGATAACGGCCAGACAGCAGGCGACAAAGAACTGTGCGAAGGACATGCTGCAAGTTCAGGAAGCACGATTGACATCGTTAGCGGGTGTCAGGTTTATTGGATTATTTCGCTAGCAAAAGGTTGCCATCAAGGACGCCATCTGGAGCTGGAGGGCAGCTCTCGTTTCCCCCCTGGCAAATTTTGATTAAGTGTAATGATCTTAATGCTACGTGCCTGATTGCCAAGCCAAGTTGCTGCCATGGCAAAGTATTATGCATAAATGGAGTTGTCTCTCGTTGGGAGTTTACACTTTGAATGCAGGCAGACGGCCCTAATGCTACCGTAATATGTTTACTTAACAGACAATTTGTTTCTATTAGCCGGAGTAGGAGGCGGCGCAATCTGTCCTCCCTGCCTGTTGATTGCTCCTATGTATCCTCAGGTGGTGGCATAGCACTCATACGCCCCGTGTGCCTGTGACTGGAATGCAGTTGGCATGCAAAGGCACACCATATGCATACGTGTCTCGCCTTCATCTATTTAGCTTAAAAGTGTGTTGCCAGGAGGTGGTGTTGCTGCAGGCAAGGCATGTGCAAAAAGGACACGTTTTAAGGATCCAAACTGCTGTCGCTTGTTTAGGGCTTAACTACGATGCACGAACACCAATCAATGATGTGTGCTTTGGTTTTGAATGTACTAATTGCTTTCCATTGGAAAATATAAGATTTCAAAGTATTTTTGATATTTTTAAATGAATTTTTGAACTGAACAAAGAAAGAATAAGCATAGAAAGATGTCCTTTTAGCTACACTCCTTATAAAAATATCACTAAAACCCTTTTTTTACACTTTTTAACATTACAGAATGCTTTACTAAGTGACTAACCTAACTCAAGGAACTCTAAATGCTTTAAATAATAATAAACTATGCTTTAATTTATAAATTACATCTTAAAAGAACTCAAGTTTAAAGTAAAATTCGTGTTCTTTCAAGTTTTTAATGCATAAATTGTTTTAAATTACTCTCTTCTCCTTTTAAACTTGAAGAATACCAAATCTAACATTTTAAACCTTTATTAATTAACTTTAGTAACCGTTTTACTTAATTTCCAGTTCAAAATCTTGGCTTTGCTTCTCCAAAAACACTTTCACTTTTTAGTTAAACCCAAAAACACAATATTACAAACCTGTTAGAGGATTTGAGATATGGATACTTCCGCAAAGATGTCTAAATTTTTAACACTGGTGTTCAGCTGCTGCTCCGTTTGCTGGACTTGTTGAACGCTAGCTCTCGAATGATGTCCTGTCCAGCCAGGAAATCCGCTTTTATTTACTTTTCGCTGAGGACGAACGCAGTTCGTAAGACGGCCTCTGATTGGCTGTCGCGGAAGGAGCAAACGAACAACGAGGCAGGGGGGACCACATGTTGCGCTCTCCTGCCAGGAGGATACGTTTGGTGGGCGTGCTCAAACATAGCTCATACGCCACCGACTTCGACCAGAGCACGATGCGCTGCCTCCTCACATTTTGTGTGCACTTGGCACACACACTTGGCTGGATGGCAACCCACCGAGTTGCCCAATATGTTTATCTATTATATAAGTTTATCAGCTCTTAATTATGTTGTAAAAGTTCGCACTTTTATGATCAGTGGCCAGTGGCAGCCATGGGATATTTATAGGTAGTTATACTTATTAATACCTTTCATCGAAGTTTTACGCCTCATCCCAGGACCTGCTTTAAGCTCTTGGGTTTAAAGCCCAAGTCCTGGTGGCTGCACTTTGCGTAAGCAGAGTAATCTCCGGTTTATGAGACTGGGATTTGCAGGCGAAGCGTTGCAATTAATTTGAATCTGTGCGTGTTTTGCATGCAGAATCCTTGTCAGGAATTTTCGACTGTGACGTCAGGCTCTCCAGCTTGGCCAGAAACGGATGAGGCTATAACTATATAGTCGTTTCTGTGAAGTGGGAGATTTTATTGATTTGTTTTTGATGTGGCTTAGTGGACAGTAAGGAGAGAGTCGGGATAAAGCTGTAAGTGAAGAATAGTTAGTCCCAAAAATGTATTCCAACTTTGACTTAAAGATAGAGTTATAGTGGGTAAGCTCTGGGCATAGGCAGTCCGTATAAAGGTACTTAAGACAGAAAACCTTAAAAGGAAAAAGTACCATAAACCCTATTAGAATGTATAAAATCAGTAAAGCCTTTAAATTACATTAAATATTTATCTTTAAAGATAAAGAAAACTCCAAAGACTTTTTCCCATCATAAATAATATTATTATATTTATTACAGTCTGAACATGACACAGTTTCCTTTCCACCGGAATAATGGACACCACATATTGCATTAGAGGTTCCCCCACTTGTTCACTTTTCGAGCATCCATCCACTAATTGGGTTACATTTAGCCGCCATTATCTGTCATCTTTGATGTGCACAAATCAGGCAAAATAATAATGCAATGACAATGCCATCCATATGTGACTAGCAAAAGGGGGAAGGAGGAGCAGCAGCACCACGCGCGGCCAACAATCACGAAATTTGCACAAAATTTGAATAAACTGATTGGGTTTCAGTTGGATGTGGGTATAGTGCGTCAGTGCAGGGTCTATGTGTAGTTTGTGCGAATAGGTCACAGTGCCCAGCGATTAACATTTAAATTATTTTCGCCACTTTGCGGCCTACGCAAATAAACGGAGGAAAAACCCCAGAAAAACTTGCTTAAACTTTATTTCCATTCACGGGAATCGTACAAACTATGGGGGAGGGAAAGGACATCATCATCACACAGTCCTTCAGTCCAGCAGCTTGGCCACTATCGGATCGGGGGCAGTCATTGCGTAACCCAATTGCTGCAGAGCCCGTCGTATCTCGATGAAGACAGTGGCATCATCAATGGTGGCTGGGAGGATCACGCGCTCATTCCGGGCAAAATCTGCCATGGCCTTACGCATCGTCTTGCCGGAACGAGTACGTGGCAGGTTGTTCACAGAGGTTATCAGGCGGAAGGCAGCAATGGGTCCAACCACGTCCCGTATTAACTTTATAATCTCAGTCGACAGCTTGGCACCGGTCTTCTTGCAGTTCTCCACGGGTATGTACAGGCAGAGCGGCACCTGACCCTTGGTGGCCTCGGGAACACCAAACACAGCCACATCCACCACATCCGGATGCCGCAGGACAGCATCTTCCAAACTGGAGGTGGATAGTCGATGACCAGCCACATTGATTACATCGTCATCGCGAGCAGTTACAAAAATATAGCCACGATCGTCTTTATAGCCAGCATCCATGGTGTCATAGTAGCCCTAAAATGGGAGGATAATTAAGAAAAAATATTTAGAACTAAGCCAGGATTCTTTTCCCTCATCAAAAAACTACTCCCTACTCACCGGAAACTTTTGAAAGTACAACTTCCGGTAGAGCTCCTCGTTCTTGTACAAAGTGGCCATGTTGCCGGGAGGCAGTGGCAGCTTCAACGCAATCCTTCCCAACTCCATGGACTGGGCTTCGTTGCCATCGGGCTTTAGGATTTTAACTGCAAGAGAGATGTCCCAGGACTTTTTAATCTTTCTTTTTTAATTCCAAGCCATCTGGAGCATCACTCACCATTGTAACCCATCAGGGGCAGGCCCGTGGAGTAGGTGGGCGGACTGAGGTTTTGCTGAAAGCCCAAACAGGTGGCGGTCACAGCCGAACCCGTCTCCGTTTGCCACCAGTGATTGAGCACCGGCACCTTAAAGGTTTTCTCTATCCAGTTTTTGGTCTCATAGTCGCAGTGCTCGCCGGCAATGAAGATGGCTCGCAGGGATTTCGTGGAGTACTGGCGGCCATAGCTGATGTCCGGATCGGCGCGACGGATCACCCGGAAGGAGGTGGGCACCGAGAAAATTGAACGGACCTGGTACTGGTCGATGATTCTGGCAAGGAAGGGGATAAATCATTAAATCATTTAAATCCTTTTGGTATTTTTTCTCGATTTTTAAGCTCACCTAAAGTACTGACCAGGATCGGGTGTGCGATCTGGCTTGCCCTCGTACATGATGCTGGTGGCTCCCAGGCATAGTGGGCCATAGCAAATGTAAGAGTGTCCCACCACCCAGCCCATGTCGGAGGCCGCCCACCAGGTATCCCCGGGACTGATGCCGTATAAAGTTCGCAGAGTATACATCAGCGCCACCAGGTGACCACCAATGGTGCGCAGGACTCCCTTCGGCTTGTCTGTGGTGCCCGATGTATACAGGATATACAGCGGATCGTTGGCTTCGATGGGAACACAGGCCACCGCCTGCTCGCCCTCAGACATTTTCAGAACATCAGCCCAGAGAACATCCGCCTCCGGGTCCAGCCTGCTCATGTCCGGGATGACATTGTCGCGGCGAAAGATGATATTCCGCTGCGGTGGCTTCCAGCGCGACATATGGATGGCCGAGTGGAGTATGTCCAGGTAGGGCACCACCTTGCCCGGCTCCACACCCACATTGGAGGCAATAACCAGCTTCGGCTCCACATGCTCGATCCGTGAGCACAACTCCCTGGCGGCGAAGCCACCAAAGACCACCGAATGAATGGCACCCAGCCGAACGATGGCCAGCATGGCAATGATGGTCTCCGGGATCAGGGGCATATAGATCACCACACGATCGCCCTTGACCACGCCCAGTTTGGCCAGGCCCCCAGCCAGCAACACAATCTGGTCGTACAGCTCCTGATAGGTCACGCGACGCACTGTGCCCGTCAGTGGGCTGTCGTGGATGAGGGCCACCTTGGAGCCCCTGCCGGCCAGTATGTGCCGATCGATGGAATTATAGCAGGCATTCAGATAGCCGCCCACATACCACTTGGTAAACGGGGGATTGCTGTTGTCCAGCACCTGCTGCCAGGGTCGATCCCAGTCCAATAGTTGGGCCTGCTTCTCCCAGAAGGCCTCCGGATTCTGAATGCTCTGACGATAGGCCTGGAGATACAAAGGATCGTGGGCCTCCACCGGCATGCCGCAGATGGAGTCACCTATAAGGAATCAAAGCCATTAATTCGGTGTTCTTTTTCCACTTATGTCTGCTTAGGATTTCTGCATAATTTAGGCGCTGAAACTAAATTACAGCGCATTGAATTTTAAATACTCTAAATGTCGCGGTCACTCAACTGATTTCTATATAGCCTTCTATATACCGCCGAGTCAGACGCCTGAGCATAAGCCAGACGTCATTTCACCTGGCCATTGGACCCTTGGAAGCAAAAGGGAATAAGCTAATCGCGAATCATTAATATGGAGTGCTTAAAGTTTGGGGCACAAATTACATCATAGTTGGAGGCAAAGATCAAGAGATTGATGGGTAACACTTTGAGTACATTTATAATTTTATAAACCTGTTTTTTTATGGCCTTAATCCTTGAAGAATGAAGATATAAGCCACATGGAAGTTCAATCCTCTCTCAAGAGTTAACTGCTCTTTGGAGATCCTTGGATATATCACTTTTCTATTGACTTTAACTTTCCGTTTCGCTAATTAACTCTCTATATTTATTCCAGTTTATATAAATTCCATTTTTTTCCATTCGAATCATGCGATTACTCACTGACAAATTATATTCAACACTTTCTTTCTTTCAGTTTTTTTTTTCATATTAAACTTACTGCCTTCATTATTCACCGCACCAGCACCCGGTTCCATATCTTTCTTCTTTATGATTTTATATATTATATATTATAATGGATATATCTTTTCCTATATATCCTCTATAAGCTTTCGCTTTAAACGAACTGACCACAACCGTCGCTTTGAAGTCGAAACTTTGCAATGAGACTGGAAAATGTAGAACACAAGTGGCATAACGAAAACCTTAAAGAAATACCCGGATCAAAGGTTCTCAAAAATCGGGAGAGTCGCTGGAACGTTGGGAAATGGGTATAAGTGAACGCTAAGCTATACAAATAATTCATTTATTTATACAAATAAATTGTAGTTATAAATTTGCTCAATTTCATCTTATATCCTAAGGAATCGAAAGGATTACCTTTTCTTTTTATCCTTCTTCGTCTTCTTCGGAGGCGGTGCAGCGTCTGCTGCCGGTTCTGCTTCTCCCGCTTCCACACTGAACCCCTTGATGTACGGCTTGACCAGCCGGAAGACCAACTTCTCGTGCTGCACATTGCTAGAGTCCAGGCTCAGGCGCACAGTGACTGGGTCGAAGGAGTGGAAGACCACATTACCGCAACGTTGGGTGTAATCCTCCTCGTTGAAGGTGAAGACAATTTCGCTCTTGATACGCTCTAGGCCGCTCTTGCCATCCTTGTCGGATTTCAGATACAGGGTGCCCTCGAGGCCGTACTTTGGGATGAGCACTTGCAGGGCATTCTTGCGAACGAACAGGACATAGCCTTCCTCGTCCTCCTCCTTGCCACGGAAGAACAGATGCGTGTTGAGGGCCACCGAGGCACGGCCCGCATACTGAGCCATCTTGTGGCGGTAGTTCAGGTTGTGGCATATCTCCTCGTTGGCCTTGCGCTCCAGCAGCTGGGCATAAGTACTATCGGCGCCTATCGAGGCAGCCAGCAGCCGGTGGACCATAATATCCGAATAGCGACGAATGGGCGAGGTGAAATGCGTGTAAATGGGTGCGGCCAGGCCGTAATGGAAAAACTCCTCCTTTTGCAGGCTGCCGCTGATAAAGTACACCGCCTGCATCATGCAGCGCGTGGTGAGAATGCGAATCATGGTGTTGAAGTAGGGATTATCCTTCTTGACGCACTTATCCAGCGAATGCGACAGCGCCAAGCCCGACTCAATGTCCACCTCGTAGCCCTGGTAGCGGGCAGACTTCACCAGCGGATCAAAGTTAGTGGGCGGCGGCCGGGGATGACGACGCAGAACGGCGCACTCGGAGAACTCTGAGGCAATGTGGTCGGCCACCGTGATGTTGGCCAGCAACATGAACTCCTCCACCATGGAATTGGTCTCGCGCATTTGCTTGGCCTCCACCTCGAGGGGTTCGTGGGTCTCGCTGTCCACCTGGAAGCGAATCTCCGGCGAGGCCAGCACCAAGGCTCTGTATATAAAGGATTCCATGAAAAACCTAGAATATCCCTAATTTGAGGTTAAAAACTTACCCATTGTCCATGCGTCGTTTTTTGAGGATTTTGGCCAGACGATTGAGATGCCTCAGGGACTTGGCTATCTCATTCTGCTGCGAGGGATCATCGATTATCACCTGCGCCTCCTCATATGTCATCGCCTTTTTGGACTTGATAACGCTCTTGTGGAAGCGTTTGGCCAGCACATTCGCCTGCTGGTCCACTTCCCACACGCACGAGAAGGCGAAACGCTCCACGCCGCCGACCAGCGAGCACAGATTCGAGCTAAGCAGCTCGGGAACCATGTCAATGCGCTTGCCCACCAGATACACGGTGGTTCCCCTGGCAGCTGCCTCCTTATCCAGGGCATTGCCCGGTCGAATGAAGTGACTCACATCGGCGATGTGGACGCCCACCTCCAGATTGCCATTGGGCAACTCCCGGCAATGCAGGGCATCGTCAATGTCGGTGCAGCCTGGTGGATCCACCGAACAGATGAACAGATCTCGCAGATCCACACGCTTGGCGTAATCCTCCTCGGTGATGGTCCAAGGCATTTTTGGCAGGAAGCTCAGCACCTCCTCCGAGAACTTGCAGTGAGGCACGTCGTGCTCTAGCAGAATCACCTCGTTCTCGGTGGCCATGTTGCCCAGAGGGCCCAGGGAGCGCACAAAGTGTCCGTGCGGATAGCGAGAGTTCCTCGGCCAGGTGTCGATGGTCACGATGATGCGCTGGTTCTGCAGCATGGCCGCCTGCCGTGTCTCGATGCGGATGCGTGGGATCTTTCGGTCGGCTGGAACAAAGATGTGCCGGTTGGTGTCCTCAATGAGGCTGGGCTGCAGAATGCCGCAGTACTGACGCCACTTGCGTCGCACAATGCCCACAATGCGGCCGGTGGGTGTACGTTCTGCGGATGCAGCCGCCGCCTGCACTTGCTTTAGCATGTCCTTTTCGTCGGCGGCGCGCTCCTCGCTGGGCACATCGTCCGCATAGACATTCTTCTCCTCCAGAACAATCTCGCTGGGCGCCGACCATTCCTTCTCGGGCAGCAGCTCCACAGCCACCAGGTCGCCGTCCACGGCTCGGTTCAGCGACTCTCGTCCTTGGATTAAAATCTGCAAGGATAGTGTAAGATGGAGTTAGAGAGAAAGGAGAGTATTTCGGCTTACTTACGCCTTTCTCATAATTCTCCACGTTGACACTGCCCTCGAGATAATTCTCCCTGGAGGCCTGGAAGGCGCCCTGCAGTAGCTTCTTGTTCCTCAGTCCCTCGAGCAGCTCCTTCATGCTTAAATGCGCCGGATACTGGGGCAGACCCTTCTTTTCATTCTCGAAAGTATTGCGCGACAGCTTGTCCACCAGCAGCGGGAAGTCGTCCAGGGATTTCACATACTCCGAAGCAGAGGCCACTAGAATGCCCTCGGTCTCGGCCTTGGCCCGGTTTCCGGCATCGTCGGTGAGCAGGATTACCCGAGTGGCAGCTCGACCGCTGCGCTCGAACCCTTTGGAGGACTGTGAGACCTGCAGGTGGTCGTCATACCACTTGGTGGCCAGCCGAATGGCGCGGTCATTACGATCGTTGGCGGTTTCATCCGGCTCTCGGTCCGCATAGGTGTCCCTATAAAAGGATTATAAGTATTTCTGGCAAAGAGTATGTCTATTTCCTTTACTCACTTGTGGTGCTCGTTGACGAACACGTAGAAGTTCCTGGTGCGATCGTGGACGAGCTCATTGAAGCGCTTGTAAATGGAGGAGCTCTTGTGCTTCACCTCGTTGAGGACTGTGGTGAGAACAATCACGTTGTGGAGCACATCCTCCTCCAGCACATCGATCTGGTCCAGGACCACATTGGTGTCCAAGACAATGTAGTGGGGGAACTTGAAGAGACTGCTCTGGATCTCATGCTGGGAGGTCAGTTGGTAGACCTCGTTCTGGAAGCACTGCTGGCACAGATCGGAGCCGCAGCCAATGTCGTCGCGAAGGTAGTGCTCCCGCACGATCTTCAGGATGTTTCCACGCTTGGTTTTACGCGTAAATTCGCGTAAAGTTTGCATTTTTCAAAAAGTTGCGATCCAAACTCACATGTGTGCCGGGCTAAGGTAGCGGTACACGTTCAAGCCGCGGTATTTCTGCTTCATATTCAGTACATTTCTGGTATATTGTTCGTGATTCTTGGTATGTATCAACTACTGTGACATGGTCACTCTGTGTAGCACGTGTAGTTGTGGGCACGTTGCTTGATTTTTGTTTTTTAAAGTTGTTAATTACACAGTTTAGTCATGGTTCCCAATGAAAAAAGCTTCCCCCGAGGCGGGACAATCCATGCCGAGGCCAAGACAGCCGACAGCAACTCGAATATAGTGAGTTTTCTTGGTGAAATCAACGCTCAAGTGGTACATACTTTTTCATTCTCCCGTGCAGGTATTTGGTGCGTCGCAGAAGAAGACGAAAAAGATTCAGAAGCCGAAGGATAACTTTCTCAAGGAACTCACCGAGGACAACAATGAGCAGCTGGAAGCATTCTCCGCGGAAACGCTCAACATGGACACTCTGCAGGAGGACATGCTGGTCATGGGAGTGGTCAAGGAGACGAGCGCCACCACGCTGCAAATCGCCCTGCCCGGCCGTATGTTTGCCCGCACTCTGGTGGCGGACATATCGGAGGCGTACACTCGCGTGGCCAAGTCCGCCATGTCGGGCAACACTAGTGAATACCACGACCTCACAGAACTCTTCCCGGTGGGCCGCATCGTCTATGGCAAGGCCATTAAAACAGAAAAACTGGACAGCAACCACATCTCGCTGTTGCTCTCCCTCAAACCGGCCGACATTCACGCTAGCCTGCACCACAAGAGCATCAAGAAGGGCTTCATCTTCTCCGGCGCCGTGGAGGAGGTTCAGGAACACGGCTATGTCATCGAGACGGGAATACAGGGACTGCAGGCTTTTCTGCCCTGCGAGGAGCCAAATCAAACGCTGCACGTGGGCCAGTTGGCTTTCCTGAAAGTCAAGCTGGTGAAGCACGACGCCCACCAGAGCACCTGCACCTGTGTCCAGGTGGAGCAGGACCAGATGAAGATCAAGAGCCAGAACGAGACAAATTTGGACTACATTCTGCCGGGTAGCATTGTCCGGTTCAAGTTGGGGAAGCATCTAAAAGACGGCCTCAAGGGCAGCATTATGAACGAATCCTTCAACGCCTATATCAATGAGCACCACCTGGGCAACGCTCTGGAAACTGTGGAGGCCTACGAACTGAATGAGGAATACAACGCCCGGGTGCTCTACGTGATGCCCCTCACTAAACTGGTGTACTTGACCCTCAACCTGGACATCAAGGCCGGAGCGGACGATCAAGGAAGCGAAGAAGAGGGAGAACCCATCAAGGTGGGCTCCGTAGTGGAGAAGAGCAAGGTCCTTCGACTGGGCAGCGGTGGAGTGGTGCTGCTGCTTAACAAGAAGTTTAAAGGCATCATCTCCTATGGCTCCATCCGGGCCAATTTCAAGGGAAACTACGACAAGGACGAAGTTCTGGCCAAGTATGGGCGAAAGACTAAGCATAAGGTGCGCATTCTTGGCTACGATGTCATTGAATCCCTCTACTACTGCTCTGACGATCCCAATTTGGTCAACGAGAAAGTCTACAGCCTGGAGGATATTAAACCGGGCGACCTGGTCACAGCCAAGGTGTTCCGCAGGGACGACAAGATCAAAGGCTGGGCGGTGAAGATCGGCAAGGTCAACGGCATTCTGGAGCAGTTCTACCTGGCGCCCAATGCCCGCTACGATGTGGGCCAGCAGCTAAAGTGTCGGGTCCTTGAAGTGGACACGGACCGCAAGGTCTGTTATCTGAGCAACCGCAGCGAGTACTTGGCCAAGGGATTGAAGCTCCTCACAGATTACACGGCCGCCCAGGTGGACAACGTGTACACCGGCACTGTGGTCCGCTGCGAGAATAACTATGTGCTCGTTAAGTTCGGGAACGGCATCAAGGGTGTCCTCCACAGACAAAACCTAAAGGGACAGAGCTCCTTCTTCGAGGGACAGACCACCAAGTTTCGCATTTTAAGCCGCAGCAAGGATCAAATCATTCTGACTCTGCCCGAGGACAAGTTCAAGCTGGGTGAAATCTGTCCCATTGAGGTGACCAATGCCTTGGATGCGGGACTGGAGATTAAAATCACTTGTGCCGCCGAGGATGAGGAAGATGACGAGGAGGAGGGGCATCCCCAGGTGGAGGAGTTTGCTGGCTTTATACCCCTGAGACTGCTTTCGGATTATTCTGAGCTGCTGTACGCCCAGATGCGAGTCCATCCTGTTGGCACCTTCACCGGCGCCGCCTGCATTGAGCAGAACATTTTCAGTGTACGCGACGTCGAATATTTTAGCAGCCAACTAACCAAGGACTGGTCATCGGTGAAAGTGGGCGACATCCTACGCTCCTACGTCAAGTCTGTCACGGATCAGGTGGTGGAGCTAATGGTGTGCATTCGCAACTACAACAAGCCGGTGAAGGTGCACGTCAAGATGCTGCGATTAAATGCTGTGAAGAACGCGCCCGTCGACTTGGAGCCCGAGCAGCTGCTGATGGTGAAGGTGCTGAGCAAGGAGGTGGAAACCAAGACCCTAACGGTGTCCGCCAAGCTCACCGATGTGTGGAACGGGGACCTGAGTGGCACAGCCAAGCTGGTGGAAGAATATCTGGATGAAGTGGAGCTAATTAGGAGAGCGCTGAGGGATAGCTCGGCCCCCATCGCCAATTACTGTGTCGGCGAAAAGATAAGCGTGGTATTCAAGGGCATCGATCAGCAGACCCACAACTGGGTCTACAAAGTGGAGGACACTGGAGCTGGTGATCTAAGCGTTCTGCTGCTCTCAAATCTGGCTGGCACAGCGTCAGCCCCCCAGGTGGACAGCAAGCACCAGGCGGTGATTCTGTGGATTGACTACTCCAGCAATGTGCTGCTGATCAGCAACAAGAAGCTGGACATTGAGCACATCTCGAAGAGCGGCGCCCAGCTGCCCACAAATCTGGTCGGCAGAGCCGGTATGAAGGCCAAGGTTCTGCTGAAACTGGAGTCCGTGGCAATATGCTCGCTGAAGAAGGGAACCAATCCGTTGGTCATCTGTCCCATTCGCCTGCATCCCAACGACATCGAGAAAACTGGCAGCGTGGACCTGCGACAGGGTGATTTCTGCAACATTGCCTTCATACACGCCAAGCTGCCCATCGCTGTGCCCGAAAATGTTTGGCGCATCTGGAGAGATGCGAAGCGATCGGCGGCTGAAGAGCAAACTGCTGTGAAGGCCAAGAAGCTGAAACTGGATGAAAACTCCGCCAAGAAGAAGGTCAAGACTGAGGAAACACCGTCTAAGAAGAAAGCCAAAACTGAAGCCGTAGCCACGAAGCGAAAGTTGGAGGAGGAGGTTGAAAAGCCCGCCAAGGGCCAAAAGATGACTCAAACCCTGACAAATGGCACTGCCAAGGAGAAGCCCAAGCAGAATGGCCAGCTCTTTTTTGAGGATAAGAAACCAGCCAAGAGTGCCAAGACCGAGACAACAAAGACCAATGGAGTTGAGGCCAAAACGCGTTTGCCCGGTGTGTCCAGCTTTTGGGAGAGCGATCCGAAGCAGGCAGCTTCCAGTGACGAAGATGATGACCAAGAGGATGCAGCGGATGTGCAGCCGGCGAAGAAGAAGCGCTTAAGTGCCAAGGAGAAGGCAAAGGCGGAGGTTAAGGAGGAGCAGCGGCTCCGAGAGATTGAAAACCACAATGCCGATCCGAATGCGCGCCTGGAGAGCATCGATGAGTACGAGCGACTGGTTATATCCCAGCCAAACAGTAGCATTTCCTGGCTGAAGTACATTGCCTTCCTTCTCTTCAACACGGAGATCGAGAAGGCTCGTGACTTGGCCCGCCGGGCCATTTCCACCATATCCTTCCGGGAGTCGCAGGAACTTAGAAACATTTGGAGCGCCCTACTCAACATTGAGCTCGTCTACAGCACCAATTTCGATGATGTGCTAAAGGAAGCCCTCAACTGCAACGATCCCCTAGAGATCTACATAAGTGTCATTGATATCCTAATGAAAAATAATCAGAGGGAGCGCCTCACTTCCGTGCTGACCACCGTCCTCAACAAGTTCAAGGCCGAGTTGAAGGTGTGGCCCGTGGCAGCCGAGGCCTACTTTTGGCTGGGCAAATCTGACCAGGTGCATGCCCTGCTCCAGCGGGCCCTGCGAGTACTGCCGAATCAACAACGTAAGGATTCTTTTGTTTGCTTTTGTAAAATAAATATTAATTAGTTAATTACCCTTTTTAGACATCAACTGTATTGTGTCCTTTGCCAAGCTGTATGCCAAGAACGATGCCAACGACATGGCCCAGACACTGCTCGACGATGTGGTCACTTCGTATCCAAAGCGAATTGACATCTGGTCGGTCTATGTGGACATGCTGATCAAGGCGGATCTCATAGACTCGGCGAGGTGAGTTCATTAAAGGGGGAAAAAGTACTTTCTTTCTAATCCTGATCTTAAATCCCGTATTGCAGAAACGTCCTGGAACGTGCTGTACTCCAGAAGCTGAAACCCAACAAGATGCAGGTTATTTACAAAAAGTATCTGCAACTGGAGGAGACCCACGGCTCAGAAGCCACGGTGGCCAAGGTGAAGCGGCAGGCCGAGGAATGGGTGAAGAACTATGCCAAGACGGTCAAATAGTGTAGACGCCATCCCCCCTTAACTTATAGATCCTAAATAGAGTTACAGTTTTTCATGATACTTTATTCTAAAACTATTTTAAATGAAGTGTGATTCAAAGTACTACCTTTGTAATATATATGTATGATAGTACCTATATATTATATAGAAATACAGATAAACCCCGCCCTACACATAGTACGTAGGGCGGAGGACAATGATCAGCCCAAGAATTGAACAACGATTTGATGTGAATGTGAATGTGGATGTGGATGTTGGAGACGAGAACGAACACTCGTTGGGGCTGGTTGGTTGGGTTGATGTGGGGCTCATGTGTGCTGGCACGGACTGGACAATGACGGCTACTAAGACGTGGGGCAATGACAGGTGACGACGTGGGTTTACTCTTACACATTAATCAATAATAAGAAAGCGACGTTGCTGGCAAAACGCTACACGGATTCGCCATTTAAGATTTAATTTATACAAAAAACAGTCTGTGGTCACTCCTTGAACATGCCACGCGCCTTTGCCGAAATCTTTCGGACCCTGCCCCGGCTGCTAACGCTTACACGCTGATCATCGCTGTCCACCGAGCTGCCACCCTCTTCCTCGTCGTCCTCGTCGGCGGCCCGTCCATGGTCGGCGGATCGTGATCGCTCCTGGCTGCTGGCATGGGCATCTCCGTTGCGTATTCGTTTACTGCGATGAGAGGATCTGGCTCCTGTCGCCGCTTCCTCCTCCTCGGACTCCTCGTTGTAGCGTGGCCGTTTTTGATTGCGTCCTCCGCCGCGCTGATTGCCGCTACGATTAGCGTTACGTCTACTTCGGGGTACCACATAATCATCGTCGTCATCGTTATCGTTAACAAAGGATTGATCGGAGGGCGGACGACGTGTGCGCCGCAAAGGACGATCCTGTGTGGTTGCCGAGGAGGAGGAAGTCTTCGCTTCACGTCTCCGGGTGCGCCCATTACTGGGCGAAACGTAGCTGGTCAGTGGCTGATTGTCTTCAGAGTCCGAGTCTTCTTCTTCGTCGTCATCATCATCATCCTCCTCCTCCTCCTCATCATCCTCGTCCTCGTTCAGTTGTGTGCTGGACCCACCGTCGGTGCCCTCATCGGAGGCAGCTGCCTCATCCTCATCCTGCTCTTGCTCCTCATGCTCGTCCTGAGAGTTCGCCTGACTGACGCGTCCCCGCAGACGTCGGGTGACCACCTGCCTGGTGCTATTACTGGTACTATTCGTCGTCGTGGAGGTGGGACGCCGGTGATTAACTATGGCTGTATGCAGGCGAGAGCTCTCCAGGGGATCCTGGCTCGTGTCCAGCTCATCGGCATTGCGCTGATGGCGAGACAGAATACGTCTCGGTGCCCGGGACGAGTTCATGTTGCCCAGGTAATTGTGGTCATGAGTGGCAACTGCCGGCTGCTGTGCCTGAGATCCCGCGACCGAGGACGCTGCATTGGTCGTCGAGGTGGCGTGCGAGCGTGTCATGTGTGGGCTTCTTTCCAGCGGCGAGACCAAACGGCGGCGAAGGGTGAGCGGATGAGGTGCTGTCGCCGTTGAACTTGATTTTGCGGGAGCTTGTGAATTTTCTGTTGGCAAAAATTGAGATTAATTTTTGCTTTAAAACAACAAAAATCCTTGTACTTACTTTGCTGATTGTTGGCCAAGGGCTCGTTGTCACTGTCATCATCATCATCGTCGTCGCTTTGGGCCGGTCGGACGACAGTGTTGCGGTTCGTACGCAACTGACGGACAGGTCCAGTGGCGGCGGCCTGAGCTAAAGCAGCTCTGCTAGTCGACGGTACGTCGTCCTTTGTGGGCGTGGGCAGGATCTAATAATATCGATATATATATGTATAATTTTTTTTTCTGACAAAGGAGATTACGATGTACAAACGACTCACCTCCTCGGCATCATCGCTATCCTCCTCTTCGATGTCGCTGCCTCGTCCCCAATCCATGATCGCCCGCTTGGCGCTCTGGCGAGTTGGTCTGCTCACAGGGCCGTGGGAATCTGTGTCCGATTCGATGATGCGTCCGTTGCGCACTGGCAGGTGGTAGCTGTGATCATTTTCGGCAGCATGATGGCCAGAGGTCGCACGGCTCCCATTAGTGCGAGTTTTCCGTGAGGGGCTTTCCAGGCTGCCAGAGCCACTGGCAGCCGCTGCCGCACTGGTGCTGGGACCGTTGCCAATTGGCTGGGACCGGATCGTGGCTGATCTACCCTTTCGTCGTCCGGTCTGGCTGTCCTGGGTGCTCTCATCGAGCTGCGAAAGGGAGGCAGCCTCCTCGGCTGAACTGCCCAGCAGGCGACGCGTCCGGCGAGAGGTCCCAGCGGCGGAGGCCACATGAGCTGGACTCTTGTTCAAACGCCGACGTTTACTGGAGGAGTAGCCGTTGTCTCTGTTCCGATTGCTCGACGGGCGTTTGACCCCCGACCTTCGGCCGCTGCTGCGTCCCTCATGGGGATTATAACTATCCTCGGAATCATTGGCAATGGACTCATCGTCGTTGACACGCTGCCTCTGTCTGCCCCTGCGCGTGCGTATTTGCTCTGGGGAACTGGCATTAGAGTGGGCATCCTCGTCTTCCTCCTCATCGCTGCTAGCATCCGAGGTGGCCTGTGCACTGGATTCCTCCTCCTCCTCGCTGCTGCTGCTCTTGTGCCTGCGCTGTTGGGCGGCGGATGAGGAGGTGACGCGATTGGAGCCCGAAGAGCTGGCAGTGACTGCAACACCGTTGCGACGGCGAGATCGTGAGGATCTTGATGCCGCCGCCACGCCTTCCTCATCATCATCGTCGTCATCATCATCCTCGTCCTCGTCGCTGGAGTGCGCCATCGGTAATCTTCTAGCTGCAGCCGATGGCTTCTGGTTACGACGCGTGGATCGCTCCTTATTGGCCCGCTTATTGGGACTGCTGGAGCCACCGCGTCCTCCGCCACCGCTGCTGCCCGACTTGGTTTTATTCGCTCGCCGGCAGGCAGCCTTCCAGCTGGTGACCACCGTCTTAATGTGTGACTCAAAGAGCGCGCTCAGACGCAGGGTCATGGCATAGATCTGCAAAGGGAAGGAGGTGGAGAGCCAGGTTTAATAGGATAATGGGTTCCATAAGCCCTATTAAGCAGCTTATTGTTGTTAGTAACCCGGCCGGGAAATGAGAAACCTTACCGCTAGATTATCCTATATTAGATGATAGTCACGGAGATCGTCATTCATTTGGTTAGTCATTATGTTATCAATATGTTTCATGGGTTATTTTTGATCATGATTTGGGATGGTTAATTTGAAGATCGAGATTGAAGGCATGTTACGCGAAAGGCAAAAGAAACGTAAAGAACAGATTGATGAGCTTGCATATGTGTCCAAGTGAGTGCGTGTGGAGGAGGGGGGAAGGAGGATTAGGGGGGGGTTAGAAACAATAAAAAGGAAGGCGCAGGCGGCTGAGAAAGGTAGCCAATCTCAGTCCGGGAATGCAATAAATGACGATCTGTACGACGATCTGCCGAATTGCTTCTCCACAACTCACCCGCGAACGCTTGTTGGTGTTGTAGTTCTTCGAGTTCTGGAATATAAGCCTCACATCCTTGGCAAAGTCCAGCGGATCATCATAGTTGCCTCCCAGCAAATCCTCCTTTACAGTACGCAAATCCATGGGAGTGGCAATGATCTCCAGGTAGTCGGGAAACTCGATGGTGTCCACGGGCTCTCGGAATGGCATCGAATCCGTTCGCGCCCACATCAAATCCAACAATTGCCGGCAATCAGCGCGCCAATCGCCCTCCGAATGTGTACGAGTGGAGCTGCAATTCCGACAGAATTTGTTAGTGGGAACAGACACAGAAACAGCAACTTATAACACTCACCGTCGGGTGGAGGTTACTCTCTGCCTGGCAGCTGCTGCCGCTGCCGATGTGGTGGGCCCGGTGCTTGTCGAAGGCACAACATCTGAATCCGCCTCGTTTTCCGACTCGGATGAGTGATATACATCCACCAGCTGGTGATAGACGGCAGCCACGTCGATCTCATCCGCTTCTCTGGAATACCATTTATTTTTCAAGAATTAACTTCATGTTATGAAAGTTTATCGAAAGGAAAAGTGTGAAAATATCATCAAATCTGATAATTCATATTTTCTACACTTCTCTCTTCGTATCCTCATGAGGACCTTGACTTACCTGATAATCCTTAGACAGAGATCGGTGACAATCCGGGAATGCTTGACTATAGTCGTGTGCCGGCGGTTATACTGCTCCGCATTGGTGGCCAAATAACGCACATCGAACTGTGCTGAGGTGATGCGGCGATAGAAGTGATTCTCGAAGCGCGACTTGACCGTTGTCAGATCGATGGGATACTCGATCAGATAAGCGTAGTCCGGGTAGATGTTGAGGTCAACTGGGGCCAGGAAATGCTCGGCGATGGACAGACGCATGACCTGCTCCAGGCCATTGATGATGCGGCGGCAGGTGCCATCCCGATCGCCACGGTGCCACTCCTCCGACTTGGGCTGATAAAGGGTGGCGCGAATCTCTTCCGGCAGCACCGGTACAGCACCTCCAACCTCGTCCGGCACGCGTTCCTGGTCGATAGGCTCCATATCCCAGGGACTCATGAACTCGTATTCGCCGTTGTCCCAGCGCACGCGGAAGCACATGAAAAAGGATTCGGGAAAGTCTGCAGAGAGGGGGTGACGCGACTCAATCTGGCCCATCCACCAGCCGTCGACAATCATGCAGCGGAAGCGATCGCCAATGCTCCAGTTGCGCTGCACCGCCAAATCGAAGGTCTGGCGCAGCACAAGAAAGTCCAGAACGTCGGGCATGTCATGGTATTTGATCTTGAACGAGGTCCCCGTCATGTTGCCCTCTTCATCGATGATGGCCAGCTTCAGGCAGCAAAGTCGAGGCGGCCGGATCTCGTACTTGATGCCAATGACACGGACTAGCTCGTGGTCCCGCAGCGTGTGAAAGTTCCAGGGCTCTGAGCTGTGGGACAGCTTGTAGACCTTCTTCGTGCGAACGGCGTCCAAGTATTTGGCATGGCCCTGCCTGAAGTATACCACCTCGTCGCCCATTTGGGGATAGTAGGGCGCCTTGCGGGGAATCACCTCGGACAGCCATTCGGCGGGCCGATACAGTTCCGGTATCTCGCCATTTGCATCTGTGGGCGGAAACAGGACGGTCTTGCGGCCCATCTTGCGGGCCTGCACCTGGCCACCAGTCGCTCGGCCGGCTGCTGCTTCATCATCGCTACTGTCGTCGCTGCTACGAGGTCGGCGGGAGATCGGTTTCCGCTTTGAGCGCTTGGGTGGCTCCAGGTTCGGACCCGGGGTGTCCGCCACCCAGTCCGAGTAGTCAGAGCTGTCCGTGTCCGACTCATCGCTACTGTCCTCTAGATTTTCTTCCACATTTGAGTAGCTTGTGTCACCGGACGAGTTGCTTGAGACGTCGTCTTCCTCTTCCTCGTGGACCGGCGCCACTTCATCGTATGGCTCTGGCTCCTGAGACCGCACAGCTCGTGTTCGATAGGCAGGTTGCTGTTGTGCGGCTCCTGACTGGCCTCCACGCCTCCTGGCCGGTCTCGCACCTCCTCCGGCTCCGCCACCGCTTCCATTGGCTCTCGTATTCCGCGGCCTGCCCACAACGCCAGCTAGCTGCGATGATGCCGCACTGGCAGTGTTTATCATTATGGGTCGACGACGCATCTCTCGCTTATACTCTTGCTTTTCGAACTGGCCGGCGGCGTAGATTATCTGCTTGAGGTTCTGCAACTGGGCATACTTCATAGGGCGCACGTAAGTGCGGCGGACAAACTTAAGTGGGAGCGCCTGACCTAGTGGCTCTGCCGGCGGTGGCTGAGCCTCCTCGACACCCGCAGCTGGAGCAGCTGCCGCGCCCCATCCCTGGCGTGGCGTACTCATACTTCTGCCCAGAACATTGCCGCGAGAGGGCTGTCTGCCATTTGAGTCGGGAAGTGGCTGGCGGTTGGCTAGACGCTCGAAAGATTGGTTGGCATTGCTCACATTGCCATCATTGGCGTTGGCATTTCCAGACTGCCGATTGGCCAGGGCTGCTATCATGCGGTCTATGTGCGAGTAGTTGGCTCCAGCTGCTCCTCCTCCTCCTGCACCAGGTCCACCAATTGCAGGAGAGGCTGGAGCGGGCGCACCAGCCGGGGCAGCAGGAGCAGCACCTCCGCCAGCATTCGGCTGAGCGTTGGCATTGTCGTCGATCACGACGCCATCTACGCCCACCGTCAGATTGGGTATCAATTGGTCTATGCTGCAGCTCTCCCTGCCGGGGACGAAGCGCTGGTATTTGGAGGGATGCGGGTTGCCCTCGGCGTCGACCAGGAATGGCGGCGGCATGAGATGCGGCATTATCTGGGTCTGTTCGTCCACTACATGGTGTTGGGCATCGCGCAACACTGGCCGGAAATCCGTGTGGAAGAACAGTTCGGTGGGCAGCTAATAAAAAATATAAAAATATAGTTTTGATGAATAAATCATTTTTGATATGGCCTTAACTTACCATTTTGTATTTCTCGATACACATTCCCAGGCCAAAGATCAGAATGTGTCCATGCGAGTCTGTGGCGGCTATCATCGTGCCATCTGGCGACCATTTGGCGTCAAAGAGACACCCATGGCCCTGGCCATCGATGTCATTCAAGAAGTCTGCCACACAAACGCCACGTTCGATGTCCCACAAGAACACCTGGCCATCGTGGCCGGCAGAGAGCAGGACGTGCTCATCCCTGGGATTCGACTCCAGCACATACAACTCGTCCTTGTGGCCGCGCAGGACGCGATGCAGCTTGGCTGATTTCGAGTCCCAGATCTTAATCTGTTTGCAGGGAGGAATGATTTGATTATAAGTGGATATTTCAGTGAATACTGGAATATAATGAGTGCTTACGGTAAAATCATTGACAGCGGTGATAACATAGCGGTCCGATGCATCCCAGGCCACCATGGTGACCTTTAGCTTCTTGCCTTCCTCCGGGTCCGGGCAGCTGCCATTTAAATTACACATTACTTTCAGTACTTTAAGATCATCATAATTATCAATCTCACCTGGGCAGGCGCTCCGTCATACACAACTTGGCGCTCTTCCACTGTTGCGACTCAAACGTCCAGATGTGAGCTGTGCCATCCTTACTGCCCGAAATGAATCTCAGGCCACGGTGCGACCACTGCACCGAGTCTACGGCATCGGTGTAAGCCTCCGTCTCCAGGATCCGTTTTGGTCCGTCCTCGCCCATCATGTAAACGCGCACATGATGATCAGCAGAGCCGGCGGCCAGGAATATGCCACCCGGCGAGAAAGACGTGCACATCATCTGTGCCTGACCGGGGCGTAGCTTCTCGTGGTACTGGGTCGGTTTCGGAGCAAATGTAATCTTCTGGCCGCGTGGCGTAGAGTACTGCCAGAAGGCTATCGATCCATCCGTGCTGGTCGTCACCAGATATTTCAAATCACTGCGAGGCGAGGGACAGAAGTTCACCGACGTTATCATGCCTGTGTGGGCAGACAGGACGGCGATCGGTGAGGTAGTCTGCATATCCCACACCCTGAGGATGTGATCCAACGACCCGGCGGCCAACATTGTATTGTCCAGGTTAATGGCAATGTCCGTAATTTCGGAGGAGGCGCCGCGTAAGGTGGCCAGCAGACGACCGTCAGCCGCCGACCATATTTTGATGAGCAGATCATCGGCTCCAGTGATTATGTAGCGTCCAGTGCGGTCAAAGAGTACACAATACACCGAGGACAAGTGGCCCACGGTGCGGCGGAGGAGCTTTGTCTTACTGTAGATGTTCGTGGGCACGAGCAGCTTGCGCCGCACATTGCAGCCATGTTCCCGTCCAGCAAGGACGCGGCCTACAAAGGTTGGTATTCGTTACTAAAGAATAAAAGAGGCAAAGGGTTTCATTGGCTACTCACTCAAGTTGTGGGTGGACTTGATCAAGCTCGAGTCCGGCAGGGAGACGCCATGCAATGTGGTGCAGTAGTCTCTTAGCGAGCGATGACTGTATACGGTTTCCTTGGTGCGCAGCAGATTCTGTCGCCCACGGCCCAGCAGCGAGTTTATTCCCGGCACACTGGGCGGCAGTTCCCGGTCCACCAGCGGGCACAGACGGCCGCATATTTCCAGCAAATGTTGGGCGCCAATGTGCGCGTATTTTTGTTCCTAAATATTTGAATTCAATAAAAATTAACGATTGTGTATCGATAACTCTTGCTAGGCAGCTGTTCGCCAGCACAAGGCCGCCGACATAGGGCTGTCTCGCTCTGTCGCACACGAGTCAGGGCAAAGTGGTGGCTGTGCCTGCCTGTGTGAGCGCGCAGATTGTCTATGTGTGCGAAAGCAAAATGTCGGCGGCTGCAACTAATTGTTATAACTAAAATTAAATCGCATTTGTTTAAATATGCATGTTTTTCAAAAATATCTTGTCTTCCGCCAGTTAGGGAATTTTTCCATTCCATTCTTAAGATTTTTGTAATTTGTTAATTTTTTTACCTTTTATTTGCTAAATAATTACTTATTTGTTTATTAATTGCAGTGCTGAAATGATTGATAGCTGCACTTTTAATGTTTTAGGGCAAAAACTTTAAAAAGAAATTGGCATGCGCTATGTTTTTTCTCTATCCCCTCGCCCATGACGTCACAGGCACACGCACGACAAAGAGGAAAGAAATGCGCGCACACTTACGCAAGATTTTCGGACCGACGATCAAATCAATTCAATGGCGTTAAGCGGCCATTAGTCGTTAATTAGGCAATTGGCAATACTCACCAATTCGGCAAAGGTCTGTTCATGCTCATTCCCCAGCCAATCAATGCGACGGGGCAGAACCTGCGGGCGATACGAAGGAGGGGAGAATTTATGTATAGTATATGTATATGCAGGTGTGTGCGTTTGTGTGTAGGTGTTATCACTTGCACTCTATGACGTTTATGATGACGTCGCGGGGCATCCCTTTCAGTTTTTTTGTTTTACTTTTTTTTCGCCTCCACTACCTACTCTTGGACAGACGAGCCGTGCGGGCTACATATCCCGTGGCCAGACCAAATTCAGTCTGATTTCCAACTCTGAGACAAGCGGACGTATGTAGGCTTTGTCGTCGTCCGCTGCCGGCAGCGAAAACAACAACAAAACCAAAACAAAGCGTATAAACAAACGCGGTGCCAGAGATTCGCTTCTTTTTTTTTGCGACACCCCGACAGGAATCAAGCCCAGCCCAACAACTCACCTTCTTCTCCTCGAGCTCGCGGATTAACACCTGTAAGAAAGGGGTTTTCGAAAAGCCAAATTAGTAAAATGTTTGTAAACAAAGCCGCCAGCAAGCTGCGACCGCTGAAAATTGCGCTCTTTTGCCGCAGCAAGCCGATCCCGCCTCCTCTGTATACCGACCTTTGCCGTCTCCTCCAGCGGCCCCGCAGCCAGGAACTTGGAGATGAGGAAGTAGAGCTCTGAAAGGAAACGAAAGGCAACACCATGAGTGCAACAAGTGGATGGGCATACGCATAAGAAGTCGCCAAAATGCAATATCAATCCGGGGCCGTGCAATTCACGGGCCAACTGACTGGCTTCCACAGCCATCGGAACGGAAGGCGAAGCGAGACACAGACACACATTTTGGTCAGGCAGCAGGGCCGAGGGGCTCAGATTGGGCCCGTTTTTGCACGCCAAACACAACACGGGGGCGGTACGCACCTGGCACTATCTCATCACTGGCACTGGACTGTCTATTTTCCATTATTCATTGCGAATTGCACCACGATTATGACAAAATTGCAGTTGCTTTCTTCTAAAATTCTTTTCTCGCTTCTTCTTTTTTTGCCATTAACAGGGAAGGTTCGCAACCTTCGATGCTCACGGACTATCGGTATCGCAGACGAACTTCGTGCTATCGTTTGTACACAGTTGTGCGATGTTAATTAGGTTTCATGTTTTTGAATTTCTCATGCTTGACATTTATACATATTTTAGAGAAATTGACAGAATATTTCAGCTCTAGTCAAGATGTATTTACATTTATAGTCATATGTTTATTATATATACAATCTTTTTTAACCTTTGAACCAGAGTATATAACGATTCCGGTGCTATGCATTTGACTGCAGTTTCGACCGGAGTTTAGGGTCTAGAATAAAAAAATGGGTAATTTGTCTCTGAAATTCTATTTGTATGCCGTTTATAAAAAAGTTTTAATAAGATTAACTTTTGCAATATATTGACAAGACAACGCCAACACGAAATAAAGAAAATAAATAAATAGTCACAATTTTTGGTTCACATATGGACATAAATAAAATATTTAATTACAAAAAAGCTAGCAAAGTCATTATTCTTGTAAAAATGTTCTTGAACTTTTTAATTATATTTAAAATATTAGTAAAATCCTCGTAAATGGTTTTCCACTATTTAGTCGCGTTGTCAGGTCGACAACACTGTCGCCGACCTCACATCTCTAGTCTCTGATATCGGAGCAGCAGCTGCGATAATTATTTTTTTTGGCAGATTTTGCCCATTTTTCATGTAATACAAATTACATCTTTTTTCGAAATAGTCGTCTATAAAACTACATGATATTGAACTGACAGAAGAGATAAAGACATCGCAAAAATGGAGTGCAACTTGGGCAGCGAAATCGGCCAGAAGATGCGCGTAAGTCACTGCGGAAAATCAATGAACTCGTAATCCAACTCGAATGCATCTGAGAAAATTGTTTCCATTTCACAGAGCGCCGTCAAGGCGAAGCTGCTGGAGCTGGGCACCGGCGGATCTTCGGGCTTTATTGACGACGAACTGCCCGACTACGTGATGGTCATGGTGGCCAACAAACGCTCCAAGCAGCAGATGAACGCCGAGCTGAACCTGTTTCTGGGCGATCAGACTGACTTGTTTGTCACCTGGCTGCATGAGGTGCTGCAAAAGCTTCAGGAGGTCACTCTGCCGACAGCCAATGGTGAGTTACTGCACTCCCTTGAGGGACTCATTATTAAAGCCCGTTTCCATTAGCTTCCAGCAAGAAGCGCAGGTCGCGAGGCCATGGCGAAGCGGCAAAGTCCAAGGAAAAGGACAAGAAGGTATCTAAGAAGGACAAGAAGCCACACCGTAAGTCCTGCGATGAGATGCAGGAGCCGCAATCCAGCTCAGCGGGTGCTATGCCCGTCATCACCTCCATCACAGATGTTTTTGCCGATGAACTGATGCAGAAGGCAAAGAAATCGCTCAACATCGACATCAATGCTAAGGATGAGATCGTGCAAAAGAAGAAGAAGCGAAGGTCGACGTCGGATGAGGAGGTAAAAACCAAGGAGAGCGACATGCCGGCCAACACGTCAGAGATCAGCTCAACCACTTGCGGGGTCAATCGGCAAAAGGATCTCGCTGAGCTGGCCGAGATTCAGAAGAAAATCCAGGCCGCCAAGAAGCATTTACGTCAAATTGGCGAAATCGATGACGAGAGTGATGAGGACGACGAGGATATGCTAAACTTAAGTGCCCAGGATGAGCCGGTGGACCAGGAGGTTGAGGAGGAGCCACCGCAGCAAGAACCGCCGCCGCGGAAGGCCAAGAGTCCGATTATCTTCAACCGACGTGAGAAGACTCCCGAGCAGCCAGAACCTGAGCTTGATACGAACTCTCAGGAAGCAGAGCAGGAGAAGGAATTGGACGAAAATGTAGATGCGATGGAAGACCTGCAATTGGCAATTGAGAAGCCAAAAGAAGATCCCTTAGAGCGACGTTCTGTGCACGATCGCCTCGGCTCCAAGAATCAGTTACCGCCAGAAAGACCGCCACGCACTCAAAAGGAGCTATACGTGCCAGCTCATCGTAGACGCAGTGAACCAGAGTCTATCCGGGAACGGAGTCAGCGAGATCGCTCCCGGGAACGACGCTCTAGCCGGGATAACTCCAGGGACGCCAAACGTGGTCACCGCCAGCGCCGGTCACCTAGTCCACAGACACCCACGAGCAAGCAACGCATCGGTTCTCGGGTAATTGTTGCCGTGCACAAGCCGCCAGAACCCTCAGACGATGAGGATCTAGCTGATAAGCCGTTGAATTCGGTCATCAAGATCCAGCCCAGGCCAAAGGTCTCTCCACGGCGCCAGGCCTGCAAGAATCTCTTGTTGAGAGCGGTGGCCGATGCCCAGCGCTCCACCATTCTGGCCAAGTCTTCCAACAAGAAGGAGACCCAGGAGCCGGAAAAAGTCAGTCCCTCGGTGGCCAAGCAAAAATCAGCAGACCAATCAGATCGCAGCAGGGATCGTCGCAAGCGAAGTGCTCCCACAAACAGCGAACTCTTCAGGCGAAGTACTCGGGAGCTCGTGGTAAATGTGACGCAACGAGAAGGCAAGCGTTTGCGGCGCTCCAATGAGAGTCATGCCGAGATCAAGGTGGTGGAGGAAGAGTATGCCCCTAGTCTGAGTTCGAAGGATTTCGAACCCTATGTGCCTCAGTTGCTGACCAGTGTGGAGGACATCGACTTGCACATTAGCTCGCACGAAGATGCAAGTCCCAGCTCCGGAGCGCGAAAGACACAGTTTGTAGTTACCCTGAACGGGGATAAAACTCTGGGCGGGAGAAGCAGCAGTCAAGGCAGCTCCTCCTATCGTAAACGACCGAGCAGCTCACGCAAACGTTCCTCCTCGCCAGTATCCACACCACAAGTTTCCTCTTCCAGCGTTGAGCCAACGTCCACGACGTCAGAAAAGCGATCACGGCGATCGGCTCCAGAGAAAAGCTTCACACCCTCGCCCACACAGAGCAGTGCCTCGCCTCAGACATCGCGCAGCCTCAATCGCAGCGAGGTGCTTCGGCAGCCCCAGGAAATTAAGAAGCTCGTTATCAAGAACGACACTGATGAAGATGACGACAAGCATGGTTCGCACAAGAAGCGTTCGTCCATCAGGCGGCAGAACACATCGGCGTCGGCGACGACCTCGGCCAACGGCCACAAGGACAATAGAGCGAAGCCTTCGGTTGAGGAACGCTCAACCACGCCTCCCCTACCGGCCAAGCCGAAGCCTCGGGCAGAGAAGCGGCCAGCCAGCAAGGAGACACCCACAAACTCCAGCAGGGAACGAGCACCGGTAGAGAACTCTGTCGGCGTCACCACTTCGTCTACTTCTACCAAAGGCAAGCATACGCCCATACGCTTCACGCTGAGAAACGAGGAAGAGCCAAGTTCGACGAGAAAGCATCGCTCCAAAAGCCCCGAACGCGAAGGGGTGCGCAGGATACCCATTCGCAATGCCGAGGACAGAAAGTACGACAATTTGCCGGCATGTAAGTAAATCTTTAAAAATATTTAAAAATAAGACAATTAAAACAACCCATTAATCCTTACAGTGAGCGCGGTAAGCGTGGACTCCGCCGTGTTGAAGGTTACCAAGCCCAAAGAGCGGTGCAAGTACCATCCGAGCTGCACCAAACAGTTCTGCGAGTTCTATCACCCGACGGCGCCCTGCAAGTCCTTCCCGAACTGCAAATTTGCCGACAAGTGCATGTACTCGCATCCCAAGTGCAAGTTCGACATGTCCTGCATGAGTGTTGACTGCAACTTTGCCCACAGCGGACAAAGGGATCTCAGCCATGTGCAGCTCACGGCGCCGCCTCTGTGTAAGTGCCTTTATTATAATAAATTTGTTAAGATTAAACTAAGATTGATTTTTTCTTCAACAGCCTCGCACGTCATACCCGTACAGAACTACAAGTCAATATCGGCGCCAGTGACATCCACGACTGCCACGACTATGTGCAAGTACTATCCCAATTGCTCCAAACTGGGCTGCACATTCTATCACCCGAAGCCCTGCCGCTTTGGCAAGAACTGTGTGAACAAGCTGGAGTGCATCTTCTATCATCCGGAGATGCAGAGCAAATTCAAGTGGGTGGCTTCGTTGGGCTGAGCGGAAGGCACAAACACACAACATTTTAACAATATTTAGCCAAGTCGTACTAACCACTCCACTCACACAACCATTATTATTATTATTATTCATCATTACTTTCCCCAATTGTACAACTAGACGCGCTTGGTGTTGACCTATTTTCGCCTACAACTATTTTCATTTGCATTCATACTCTTGAATAAACCTATTTAAAAACTTTTACACTAGATATTAGCAGCTCTCTTATAAAACAAAAAACAAAGCCCAAGTTTGTTGTTTGCATTCAAACCATTAAAAACGCGTCATGCCTACGTTGACGAATAAATTTAGCAATAGTTGCTATAAATTGAAACAAAATAAGCATTACTTTGATTTATTTATAATATACCAATGAAATATATGGTAAAACAGCGTATATAAATGTTGTTTTATTAATATTTCCACTGTTTATAAAAACGGCAATATTTACCAAAGTTTAATTAATTAAAAGGAATGCACTTAGTTAAAAACTATCCCTACTAAAATATAAAAAAATCGAGAGTTGAATTTGTTTTTAAATTATTTCCTTGCAAATTTTTTCCTATATTTTGAATATATATCCAAAAACATTTAAAATTTTAACTGAATTCCGGTAAAAAATTTTTAACTGAATTCTAGTAAATCACTACATTGAAAATTTTCGAAATATTTAATATTTATTATATAGTACAGTCTCTTACGTTTACGCTTAGAAATTCTAGAGCAAAATATGTCTTTCACTTGATTTACTTATCCAATAGTTTCTCATTTTCTTGATAGTTGCCATTGCTATTTTGTTTTGAATAATTTTTTTTTTGTTATAAGGCCACATTTACTGATATATATATACTCGCATATATATAGGCATATAGGATTTTCAGGTTTAGCTCAGCTAATATAGTTTAAAGAGTCGTACAAATCTATTTACAAAAATACTCGTACAATACATTTGATGGGCTTCCGTTGGGAATGTTGGGGAGGAAGGAGGGGGCAGGGGAATCGGTGTCAGAGCTCAACTTTGTTCGCAGCTTTAGGATTACATATACGAGAAATCGAATACTGAATCTAAACTATGGGGAACGTAACTACATAACGACTATAGGGGACGGTACGTCTGTCTAGGAATGTATCATATATCGAAAGAAATCCGATATGATATATCAACAAAAATATATGTAGCGGTCAATATCATATCGAAAATACTATAAACTTTGATATAGCGAATTTTAAAGATTTAACTTTAAATTATTGATATGATCGAAAAATTATATTTATCTTTTTTGTCTCTATTCCCGATTATATTGGTCCGATATAATAAATAAAATATCGATCTATATAGTGTTAAACATTAATGCAGAATCAATATATCGACATTTTCTGACATCTGTTGTATATAAACTACATGAATAAATAGACAACGTCATTATTAACTAACTAAAGCGTAGGCAGGGGGATCGATCGGACGATCGGCTAGAGCCTGGTTGCTGCTGTTGCTTTGAGCACCTTAAGACGTAACCGTATCTAGGAGCGAACTTAGGAGGAAACATTGCATTACTTTTACAACTAGGGTGTATATGGGCGGATTTAAAAATATCTTTCGTTTGCTTTGCTAATCGTCATCGCCTTGTGGCCCAAACTATATAAGTCGTTCCTCTGGCGGCGGCTTCAGCACATTGTCCATTTCCAGCCTCGGGTTGCAGTACTCCTGGGCGCTGGGGCTGTAGGTGCCTCGGGTGGCTCGCTTGTTCCGTGCCATTACCAAGAAGGTGCCCAACAGAGCACCCGCAATCAGCAGCAGCACGACCACCACGGGTATGACAATAATGGCAATGTCCGTTGTCGAAGGGCCATCCTCCTTGGCCGTGATCTAAAATATAATTTAAATATTAGATGGATCCTATGGATTAAAAATATATATAAAAAAAACTAACCGGTGCCGTGCAGTTCTTGCCCGTGAATCCCTCCAAGCACTCGCAATAGTAGTCCGGCTTGGCGCCACAAGCCTCTACGCAGCGTCCGCCATTGGCGCAGATATCCGTGGCATTGCAGGGATCTGTAAAGTTGCAGTAGGCGCCGCAATAAGGCTTCTGGCAGATGCACTGGAAAGAGCCGCGTTTGTTAAAGCAACGGCCCAATCCGCCGCAGTATTCGGTTTCCAAACTGCACTCGTCGATGTCGTTCTCGCAGAGGATGCCCTCGAATCCAGTGCCTTGGCAATCGCACTCAAACTTGCCGACGAGATCCTTGCACTGTCCACCGTTTTGACAGGGATTGGATTCGCACTCGTTGATGTCCTGTTCGCACAGGCGACCTGTGTAACCCAGGCTACACTTGCACATGGGTGCCTAAGGGAGGAAATATTGGGTTTATTATTTTAAGAGCCCGAGCCTAATTTTAAGCTAGATACTCACCGGTCCCGTGGTCAGGCAGAGACCTCCATTATCGCAGGGCGTTCGCTCGCAGAAGGGAATGTCACACAGCGGTCCTTCGAAGCCGGCTACGCATGTGCATGTGAAGTTATTTCCGGTGGAGGCATCTATATAAAGGGAATATATATCCTAAGCCCAAGAACTTTATTATATAATCTTCAAGTACTCACTAAAGCCATTCTCGCAGGTGGATCCGTTTCGGCACGGCTCGTTCTCGCACGTCATCTGCTTGAGCACTTCACACTGCGGACCCGTATAGTCCTCCGGACAGTCGCATACGTAGGCGGCTATTAAATCCGTGCAGTTGCCACCGTTATGACATGGCTGGTCTGCACACTCGTCGGTGTTCTGCTCGCAGTGGAGGCCCTCGAAGCCAGGCTGGCACTGGCACTGGAAAGCAGCAACTAGGTTAATGCAGGTGCCATTGTTTTTGCATTCCGTGTCCAGGCACTCGTCGATATCTGTGCCGCAGTCATCGCCCTCAAAGCCGGGCTGGCAGGTGCAGGCGTACTCATCCGATGCAGCTCGGCAGAAGCCGGAATTCTTACAGTCAGATTCGAAGCACAAAATGCAACCCTCCTCCGGGCGCGTGGCATTCAGACGGAACTGAGCCTTCAACTGCACCGAAACATTCTCGGTGCGCGGGTAGAGCTCAGCATTGGAGAAGTACGGCAGCAGAAGATCGCCTACCCTGGCTTCACCCACGCAGCCCTTGAACTGGGAGCCCTGCTGGGCGGACAGCGTTGATCCCCTTGCCTGTTTCGACTCCGGCATGCCACCCAAGTATATTTGGGTGCTGCTGGCGATAAGGTACTGGATGGCCGCTTGATCAATGTCAACCGAGAATGCTGGGGCCGGATCCACCATCGATTCCCAGCCCTTCCAGCCGCCCTCCAGCTTGCCGTTATGAGCCCTCAGATAAATGCGACTCCATTCGCCGTCCGCATTTTCCTTCTCGAAGCGCGTGGACTCGCCAAAGTGCAGCTGGCTCAGCTTCCAGGTGATGGTCACTCGACCCCCGTTCACGCCGATCTCAAAGAAACTGTCCACACTGTCAATATACAGCAGAGTGCCTCCAGCGCGAGTGCGGTAGGCTATATCGATGACTGGCTTAAGGGTCTGCTTGGGAGCAGTCTCACCCACAATCTCCTCGGATGGCTGTTCTTGGAAGTAGAAGAACGCCAGAGGAGATCGCTCCTGTCCCGTGAACGTAGTGTTGGTCAGGCACTCGTAGCCGTCGTCCAGATTCTGGCAGACACTCTGACCGGGACACGTTACCAGCTGACAGAACTCAATCTCCTGGCAATCCTTGCCCTTGTAACCATTGGGACACTTGCAGCTGTAGTCGTTCCATGTGTTCCGGCACTCAGCATTGTGTCGGCAGGGATTCTTGCGACACAGGTCATCGGACACAGCGCCCGGCAGCACAGATGCCCGATCGATGGTGACGGCACCCAGAGGCTTGGCGTTTGCTTGGACATCCGTCACGTTTAGGGGATACATTTCCACGATCAGGTTTAGCGAACCATTGCTAACTTTTACGTCCTGGATGATGCCCTTGAAGTAGTCTTTGCTGTCGTCCGCATCCTTGGACACCGTGGTGTCTTCTGTGGGAGCTCCTGCTCCTGCGCCTGGCACTCCCACTGGTCCCGGTTCCGTGGTGGCCCCCAGTAGGGACTCTCGTGTGGGTGCAGGTCCGCCCAAGTAAAGCACCTGTGCGTCCAGCAGACCCGTCGTCGACAAGGTCTTGCGGAAGTACTCGGTGCCATTGAGCTTGACCTGCACGAGCGTTTGATTGCGCACCACCTCGATCAGATGGTTATAGCCGTTGTCCAGCTTCTGGCCGCCCACGGTGTAAGCCTCGGGTGTGCCACTGAACTGCATCTTTACCAGCAGCTCGCCGCCATGCAGTTTGGCCGCCACATAAGAGTCGCCGACGTCTAAGGGGGAGAAAGAAGATTCAGTAAGATGGAAAAGGCATATAAAGAACTTGTTAATTTTCACTTACTCTTGGTGGGCGCCTTGCGGGGATCAGTGCCCAAGTAGAAGACCTGTCCGGTTGGTTCTCGGGTTCGTATGAACATTGAGATATCCAAAATAGACCGGATGGCCCGCCTAGCCACATCAGTTGTCTCCACAATCACCGCCGAGTGGGTGGTGTTCTCGTGGCCAAAAGTGGCGGCAGTCATATCTGAAAGCAGAATAAATAAAACAGAATTTTAATCTATGATCTTCTTCTTGTCATTTCGAGCCACTCACTGTGCTGACAAGTGTGCCCGAAGAAGGGCCTGGGGCAATGGCAGGCAAAGGTGTGCCACAGATCCGTGCATTCTCCATTCGAGTGACAGGGATTCGGTTTGCATTGCTCCATCCGCTGACAGCCGCTCTGAACGTTCTCCAGCTTGGTGTCATCGGACGTGTAGTTCGCACTCTGCTCGTCAGGGAAAATCCATTTTCCATTGACCACAATATCCTGCATGCAGCCCACAAAAGCGGACGGCTGGTGTGTGAGGTGTCTCAAGTAGGACTTCAGGTTGGGTATGGTGCCGCCCAGATAGGTGCGTGGAAAGGAGGGCTGGCTGTTGTTGGCCGTTTCATAAGAGCCCACTGGATATATGGCCTGTTCATCGTTCGCGGAAAGCACCAAATGCGATGTATTAATGGCCACAAACACCTTGTGCCAGTTGCTGTCATTCAGCTTGGAACCGATGAAGACGCCCTCCCATTTGTTGAGCAGGGAAGAATGCAGATTTAGCCGGCCGTTGATTAGCTCCAGGATGTAGCTAACCGGTTCATTCTTCTCGCCAGAGGTGCCAAAGGCCAGAACTCCATTTGGCAGCGTTGTCCTGAACTGCAGGTTGATGTCATAGCCTTCCTCACGTTCCGTGGTGACCGAAATCAAGCTAGTGGCCACCATGGATAGTGTGGTCGTCTTTTCGCAGGTGTTGCCCTGGAAGCCATTCTCGCAGGTACAATTGTACTTGTGTATCGTTTCGTTGACCAAATACGGCAAGCAGGTGCCGTTATTTAAGCAGGGCTGAGGGAATAATAAAAAAAGGAGTAATTAATACACATTTTTCTTAAAAGATTCTGTGCTTTCAGTCTTACATTCGTTGTGCATCCCTTTAGTGGCACCGAACAGTTTTTGCCTCCAAATTTGGCATCGCAGTCACAGTCGTAGTCGTTGATCTGGTCATAGCAGGTGCCGTTTTGGCAGGGATTGTAGCGGTCGCATTCATCTATATTGATCTCGCAGTGAGTGCCCTCAAAGCCGGGTTCGCATTCGCAGGTGTAGGCGCCAATCTGCCAAAGGAAAACCAAGCCAAGCGGGATTAGTCATTACAGATTGTTTTCGTTTTTGGGAAACCCGACACTTACCCCATCATTACAGGTTCCGTGTTTGCTACAGGGATTGCTCTCGCACTCGTTTATATTGATCTCACAGTTTTTGCCAATGATGCCCGGCACACAAACGCATTCGTAGCTAAGGATTAAATAAGATTAGACAAGGAATTGGCTTAAAATTCAGCCTGATGACTAACCCGCTGGCATTCTCGTAGGTAAAGGCCTGGCTAAAGACCTTCGGCAGATCCGTGTTGCGGCTCAGCTGATATAGCGTAGTATTAGATCGCTCCAGACAGTTGCTGTTGTACTGACACGGATTACTCTCGCACTCGTTGATGTCCTGCTCACAGTTCTTGCCCTTGTAACCCGCATGACATTCGCAGAAGTAATCCTTGACCTGGTCAATGCACTTGGCCCCATTTTGGCAGGGATTCGAGATGCATTCATCAATGTTCAGTTCACAGTTCTCGCCATTATAGCCAGTGCCACTGCAATCGCAACGGAAGCCACCCAACTGATCGATGCAGTGGCCGCCGTTCAGACAGGGATCCCCCACGCAGTCGTCGATGTCAATGTCACAGATGCGACCCGTCATTCCAGGTATACAATTGCAGGTGAAATTATTGATCATATCAATGCAGGTGGAACCGTTTGAGCAGGGATTGCTGATGCATTCATCAATGTCAACCTCACAGTTCTCGCCCTGATAGCCCGGCTGGCAAACACATTCGTAGGCATTGATCTGGATGAATCGAGGATAAAATAAGGTTTATTAAAATATTAGTTTATATTTAAATGTATTTTCTTGATTTGAAAATAAATAAAATCAAGCTTGGCTAGGGAATACCCGGATACGAGCATATTCTAAGATCTCTCTAGGCAAAGGCAAAGGAATGGCAACTAATTTGGGAAGCAGGAGCACTTCAGGACTCTGATAAAGCGTTCTGCACCCACTCACTTGTCTCAATATCCGATGCTTTCCATATTTAAAGAAAAACAACTAGTACACTTTAGTAACAGATACACTTTCGAGGGACACCAGTAGGCAGAATCGGATATAAATCCGACTGCCCTCTACCTTACCTTATTGTGGCACGTGGCTCCATTGAGGCAGGGAAAGCTGAGGCACTCGTCCACATCCGAGTCGCAGTGGATGCCGGTGAATCCGGGTGTGCAGTAGCACTTGTACGATCCCTTCTCGTTCTTGCAGATGCCGTTGCCACAGATCTTTGGATGCAGCGTGCACTCATCCACATCGTTGCCGCATGTCCGCCCCGTCCATCCGCGGGTGCACTTGCATTCGTAATCCCCATTAGGCAGGTCCACACATTCACCGCCATTTTGACAGGGTTGGGTGGCGCACTGGTTGCACACCTTGTTCTCCGGACAGAGGCATTGATTCTGGACACAGACCATCGGCTCCTGGCAGTTCAGCGGGGAGCAGTTTTCTGCCTTCTCGCAACGATCACCGGAATAGCCTACGGCACAGTAGCAGTGGGTTCCATTCATTGAGCAGGTTCCACCATTCAGGCACTTCCCATTGGTGGCATTACAGTTGATGGGGGTCAGGGCCAAGGCGGCCACACCATCGCCGGTGCTCGTTTGACAGTTGTAACCTGGGATTTAAGATTTAAGATTAGTAAATAATCGAAATTAGCAAATAGCCCATAGTAAACAATAATTTTCAATTTTAATAAATCAAAAAATATCAAGTGTTTACCAAATATCAATTGTTTATATCTAAATATTTATACTTTACTACGTATTTACAGTTAATTTTGTTTTTGGGGTTGCACTAAAAGTTTATAGAATTAAATATAGAATTAGAATTATAATTAAGCTAGAGCTCTAAGTGAATCTAGAAACAAAAGTTTTTTTTTCACATTCTAGAAATTAAACGGAAATGTATCTGCAATTCGGCACTTAAAACATTTTATTTTAAGGTTTTAAACATTTTTTTTTTTAAGATTTTTGAAATGTTAGCTATGTTTTGTATAAAATTTCAACAACTTAATTTAACTTTTTAATGCTGATATGGATAAACATTGAAACAAAGGTTCAATAATTAAAAAATTTAATAGAAAACACGTTCAAAGAACGTGCTTTGGTATATAAAAATATAAACAAAGGCTTGTCACGCATTTTAATTAATAATAAAAGTAGTTATAAATTATTGAAATTTAAAATCAAAATTTGTACACTTTTGTGTGCTATAGATTCAAACAGGACTCTAGCCAGGATCAATATAAATTTATAAAACAACCAACTACTAAGGCCAATAACCGCATTCAAATTTTAACTCAATTTACGCAGGCAAAGTGCTTTTGGCATGCACACTTTTAGGACAACCCTTCTGCCGCCGACGCTGCTGCGGGGTAACATAATGGATATATATGTATATATATGCCAAACCTGTGTATCCGGTGTCACAGATACAGGTATAATTGCTACTATGGCCCAGGCAGGTGCCACCGTTCAAGCAGTTTTCTTGGGGACATGCATTCAGGGAGGCCGAGCGTTGGGTTGGTGACTGTTGTTGTTGTTGTTGTGCCTGGTTGGGATGTTGTTGTGCTTTTTTGATAGCTTTTGTTGTTGTTGTTGTCGTTGGTGTTGTTGCAATTGTTGTCGTTGTTATTGTTGGTGGAATCTTTGTAGTTGTTAAAATTGGGATAGGGATTTCGGTAGCAATTCTTATTGTTGTCATTGTTGGCTGTGGTTCTGGTTCTGGTGTCGGTGTGGTTGTTGTTGGCAAACAGTGACCAATGGGGCCTAAAAACCGTTCCCATTTACAGCATAGCGTTGTTTGGTTTTTTTGTTTTTACAATATAAGATTAAGGGTATTAGGTTATAGCAATAATATTATGGGAAATATATACAAGTTAGTATTGGGTGGAATTTTGTGGGAATTATCAACAAAGCAAGATGAAAATAATACAGAGTTTTTCCAAAGGTTTCATAATTTGTAAAATACATTTTAAAAGCGGCAAACTAATTATATAAAGCTATAACTTTTTTAGTACATTAAAAGCTATAGATAAACCCCTGTGAACTTTGTCCACGTACTCAGTTTTAGCTCACAACGTTTGCGTTTGAGCCACTCGGGCGATATGTAGCGCTTCTTCTTTTCGCTGGGACACAATGTAGAGTCCAGCATCTCCACCTCAAGAGGAGTCAGCGGCTCCAAATCGGAAGCTTGTTTTATATGTATACATTTGTCAGCATCATTCAAAAGAAACCATTAACCCATGAACCCAAAACTAAGCAAATGAGAAATAAATTTTAAAAAATGACATGCATGACCCGCCACCGATTGAAAATGAAACTTGAAACTCACCCGATGAGCCTGGCTTACAAACGCACTTGCCGCCAACGCACTCCGAGTCGATGGGACACGGCTGGGGACAGCTCGGTGCCAGCTGGCAGAGCTCTCCGCTGTACTCCGGCGGACAGATGCACTGAAAGCCAATGGGTTTGTCCACACAGGTGCCGCCGTTCAGGCACTGCTGCGTCTGGCAGGTCATGGGTCGATCACAGATCTCGCCGCCCCAGCCATCCAGACACAGGCAGGTGTACCAGCCATAGGTATCGAAGCATTGGCCGCCATTTAGGCAAGGCTTCTTTTCGCACTCATCAACGTTCGTCTGGCAATTGGTGCCCGTGTAACCGGTGGCAGTGCAGTCACAGCTATATCCATTGATCCGGTCGATGCAGCTTCCGTTGTTCTGGCACGGCTGCGAGGCACACTCATCCGTGTCGATTTCGCATCTAGCTCCAGCATAGCCTTTGGGGCACTCGCAGGCAATGGCCCCACTTCCTCCCAGGACCACGCAGGCGCCGTTGTTCAGGCAGGGATTCGTCTGGCAGAGCGGGTGGATGTTGACCTCCGTTTCGCAGTGCTGACCGCTATGATTGGCATCGCAGAAGCACTGATAATCGCCGCGAGAGTTCTCCAAACAAGAGCCGCCGTTCACGCAGGGATTTTTGGCGCAGGGCGAACCATTATCCTTCTGGCAATTTTTGCCCGAGTAACGGGCCGTGCAGCGACACTCATAGCCCTCGGGACTGGATGAGCAGGTTCCGTGACCCATGCAGGGATCGTTGAGACAGTAGTTATCCGGCAGGCGGGTGAACAGATCGTGATCACTGCAGGGTCCAGGGGTGAGGGGACAAGCTCCAAAGACCACATTTTGCACAGTTGAGTTGTTTACAAACTGAAGACCAGGTCCATCCAGAAGGCAGCCAGAGAAGGAGTTTCCCAGAATCAAGATGGCATCCTTATAGCCAATGTCCTGGTTCGTTAAGAACTGACTGTTGTACGTGGAGTTGGCTAAGGGAAATGAAGGGAAAGTAATTAATATAGATTACAATTTATGGATGGATTAAAAATAGTTTTCAAGCCAGACTTTAGACTAAAATACCTAAAAATACCTTGTTCTCTGGACTGTAGTTCTCCTTTCAATCGTTAAATTGATTTTACAAATGAGTTCATCATTACCCCCGCTCCTGCTGTCCCATTTTTCCAGCACAATTGAATGGCTTAACCCTCGCAATGTGATTTGCTTGCAACATTTCACGTTTACCAGCCGGACACGACCCCATTTAAGTGGCTTGCAACGGGGGGGGATTTGGAGGGATTTTAACTTACCAAATATGCTTGCAGCACGATCCACGTGCAGATAAAGATTGCCATACTCGTACTTGAACTGCAGCGTGTGCCAGCGGTTGTCCAGCAGCTGGTATGGTAGCTTGACATCCAACCGATTGTTGGGCCCATGGACTGCCGGTCCCGCCAGGGAGATTTGCAGAAAATCATTGAGCACCGAGATTACAATGGAGTTCTTGTTGTATTGCTGGGCCAGGATCTCGCCGCCGCGGCAAGAGCGGAAGCTAATCGCCGAGTGGTCCCAAATGGGCATCGGTGTGGTCAGGCGGAGGTAAGTGGAGCCGTTGAAATACGCCTCCTTGGTCTGAACCTCCACGGAGGCGACATCTGCAAGAGAAGATCAAGATTGTCAGGGTTAGTGGGATTACAGACGAAGAAAGAATGCTTACACTTGGGTTTCATTCAATAATTTACTAAATAAATCCATAAATAATTTGTTATTTATTTAAAATATACAAATAAAATGACTTTTTTTTTATTATTTCTAAAGAAAAATTGTATTTCCATGGAAAGTTCATGGTAATATATAATATTTAATTGCAGTGAAATTTTTCTGCTGATTGCCAGAGACTGATGGGTGAAATGTATAAAATAAAAGCATGACAAGGCCAGGTCGGTACGGGCCAAGTCGGGGGCTCCCATTTAACTAATCGCATTTCATTCGCATTTGGCCAACGCATTTGTAACCGTAGACTTCCTCATTTCGCGTATTTGGCACACGGCAAATGGCCAATTGGTTTACTTTGGCTTACATTTTCCCAGTGCCTGTGTCTGCTTCAGCATTTTCGCTGCGTCTTCGCCCATTGCTGCTCTCCAGCCACCACTCTGGCTAAGAAAGTGTTTTGTCTTTTCGAGTAGCATTGACCAAATTAGACGAGTTGCCATGGCCCGGCACATGCCACTTAAGTGGTAATCAGTTAGAGGCCCCCTTCCTTCTTTCCAACTTTCATTTGCGCTGATCACCAAAGCGCAGAATCAATTCGTAGGAAGAAAATAAAAAAAGATGAACGCAGAAAACAACCAAACAGAAGACTCCATAACATTTTCTAAACAAAACCCAAAGAGAGTCGGGCACAAAAATAACGAGCTTTCTTGGTCCGAGTGCACAAGGCGTAAAAAATTAGCAAAAAACGAAATATGAATGTAAATATGAATGTACATGGAAAATATGCAGACTTGCATGTCTATAAGCTGGTTTTCATTAATACACCATAGATCCCAGGGAAAATTGAAAACAAAATCTTGAAACGGAAAGAAAGTGGCACAGGAAAAAGTGATTAGAGAAAGGAAATTAAAAGAAAATAAAGGGAAATTGCTTGATTTTGAATTAAAGTAATATAAACATGAAATTATAAGATCAAATTGTTATATATCGGGGAACCGTTTGAAAGTTAAGGTAATTAAATAAATGTTTTATTTAAGGTTTAAGGTTTAACTCTATATTTCAAGGATTTAAACGGAATACTTTTCTTTAAATTAATAATTATATTAAGAAATGTCAAAAAACTTACTGCTTTTGAAGAAAATTGTAGTCAATTAACTTACTATTTAAAATCAAATAATTTTCTGTTTTTATTGTAATTACTTCTATACCAAAAATTAGAGCATTAAAAACATATTTATCTTAATAAAAATGTTTATTGTTTGTTTTTAAAAAACAAGACTTTATTAAGCTCATTTTTGGCATTCAAAAACATAGTTTATCTCAGCTATTTCAATGGCATTGTTTTGAGTAAATTGCCAAAAACAAAAACACATTTTTTCACATCTACCCTCTACCGAAAAAATATCTTTTTAGCACCTTCTGGTCCAAGGGGTGAACCCGTTGCTGCTTCGCTGTGCCCTTTGGGCTGCCCTGACCCATGGCCGGCTTGGGCTTAGAAGGCGCTTGGCAGACCTCGACGGAACCTGAACGAAGCCGGCGGGAAACCAAATACAATACTTTATGAGGCCATCGATTTTGCCGCCTCCTCTTAGCTCACTCTTTGCAAACATTTTATTTTGTATTTAAAGGCGATTTGCTATTTGCATTGACAGTTTGGTTTTGTGGCCATTTGGTGTGTTCTCCATGTGTGTGTGTGCCAGGTGCGAAAAGGGAGTGTTCGGGGGCAGCCTATGTGTACTCAGTGAGTGAACAACAAGTAAATAAGCCCCCAGCAAAGTAGCTCATAATTATATTATACTCACGTACGAAACTATGCAGAAAAATATTTAAAAGTTAAGATGCAAAAATGCTATAAAGTACATAGAAAATAATAATAATTAAAAGCGATTTTAATGAAAGATAATTACATTTTTGCTTAGCTTTTTCAATATGTATACAAAAATATTAATAAATAAAATAGATTGGAATTAAATAAATATAATAAATACTTTTTTTTTAAATGAGTTTGTTGGTTTCAAAAATAATTAAATAATTAGTGGTATATATTTTTTGTAAACCTTTTTTCCTGTGTAAGCCTTCAGAAACTGAATTATAAATCTACCTCTGGCTCCGTTGGTATGCGCTTTTGTATAATCTTGGCCATAAAAAAAACGGAACGGAAATTTCATAATCAAATCACACAACGAGAACAACTCTATTTCACTCTTTTATAGATATACAAACATATATATTTTCGAGTGGTTTCGGACAACCGTTTGGACTGTTTGCTTCTTTTTTGTTTGTTTTTTTTTTTCTTTGACTCATGAATGACTCGACTCTGGCTTCGAACTGGAAACTGCAAAACTCGAGCTTAACTTGGCTTCAAAGAGCGAGGAGATTCTGTTTAGCGGTGCCATAAAAGAAACAGTTTAATAGGTTTTTTTTTTCGTTATTTTTGGCCAGAAAAGAAATGCTTCTTAAGCTTTTAATGATGTCTCGCTTGGAGTTTTTCGGGGACAAAGATGCTTTTGTGCCGGTTCTTGAGCAGGGGTGTGGCAAATGGCCAAGATCATTTCAAAATGTAAATGAACTTTTAGGTAATAGTAAAAAGTTCTTGCACAGTTCTATTGTGAGAATATCTTGAAAGTTATACAGTTTTTAACTCATTTATTTTTAAATAATAAGCTGAAATATTTCCTTCTTCATCTTAGCCACGTTTTGAAGTTAATAAACACCTATCACACTTGGGCTAAATCTTGCAATTTAAAAGAGAAAACGCTGGAGTTTAATCACTCTTTTCAAGTTCCCCATTTCGGACTTCCCATTGTGTTAAAACTAATTTATGCAAAAGTGCATTGCGCCAAAAGCACGCAAAATGTTGGAAAAAGGAAACAACAACTGCAAATTCCTGAAACGCCCACACACACACTCACACCTCAAGGGGGTGGTGGGGACCCAGTTAACAAAAAAACATTCAGCATTCATTGCAACACTTGCAATACAACATAAGTAGATGTATGCAAATTAGCTCAGCTTGCATTGCTTTGCTTTGCTTTTGGCCCCGGCTTTGCCTTTGTAGTTTGTGTTTTTTATTTTTATTTATTTTTTTTTCTTTGCATTCTGTTGGTATGACTAATCGGCGTCTGCATATGCAAAACAACAACAAGTACATGGCAAAATGGTGCAAGTGGTGTGCCGTCACACACTCGTGCTCAGCAGTAGGAAACTCTCTCGTAGCTCTCAGAAAACATAAATATTGAAACAAAGTTTAATTTATAAAAACCTAAACAATAACTAAAAATTTGTCAATCAACTAAACTATAAAAATATTTTTTGTCAAAGTTTTAATGGGGATTTTTAGGTGTAAATTCCCAAAAATATTTCTTGGGACTTTTTGTTTCATTTTAAAATTGTAATTTATATTTCTAATTACAGGCACGCATAAATAAAATTTGAGTGTTAATTACGAAATATTTATGAATGTTACAAAGTTAGATTTTTTTCCAAACCCCTAATTTATAACCCCTTTTGTAATTTTCTTTTGTATTTAGTCTAAAGTTCCTTAATTATTTTAAGGTTTTATTACAACAATGACAGCTGTCTACATATTTACTAAACTTTCAAGTTTACCGCTTTTTAATTTATTTGTTGTTTTTTTTTTTTTAGTTTTCGTCTCAATAATGTTTTTGTTTGGTGTCCCGAACTAATTCAAACTTTCTAAGCTCTGTTGTTGTTTCAGTTCGCTGCAATTGCAGCTGAGTATTAACTTCCCCTGGATATCGTTGCACCTTCTCCCTCCCCCTTTTACATGTGGGTCCCAACCCTTAGCCCAAGTCGTGGGTCCGATGTTTGGCCACAACAAAGCACGTTGCTAACTGGGCTAACTTGGACGGTTGCCCGGGATTGTTTACTGCTTCATCTTTTTTCCTTTTCTCCAAGCACAAGAAGAAATTATTGTTGTTTTTGTATTTTTATATTAAAAAGGTTTTTAAAATATATTTTTAATAAAAATATTATTATATAAATTTATCAAAAATATGGAAAGAAAACTAACATTGCCTGGCTTTCTGATAAGTATCTTTAGGATACGATTGTTTCTTGATCTAAAGTTACAACATTAATTCCATAATAAAACTACTATCTTTACTATGCTTCATAAAATTGAATATAAAAAAGAAATTAAATATTTAAGAGTGGGAAATTATAAAAGGATTATTAAACGTTTTAAATTGATTATCATTTTATATTTTATTTATAAAGAAAATACAGATTTATAAAGAAAATAATTTCCCTATGAAGATACAGAAAATTCTGAATAATATATTAGTATAATATTGCCCCCTATTTTTTTCCAGTGCACTTGTTCCTCTTCTTCCTCGTGCGAACAACTCTCTGCATTTGGTCATACTTCAATTGTTTTACCTCTGTGTTTGTGTGTATCTGTGTTGCCTCACATAGCCAACCCACACAAAAAAGTCTGTTTTTTTTGTTATTTTCATTATTGTTGCTGCCTTTAATTTTTGCTCTAAATACTTTTTACTTTTTCATTGCTTTTGTGTAACAAAACGCCTACGAAAAAGTTTCATTTTGCACTCGATTTTTGTTTTGTTTGTTTTCTTTCCGCTTATCGGATGTTCAGAAGTTGCATAAATTATTTTTGACCGATTTTACTTTTTTCCCCGTTGCTGTATTTAACAACAACAATAATTAGTATTCTCTAATTAAAAACGAAATTTTTAATTACACTTTAATTGTTGCGTTTTCGTTTTCAGTTTTCGGTCTCTGTTCGATTTTTCTCTACTGATGGAAAAGTGAAAACGTGTCGCGATTAAAATTTAATTATAGCTTGTTGATAATACGATTATCGAGAGGGCTTAATTGCATATGATGTTCAATGATCACGAGTGGAGATAATATATAAATGTATATATAATGTGTAAAGTGTCATTTGAAGATCGTAAACAATGATCTAACGCTTAGTTTTAGTTGTCAAAAAGAGTCTAGATAGTTTTAAATTATTTAATGCATTTTCTTTAACTAACCAAAAAATACGACATGAACTTTAATAAATATTAAAAGGAAACTATAAATATTTTTAATTATTTATTAGATGCAACAAGTTTACGATTTTTGTTGTCAAAAATAGAAAAAAATGTCTCATTTTTGTTGTGAAAATTTGTTTTTGTCCGTTTTTAATTAACAACAGAAAATACGACTTAAACTTCAATAAATATTAAACGAAAGGAAATTAATTTTTAATTTATTATTAAGCTGAAAAGATTTATGGTTCTTTGTTGTTCAAAAGTTTTTCTTATGAAGTTTTTATTAACTAATTTAGGATGAATATATATTGAGCGGAAACTAGAAAAGTTAATTATCTAGAGCCAAAAATGAATACCTTTCCGCTATGAAATATGCATAAATATTTATTTTTCTTAATAGGTTCTGGGAATATTTGGTATACTATAAAAACTGTATACAGAGAAAAACTAACTTTAAATAGTAGGAAATACCTAGCTGCACTTTTTCACCACCTTTAAATGATAAACAAACACCTCAAAGGTGTATAATCCCTGTTGATAATGTGTTCTTTGTTGCGTTCCCTGAAAGGCAACTAATTTCTTCCCAAGATTAGTTGGTTCCCATGTCCATTGCTCCTATACCCTAAACTATCTTACACACATTTTCAGCTCTTTCAGCTCTGCCATGTCTGACTGCACTTTAGACCCGAAGAATACTTAGCTTAGAGCCATCATTTGTTCCAACACCTTGTTTGTGGAGATGAGGGAGAATAATGCCAAGAAACGAAACTGAGATGCGAGCAACGCGTCGTTCCCACACTAATTTCCGCTTTAGCTTCCAAGAAATGCGGTGAGGAAATATTTTTAAATATATAAATAAAGAAGCGGTTTTATTATACAAAGTGGTAACAATACATTCAAGTGGTCAGAAGCTAATTAGTTTTGATAAATAAACGTTTCCCATGACAGCTGGAGATTAGCAGCAACAAAAAACTCCCCAAAATCCACACCCACTTAACAAAGACGAGGGTGTCACTACACACAAAGAGAAAAAAAAGAAGGTAATAAAAATAAATTGGCACGAACTTTGAATAATCAAATCATATCACATTTTGATATCAAACGAAGTGCAAATAATTTTACAAATCTTATAATGGAAATGAGTTCTTTCATTCTTTGTGGATTCTTAGGTTTTAGCTGTGACTTGTATACATTTTTTTAGTTGCTTTTATTAATATAACTAAAATCGTATCTTTTTTTCTTTGTGTGACTTTTCATTCACGTACAAACAGTTAACGTTTATTCTTTAATATCTTCGTTCTGGGAAGAGCTAGCTGTATCTTTAGGCCAAAAATAAATGCTTAGAATTGAGCTCACTCAAAAATAGAGTTGCTCTCTCCCCCGCTCTAAGGCGCCGCAGATTTTTTTTAACCTCTGCGGCGCAGGCGCGCCTGGGAACCAGTTTTGTGGCCAACAACAATCGGCCCTTGTACATTCTGTGGGCCTGGAAAAATGGGCTGCCAGACTCGTTCACAAACTGGCACAAAGCAATGAACTGTTGAATAAAACAAAAACCGAAAAACACGCCTGAGAATCTTTTCCGGTGCGTCCCCAAAGAGCGCAGCACCAGCCAGATCCCACGGAACCCTCGGAACCAACAGCCAGAACTCGGTCTGGGCAAACACAGCCTGTTGCGGCTGAAACGCAGCCAGTGGGCGTTGCACCACGGAAAGGTTTTCAAAATAAATTAAGAGCTATGAGTAATTATGAAAAAATTTATTTACTGTGGATCAGGAAATCAGGAAATGACTTGGCACTCTCAGGAGAAACTTGAAAGGGGTGCTTTTTCTTGAGTTTTCATGTAAGAGTCATGTGATTTAAAGAAGAGCTTTAATTTTAATGCATTAAAATGTAAATATCTAAGCTATAACTATCTAGAAAAATATAATTCAAAAGAAATACATTTTCAAAATAATGCTTTTATATTTTTACTTTTATTGTAAGAAAAATACTCTGAAAATCCACTTAATTTATATAAAATTGATTTTGTATTTAAAAAATCTAAATCAAATCTTTCATTATGTTACAATCACCCCCTCCAGCACTAACAAATAACTTTTATCACGCATTCTGATTACAATAATTGACTTTAGAATCATCGCTTAATTTCCCACAACAATTACCAAACAATTTATGCCCGATTTTTGTGCTTTTATGCCCATCGTATTTGTTGTTGTTGGTAATGTTGAGTCAATGCCAACAATGGAATTTGTTGTTGCTGGTAACAAGCGCGCTGCGTATGCAAATAGCGACAGATAAAACGCAACTACGTGATCACCGCGATAAAGACAATCCGAGAGAGACAGCATTGAACAACGCCCACAAATTTTAAACATTTGTTTGGCTTGGTAATTTTGTAAAAATAAAATCAAGTAAAAGCGAAAGCGGCAAAATCTTTTTATTTTTGTCTGGGTTTTATTTTTTCTCCCTGATTTTCTCATATTTGCGGTTTTTTGTGTCGTGGTAAATTCCCAAGGTGGCTGGGCTAATCGATGCAGTCGCTGAAAACTGGCAACATTGCAACTAAAAAGTAGTAAGAATGATATTGAAGAACGGTCTCGACCATAGAATACCCTCAAAGATCTATATAAGTCCTGTAGAATATGAGGAAATATAGTTACCAGCCAAGGTACACATTTTTGCTATTAACATCCCAAAATTCAGAACTTTAACTTTAATAAATATCTAGATCTGGAGTTTAATAGAAGGTCACCCTTCATCGTACACATACTCCCCTCAACTTCGATTACCGTCTATAAAATACCTCCAACCTTTAGGGACTGGGGCAAAATCAGTTCTTTTTTAGTTTCTACTCGGGCTATTTTTATAGAGCTGACTAACGACTTGCACTAATGGCCAGCGTCAGGCAATGGTCGCGGCCGGCTGGCTGCGTAGGCCCACAAAGCGCGGAACTTCGGCCCATGTCACGGCCGATTGCACTTTAACACTTGACCAGGCCAAAAGACCGGACACCCGGAGGCCGGAGAACGCGGGTGTGCCCATCCCGCATACAATTTCCATTCTCGATTCCCATTTATGTAGTGAATTTCCACTGACCCGCGAGGTCACGTGTTGTTATCGTTAACGCAAATGCAGGTAGTTTTCTATATTTATGTATTCCCTCCCTTTTTGTTGTGTACCTGCGCCGCGATTTTCCCCTGAATATGATGGATTATATCTGTGTTTAGGGCGGAAATTCAAAGGAAAACCAGAGAGACACCACTCTCGAAGCGAAGTTGACGCTGATGATCATCGGGATTTTATGATGGAGTCTGCTTTAAACCAGTTGTTGTGATGCATTTCAGGGATTTCCCAATGGTGAAATGGAAAACCTCTGTCTGTCTGTGCCTATTTTACTCCTTTGTGAGTGTTTTCCCCGTCAGTCATTAAGCAAAGTCAATTGACTGTTTGATAAAATATATCCCCACGGTTACCTATCTCCTAGGTTGGAGGTATTTTTCAACCTATTTGCTATTTAAAAATTAAAATTAAAAGTTGTTCTTAATTAACAAAAACGATTAAAACCGCTGGAAAAACAAATTGCTTTTCTTTTAAAAGAACAAATGCCGAAACCCTTTCTATCTAAAAGGTTGTTTATTATCTTTCATGCTGGAAGCTGCTGTGAAAACCAGTTTCTTGGGTGCATTTCAGGGCTTTCCCATCATTGAACTGGAAAACTCTCTCTATCTATCTTTCCGTCTCTGTCTCATTTTCCTTATCGAATTGCGGTCTGCTGACGTTGCGCCGGTCGCGCTTTTGCAGTTGTTGTACTCTACTTTCCGGCCAAAAGATAAGATTGTGCGTAACAACTCTCAGATAGGTTGGTAGCTATTGTAAATAAATATACTCCGTTTTTTTTAGGTCGGTTTTGCACAATCCACTGAAAAATGGCCACAGAAAATGCTAAGAAAGCAGCCAAATTGAGAGCCGCACAACATGTAACTTGATAATTACACAGAATGAGTCAGCAAGAGTTATAAATCAATTAATGTGATCATTATGCAAGTAATCAGATTCAGAGTTTCAAACTAGATAAATAGATATTGTTGAAAATGCAGTGCAAATACAAAGAAAAATAGTAGTTGAGGGAAAAACTATAAAAAAAACAATGAAAAATTTATATGTTTCCGGGTTTATTATTTAATATGAAATCTAATCTGAAACTCAATATTAGTTACATATTTCGCTAATATATTTTTAATTCACAAAGCCTTCTTTTCAGACTCATGTTATCGTTCTACTTTATCGAAAAATTCAACTTTTCTATATGAAGATCAATTAAAAAAGTCATAACTAACAGAATATTAAACTTGTTCTCTATTAAATATTATTAATAACCCAGCTACCGAGAATAAAATCTACAAAATGAATATAAATAAATAAGTGATCGAAGCTAATACATTTGACGTAAAGTTATTCAGGCATTCCTTTTATTTTGGCGATAAGAACACAGCTACACAGCTCAACTCTCAAAATATAAAGAAATGAGTGAATAATTAACACAAACAAACTTCAGGTATACCATCGTCATGAGTCACTTCTCTACAAGGAAAACCCGTTCAACAAGTTTCTTGGATGCCCGAAATCAATGGAAATTCCTTTCCCCAAAATGACTTTTCCTTTGGCCACAACCCAAGACTCACACACACACACACACATGTGACCTGTTGCTCTTGTTTTGGTAAGAAAAAAGCTTTTGAAAACATCAGCAAAATGTTTACTCCGAAAAATGCATGTGGCTCAGCAAATAATCTTTGGACAGTAAGACTTCGCACAGCCTGAACTTTGTAAATATATTAATTCCTTTTTAATAAATGATTTTATTTTATAGTTAAAATTGAATTAAACCATAAACAGCATTAAAAAATATTTAATAAAAATATTTAATATGTATGTATATAATATTCTCTTTACGAAGTTTTCACTGTGGCAAGAACGCTTCAACGGTGTCATGTAAACATGCTCTCCGGCTCCAAAAGAGCGCTGCCACTCTTTGGATGTCCCTGACAGTTGTTTGTATTCCCCCCACCACCACCACTTCATCTTGCCCCCCACCTGCATCCACAACACACACACACACACACAATCGGTGTCCTCTCAGAGCTCTATCTTCTCTCTCATTTATACTATTTCTCTCCCTTTTTGTCTCTCACCTGTTGCTAAATAAATTAATATGAAGAGCGGTATCCATTGAGGCGACGAAAAAACTGAAATGGCGCGCTTGAGCAAATGCGACGACGTTGGCGTCGTAATTTGAGCTGCGCTTTTCGTGCGGTCTCGACTTCTCGCTGTTGTTCTTGTTGTTGTTGTTTCTACTGCTGTTTTCCTCTGTTGTTGTTGCCGTTGTGTTGGTGACGCACTCGCGGTCACAGCCATGATCGTTGATTTGTGGCCACAAATCGTATTGGAAAGGGTTTTCGTTTTAAGGTTTTTCGTTTTGGCTAATAGTTACTATTTATTGCATTCTGCTCTTTTCTATTTCTCTATTCCCCTATCCCACGCGCATTCACACACACACATACGCGCGCGCTACTCGTTTGCCGCACTTGGCTTAGAACAGGTTTCCTGCAGCTTATATTTTTTCGCTGGTTTTACTATTTGCACACTTTCGCACGCGACACTTTCTAGCCTGAATTTGAATATTGAGCACAGAGATTCCGTTTCCGCTTTGAGCCAATCTAATTTCGCCTTTTTTAACGCTGGCCAGAATTGTGTTTACTTTAAATCACACACACACGCGCAGAAGAGCTGGGTTAAAAGAGAGTTGAGCTTCTGCCGTTCTTGTTGCTGCTGCCCTTTTGAACTGCAAGCCGCACTCTCTCACGCACACACATTGGCCAACACCAACAACGTTTGGACGGTTTTCAAGCGTTTTCGTTGGCTTTTTCAAAAAATGTTTTTGCACCGCGGTCTTACAAACTGAATTTTCAATTTTCGACAGCGCGCCACACGTCCGAACGTTATGATACGAAGCTGGAAGAGAAAAACACGAATGAACCCGAAACGACGTGGAAAAAGGTAAACAATTAATGTCTGCTCTCAATTACCGGTTGGGATTCTCTCAATTACCGGTTCGGAATTCATGCCCACCTTTCATTCACCTTAAATCGAACATCGATGTTTTTAACGATGTTTTTCAATATCGATGTTTTTTTAATTTTCGCCAACATCAATGGTTCATTCCTCACTATCGATAATTCGCACCAAAAAAGACAGAGCTTAAAATTTAAAAAACAAACTGTAAAATACAAATTTGAAAATGCCCCATCAGTACAGTACATCAGAACACTTCTTTGGGGAATGTAAAATCGTATTTGTTTGTTAATAAACACATACATTTAATATATTCTTCTATAGAAATGTCTTCTACTTGAATATAAAACCATAAGATATAAAGAAAATTTTCTCTAAACTCATTAATTTCATTAATGATATAGATTATTGCTAAATTAAGGTTCCCTAAGTCCAATAGAAGTCATGTTTTTCCCAAAAAGTCTCTTTGCCACAATGGCTATAAACAATTCTAAATAAATGTGCAAAAACTTGAACATGTAATCAGTAAAAAATGTGCAAAAATTCCAAAATCTCCATTCCAGTTACAAATTGACAAATTACAGCGGAATGCATAAAATCCTACATAAATCACCAGGCACGCGGATATGCAAGTGCGAACTTTATGCTAATAAAACCGCCTACAAAGCACCAGCTTATCGCTTAAAACTAAAAAAAACAGCATAAATAGCTAGAAAATTAGTGTAACAAAAAGGCCGACAGCAAGTCGGCAAATTTTGGAGGTCTAGGTGACACTATAAAATGGCAGTAGTTGTAGATGGAGTCACAGCAGTACGAGAACCCGGTAAAATGACAAAGTTCCAAAGTAAACCATTCCTTTTCTTGCTCCTGGTGCTGCTTGGCATTTATTTTGGAGACTCCATGCCCCTGGAGGATATGGACTCCGAGGAGATGATTGACTTGACCGACTTGGGCGACACCATATTTGGCAATCCGGATGTGGAGACCACAGGTGCATTGGTGGAAGCTCATAGCGAGGAGTCCGCCCAGAATCCCGAGGAACTGGGCACGTACTATGAGGGAGATATACTCATTCCGCTGAGTTATACTGAATCCAGATCCAATGGCACAAGGAATGGCATCCTGGCGCTGAGTTCCCGCTGGCCGGGTGGCGTGGTGCCATATGAGATCAAGGGTCCGTTTACCTCCCAGGAGTTGGGAAACATCAATCATGCCTTTAAGGTAAAGCTAAATAAAATGTTTATTAATATAAAACCCCAAGCTTATGATGTCCTTAAAGGAATACCACACCAGAACCTGCGTGCGTTTCAAGCCCCGGACTACTGAGAAGGATTACATCTCGATTGGCAGTGGAAAATCTGGATGCTGGAGCAGCATTGGCCGCCTGGGCGGGCGCCAGGAAGTGAATCTGCAGTCACCCAACTGCCTAAGGACATACGGCACTCCCATCCATGAGCTGATGCATGCCTTGGGATTCTTCCACGAGCAGAATCGTCACGAGCGGGATTCCTATGTCCGAGTGATGAGCGACAATATCAAGCCAGAGATGATGGTCAACTTTGAGAAGGCCAGCTCCAGGACTCAGTCGGGCTTTGGTGTGGACTATGACTATGCCAGCGTGATGCACTACTCATCCACCAGCTTCACCCGGAATGGACAGCCGACGCTGAAGGCTCTGCGTCCCGGTGCCGATGCCAACCAGATGGGACAACGCCGTGGCTTCTCTGCCGGAGATGTGCGCAAGATAAACGCCATGTACAAGTGCAAGATGTAGGAAAATCCAATTCACTATTTGATATAAAATCACATTTTCCTGTCAAATTGTGTTTACTGAAAAAATATGTCTATGGGTACAATAATAATATTATTTAACATTTGCCTACAGATGAGCCGTGCCTGGCTTGTACTTCTCCAGGGATTCCACAGAAAGACCATCTCAGTGATGCGGCAGGTTCTTGTTCGTCTCGAAGAAGAAGTTGCCCTGCATGTTGAGCTCCTTGCAGAGCGTAGAGAATCGCCGGATGGCATTGTAGGTGCCGTGCTGGCTCTCGGTTCCATCTTCGACAGGGAAACACAAAGCATAACAGAAGATACTATATATGTTTATATACATAGCGGAGCAACGGCCCGATCGCATGCAATGGGTTAATTAGTAATCCGGGTGATCCGCTCCAGTTAGGGTAGTGGTTAGTGGGGACGCGCCTTGTGCTGCAGGTTGTGGAGGCGGCTGGCCTTACCTGGGCCCGCGAATCCAGCACCCGTAGCATTCAGATCTAGGTTCATGTAGAGCGCCATGTTGCCGGTGGATCCATGGCGGGAGCGATTATTAAGAAAGTCCCGGATGTGTTGGACAATCAGATCGATGGCCACTGAAAACGGAAAGGAAACTATCATCAGAAGGTCTTGGGATAATTTCAATCTTGGCTATCAAATCGTAATGCTGCACCGATTGCTGGCATTGCAACTCAACCACTGGAGCAACCACTTACCTTGCTGCTCCTCCAAGAGCTTCACCGATCCAAGGACTTACTCTAGCTCTAATTAGTAGGGTCTATTATCTAGTCGCATCTAAGCTGGGCGGCATTTTGTTGTTAAATGTGTTTTACCCTATTGTGTCATGTGGCTTGAGTGAGTGTGCTTTACAATCGGCAGTTGGTGTACTTACAAAATGAAACACTGATTTATCGTCACACATTGCTGGGAGATATATCTAGACTATCTTGTATATTTGAGACGGCTTTCGGAATATTTATATAAGTGGAAAGTCGCCTATGCCGACTTTGGAGATGCCCGGTACTTCGGGAATGTTTAAACAAAGTGGAAGGAGTTAGCCATTCTGTAAGTTCTTCAAACTTATATCTACCATGTTAATTTCAGAACGATTATATGGGTAAGTGTCATACCGCCCCAGACTTCGAAAAACTTGTGAGGTTAAAACTATTGTTATTATTTAATCTTAACATTTTCGTAGGGTATTGCTCGATTTTTTTGAGAGAGAAATAACAAATTGCCTGTGGCGCCATGACATGTACCCCAATTATACAGTTCTTAAATGGTTTTAATATATTTTTGTTAAGTTCTAACAATTTTTAGATGGGTTTGTATGTAAAATATTAATTTCTTGAGGTTTCAATTGGTTTTCAATAAATTTAAGGCATGTTTTTAGAATGCATTAAAAGATATTTATCTACTTTAAAATTAGTAAGATGTCAAGAATATTAAAAATTAACAAAGAAGTGAAATGTTATCATATTTCTGGTATTATAACTGCTTAAGTAAGCCTTCTTGAAATAATCGAAATCCAAAAATCTACATATTTGTATTTACATTTACAAATTTCTGGGCATTCAGATAAACAGACAAAGTCGATTAGAGTCAGAAAAAGGGGGTTTAACAACAAATTATCGGGCATCGGAACATAAGTATTCAATAGTTATGTGTGTGACATGGGTGTGATTGTGATTAAGAGTGCTTAGAATCTGTGGTAGAGCCTGATCGGATTTGGGCACCGGGTTAGAATAATTTAACTTTGCTAATTCACTATAACTGGGGACCAGAGTTAGACTGGAGGCGCAATTGCGGCTTGGGGTTATCTTGATGAACAGAAACGAGCTTACGTACATACACACTACCATGTATTGTGGAACATATGCAAGAGTAGATACAACTAAGTATAAAGATACTTTTCAATCTTAGGGCTACGTTAATCGGTTACGATGAGACGACCGAATGAGAAGCGATGCCGGCGCTCGGTATTAGGATATTTTTTCTTAGTGTGCTGCTGGGCCTGTTTTGTTTTTGGCAATTAGTACAAGCTGAGGACCTGGCTCAGGCTGTGGCCGGTCCAGAAGCGAGCTTAGCGTTTAGTGATCTCGCTTCATGCTGGACGACGCCACCCTGACTGTGTTGCTGTGCTGTGCGCTGTTGGTGGTGGCGAGAATCTCCCCGATATGGTGTACAATAAGATCAATGGCAACTGCAAGAAATACAATAAAACAACAGGAACAAAACGAAAACAAGAACAAAAGGGAAATCATAACGCCAGAGTTACAATCAACATAGATCACGGAAAACAAAGAGGGGAAGAAATGTTGATAGGAAGAATATAATACTCGTATATAGTCAATACTCAAGCAGTCTATGTGATAAGAGTTTGGTGTCCTCACAGACGGGGTTAATAGAACCAGAAATAAATTGCTATAACTATGGTTATTGGGCAACCAACTCAACGAAACACTACAAACGCTTAAGGTGTAAGACTGTGTGTTTGGTGTGGCATAGAGAGTGTACAGAAGTGCAGTTGCTGCCTCACCTGTATTGTCGGCGCCTCGCGGTATAATAACGTCAGCAAATTTTTTCGTCTGAAATAGAGTTACCCTTAGTGTTTACTTTTAAGTAATAAGGCGTAGCCTTAGCTTACGGGTGAGCAGAACTCCTCGAAGGCGGGCTTCACGAAGGTCATGTACTGGGTAAGCACGGCGTCCAGATCCCGTCCACGCTCGTTGATGTCACGTGGCACTAAAGGGGAATATGTAAGGTTTAATAGATCCATTGAAAGTATGCTTGTAACTTACCTCTTCGGGCCAATCTCGTGTCGGAGTCGGTGTCCACAAATAGTTTCATGTGGAACAGCTCACGAATTTTGGGAAAGTAAAAGACCAAGATGCCCTCAAACAGGACCACATCTGCTGGGTAGATAATCAGCATGTTTTCAAAGTCCCTGAAGCAAGAGTTCAAGTAGAAATATTATCAAAAAGCAGGAAAAAGCTTATAGAAATGCTAGTATTTGAATGATTAAATACATATTTAACACAATTAGAAACATCAAAATGCACAAGGCACTCACAGCGAATTGGTGCGGTAATCATAGCTGGGAATCTCCACCTTGTGTCCCTGGAGAATGTTCTGCAACGTGCTGTACATTAGCTCCTCGTTGAAGGCATCCGGGTGGTCAAAGTTGAACAGTCCCTTTTGGGCCTTGGCCTTCTCGGCGGCGGTTAGTTCACGGTAGAAACTATCCTGGCTGATGGACACCACCTGGCGCTGCGTGTGATCCATCTCCGCCTGTCCCAGCTGCTCCATTATCTTCTTGCATACCGTTGACTTGCCGCTGGCCGTTCCGCCGGCCACGCCGATGAGGAACGGAGACTTGACCTCGTCGTTGCCACAGCCGTCGCCATTAGGCAGACGCAGTGCGTCCGATTTTCTTAAATCCTGCATTTGTGCTCCAAAAATCGTGCAGAATTTCCAATTTCCCGACCAAACAGCTGCTCCGAAAACCGTGTCGAATTCTTCTAAAAATGCCGAACAACTAGGAAAATCAGGTCACACTTGAAAAGATTTAACATTTTTTCTGCTGCGAAATACTTTAATTGGAAATAATTTTAACTCAAAATTATTTTATAAACTAATCTGAAACCAAAATAATACGTGGAACATTGAGAATCAAATTACCCCTGCATACTTTAAAGGATCTGATATTCCTTAGAATATTAATTTAACAACGAAAAACCCCTCTCACATTGTGAAAATATGGCAAGCAGTCCATAAAGCAGTTCAAGCAGTCAACCATAAAACCGTTATTTCAAAAATATATTATACATTTGAACTATTTGCAATTTATTTTAAGTGTGAATAGCGGTCAGCTCCTTTTTTGTACGTAGCGGCCGCCGCCAGAGCTGCACCGCGCCCGGACCCGTCCTCCGAGGTTACCAGCTCGAACTTGACGCTCGGCTTGAGGAGCTTTTTCATATACTTCTCGAGCATGGCGTGGTATTTGGGATGGTACCGGTACACACTGCCATCGACGGCAATGACCACGTCGTTGATGTTCATCTTGTTGATGAGCGTGACTAGGCCGCAGGCGCACAGTTTGGCCGAGCGCGAGGTTACCGCCTCGCAGATGTAGCGCAGAGCCTGTCGATCCGAGTCCAGGCGGCCCTTAATCCCCAGGCTATCAAGGATCATATTGCAATGCCGGTACTCCCCGGGGCTGTCGCTTTCGATCTCCGAAATGAACGCCGTTTCGAACGCCCAACGCTGCAGGAGCTTCTCCGAATGCTCACCCTTGAAGATCACATCCATGGCCATCAACTCCGTGAGAATCAGGCGCACCATTTCACCCATATACATCCCGGAGATGCACTTCTCGAATGTCTGCCTCCCGGGATTGGGTGTCACCTTGTCGATCACCTTGTCGTAGGGGGTTCGCACGAATTCCAGGACACCGTTGTCCCCAAAGGCGCCCCACTCGGTATTGATGACCATGTAGGGCTTGGGACTGGTCTGGTATCCCTCGAAGCACTCGGCATTCACCGTCTTCTCCACATAGCAGGCGTTGGAGCCAGTGCCCAGGATTAGGCCAATGCGGCAATTACGATTGTGGTAAGCGGTGGATAACAGGGTACCCACTGTATCGTTAATCAGTGCCACCACAGTGACATTGAGATCACCTCGCCGTACTATAGCGTCTTGCAGCAATTCCACCACATTGCGACCCACAACGCCCTCGACGTGAAAGCCCTTGGTCCAGGCAACCAGAATGGCCTTGGAGAGACCCTGCTGGCGGCAGGGAAATGAGAAGGTTAACCCCAGTGGCAGTCCTTCGTGCTGCAGGCTAAACTGTTGGCAAAACTTTGCCAGGCACTCGGCCATAAAGTCGAACAGCTCTTTGCCTGTTCCCGACATAAGTGGAACGGGAAATATATAGGTCTTGGACTCGATATCACAATGCGTCTCGCTGTGTATTGTCACCAGCAGCACCCGGAAATTGGAGCCGCCGAGATCGAGGGCCAGAAACCTGCCCTGCTCTTTTCCTGTGGGTAAATCTTGGATATATGTTACGAAACACTTGATTGCGGCACGTGGATGCGTGTCCTTGGCCAGGCCCATTTTCAGCTCCTTGGTCATGCGCTCCACCACCTGGACTAACTTTTCATCTTCGAGCAGAAAGCCCTTGACCGCTGACTCTATATCGGGGTGAATGCTGTTCTCCATTATAGCCACACGGCCGCCACAACTGGCCAGGAAGACAGGAATTTGGAATGGAAATACTAAATGATTTGGATATTTGGATGAAAGCCCTAGAAAGTTTGAGTGAGTGATTGGTCAAAGCATTCTTTAGGGGGTTTTATATATTGAAAAAAAAAGAAAAACCTATACTAGATTCCCAAAGGAATTTCTCTGTAATCTTATCTTAATTGCTGCTTAGTTTCCTGACAGGACTTAATGTTACTTCTTGAAAATTTATTAAAATTATTAAGATATAAAAATTCAAACAATTTTCCGCTTTATATAACACATAATCCTTTTCTTTATTATTATAAATATATATATTTATTTAATAACGATTTATTGATTCTAGTAGTCCATCACAATCATCTTGGCATCTGACCTGTATTTGGTGGCATGGGCCATTCCTGCCATTATGGCTGCCCCCACACCAGAACTGTCCTGGGTCACAATGAATTCGTAGGCATATTTTGGGTTTGTCAGCTGTGTGGTGTACTTGTTCAAGGTCGCTGCATAGGTGGGATGAAGACGATAAATGCCACCGTCAACGGCAATCGCGATTTTCGCCAGCCCCATGCGATTGATGAGAGCAGCCACTCCGCTGGATACCAGCATGGCGGCTCTATCAGAGATTTTTGTGCAAATATAACGCAAGGCGGCCAGATCCCGATCCTTGCAGTGACGAATGCGGAACTTGTCCATCACCTCCTGGGCCTTGGCATAGGTACCCGGCGGATCGGAGGCCAGCTGCATCACCGATACCATGTCCAGCTTCCACTGTATGCCCACATAGTCGCGCCGTTCCCCCTCGAAGATGACGTTCTTTTGCATGAGATGGAAGAGCACAAGGCGAACCAATTCGCCCACGCTGAGGGCACCGCTGAACTTCTCATATAGCCGGATGCCGGGATTAATGGACTCAATATCCATTTGCTTATCGAATTCGTTGCGCAGAAAGTCCAGTTGCCCGCCGTCGCCGAAATGTGCCCAATCCGAGTTGATTATCATGATCCCCTTGGGATCCTCTTCTTCCTGGTACATTTCGCACTTATTCAGCCGCTCCACATAGGCACAGTTGGCAATGCTGCCCATTATGAGGCCAATTTTTGTTTCCGGTTGGGCCCAGCATAAGGCCAGCAGGGAACCGGCTGCCACATTGATGATGCCCATCACATCGATGGCTACTTCGGGGTATTTGGCCAGAGCATCGCGTAATAGTTTAACCACATCCTTGCCAATGACACCAGTGGCACCAAACTCTTTGGTCCAGGACACAAGAAAGCCAACATCCAGGGCCATTTTGTTGAGCGTAAAGCCAAAGGAGATGCCCAGCGGTAGATTGTCCTTATCCACCTTCTTTTCCTTCACAAAATTAACCAGGATGCCGGCCAAATAGGTGAATATCTCGGTTCCCTTGCCCGCCTTTATAGTATGCGGTATGATCACGCATCTGGAACTGGTGTATATATCCCTCTCGCTGCTGAACTTGACCAGCATTATTCGGCAGTTGGTGGGCATCATCTCGATGGCCAAGAAACGTCCACGTTCCCGGCCAGTTGGCAATTCCTTGACATAGCTCAAATGGCACGGAACCGTCGAGCGATCGTGGCCATCGCGGCTAAGTCCCAATTTTATCTCCCGCTCCATGAGATCCCTGACCTTCTCCAGGTCACCATCGCTCGGCGTGAATAGCTGACAGATCTTGTAGACTTCGGGAAAGTCTATCTCGGGCTTGAATTTGGCCATGGCGATGCGAATTGGGGTAATGTCTGTCCTGTCTCTCAACTAAGGCTATAATTTTCCAGGCCTATTGTGATTATGAATTCAAAATACAAGAGAATAAAATTCTTTAAGTTAAATTAATGAAACAACACTTGGTGCTCTTTATTTACACGATAACGAGAAATGCGTCACAAAGAAATGCTTAGATCACTAGTTGAGTTATCATGTGGATGTGGCGGCGATGGTTAGCAGCTCCTCTTCTCTCCCTTTTTCAATTCTTCAGATTTAATCCAGATAAATCCCAATAACTGCTGGTGGCTATGACACAATGAATTCCGCCACAGGGGCGCTTGCTAAATGTGAGAGTCGGACTATAACTCGCACGCTAACTTAAATCGAGGGTTAGGCTTAACAGGAGCTCCAAAAGGATACGCGTCACGTGAGAAACATGTCGGGAAAATCGCTTTGCAGCAGATCGCTGAAGGGATAACAACCCTCCAGGCTGGCCAGGGAGCTAATGCAGGCCGAGGGCTGCTGATCGCTGCCAAAGTCAAAGGAGTCCACCGATCTCTGATCCAACAAACGCAGACTGAGCTCTACATCGGATTTTTCCAGGCCCGACATGGGTATATCGCCGCGACATCCGGGTAACAGCGATTCTCCGCTTCCGGTTAGCAGGCTCTCATAGCCCGGACTCAAGCAGGTAAGGGAGTCTCCGTCGGAGGCTTCTAAGAGGAGTGTGTCCAGATCGCTGATTCCATGTAATCCCACCAAACTATCCACCTCCAGTCCGGGGCTGCTGCTGCTGCTGTGGCTATTGGATGACGAGGATAACGAGGCATAGGCGGAGGAGGCGGGTGATCCTATCGATGAGGTGGCATAACAGGATTCTCCGGAACTGATAGGCGTTACTTGAGGCACTGTCTTGGCCAGCTTTTGGTTCTGCCTCTTGCTGGCCGCTGAGCTCTTCTTGCCACCTCCCTTGGCCTTGGCTGGTTTCTTTACTGCAGCTACAGGCGCTATTAGTGGTGCCTCCACTTCCACTTCAGCTTCCTCGGCCAAATCCTCGGAATCCACTCTTGCCTCTCGATTGGCACTCTCCTCCAGGCACTCGCCAATAAACTCACTCTCATAGCTGGGATCCTGGATGGAATCACTCAGCATGGTGATGTACTTCATGGCCAGCCGCAGGGTGGTGATTTTGGTCAACTTTTCACTGGCATTGGCCGCATCCTCGCCGGTTATGGCTTGGGGAACACAGTGTCTGAGGGTCTCGAAGGCCGTGTTGATCTCTCGCATCCTGGTACGTTCCCTGGCATTGGCTGTCTTCCGGCGGTATTTGCTTAGCGGCGGTGCTTTCGTCTTGGCCTTTGTGGGTGTATTTTTTCGCGATTTACTGGCCGCAGGCTCAACAATAGGATCCAATTCCAGTTGAAAGTCCGGCAGGTGGCCAGAGTCCACCTCCTCGATGGCATTTCTCTTCTGTCTCTTCTGTCTTAGGGAATACTTTTCGCCACTCCGTGCACTGGTGGCTTTCCTTTTCCGCGAATCCTTCGACTCCGGCATGTCGTTCAGTTCGGCGGCGTAGTTGTGCAGCTCGTACGTGTTGGACTTCATCTGAAAGTGGAGTGCAGAGAGGCAGACGTTAGTCGTGGGTTGCATAGTCTTATTTCAAAACCCAGCCAATACCATTCCAGGGCAATTAACAATTTTGTTTTCCCTCGAAAGACATCGGGGGGGACATATGGGGGACTGGGCAATCAAGCGAAACGGTTCTTTTTCGGACCCACCCCGGGCCGAGAACTTCCGTAAACGGCTCTTGAATTGGCTTCTTGAGCAGTGCTTCCGTCATAAAACCCACTGAAGCCGAAAAACCGAAACGAAACGAAATGAAACGAAACGCATCAGGCCAAAAAATAAAAAAGAAAACTCATAAATACAATTTAGGAGTGGGGCCACGAACAAATTGATCTACGAAGCAGCACATTTTCTCATTGCTCATTGCATTGCGCAATCCTCGAAATTCCGAGTAAGAATGAATTTTTCTATCTGTTTTCTGAGTCAGATCCAGATGAGTCGCCTCCGACATTCTCTATGAGCTGTCTCAGCAGATCCTCAAAAGCATTTTTCAAGGTGTCACAGGTAAATGTTGGTAAAATGTCGATTTATTGTGGGATTCAAATCGGTTTAATAATATATTTTAACTGCTAATAAATACAAAATATTTTGCATTTAATATTTAGATTAATATCTATTAATTATATTATTTAAATTAATATAAAAATAAAGTTATAATCAAGATACTCTATATAAAATGGTTTCAAATTGGTTTTTACACGAGAACCAAATGATATATTCATTCATTATCATCAGTAAATAAATTCTTTTTGGTTTATTCATTTTTTTCCTTTACCAAATTTTCATACTTGGATTTTTGATATATTTTTTTTTTGAAAATGGTTTTCTAAAAAGTCTCAACCATCATTGCCAATGTAAATTCAAACAATTTGAGAAAGTTTTGTGTCTGCTGCTGTGGTATATAAAATGTTTATTATTTTCTTTTGTTTGCGGTAGGTCAGCTATACCAAATATTTTCCAGCGCTTTTCACTCACATTTCCCCCCAGCCGCGACTGCATGGAAAATGCTATTGCGGTTGCTGTTGGCGGTTGGAAAATGCAACCAGACAAAAGCAAGACACAGAAACAGTTAATGAATGCATTTTAATGCAAGAATTAAGTTACATGAAAATGTAACACGAAGCCAACGCAAAGCAACGTCATTTCTACCTCCCAAACACAGAAATCCATGCAGAGAGAGAAAAATTATAATCATGATAAAGATAAAAATATATAGAAATTGTTTAAGAAGAAGAAACATTTAAAATATTAGGAAAAGCGTTGAAGTTAGGTCAATTTTTTAGTCTTATTTTTCTCTTTTAGAAATAAATATTTTGATGCAAAGAATTGATTTACAAAAATTCTTTTAAAGAAATGTAAAGGTATATAGACCATATTGTATACCCTTTATTATTCCATTATTCTTTCCCAGTGCAGGGATTAAATTGTTTCTGCATCGATGCTAACGCCCTTGCATTATTATGGTGCCTTGGCCTCATAAATCGCAAGCTGCAAGTTGCAACTGAAAATGTGAAAATGCTGTCCGAATGCAGAGGTGTAAATGCGAGCGGATTGATTGCAGTCAGTTGATCTAAGGGGAGCAGCAGCTCACGTTGTTCTCGCCGCCGTCAGTTTGTCAGTTAGTCGGTCGGTTAGCCAGTTAGTCTTAGCCTTAGTCGGCCTCACTTAAATGGACAATTTAGTGCAGATTGTCCGAAATTGGCGGTAGACAATTCTTGTTGCCTTGCCCCGATCCGGCCTGGCCTGGCTTGGCTTGGATTGTTGGCGTGTTGGCCTGTTTGACACTTGTTGCATAGCTTTGACCATTCCAAGAGCTCGCTCTTGGCTTGGCCTAAACAAGTTATGAAGTCTTTTTTGCCGCTGTACCGTTAATCTTTGAAATCAGAGAGAGAGAGAGAATGGAAGATTTTAGATTCCACGAGGATTAAAATTTCTCCTAAAAATGTCCACCTTTTTTTCAATTCAAATTACCTTTGCATGCAACTTTCAACACGTGGCTAGACGCTTGCCGTGATTTTCTTTGGCGTTTCACCTGCAACTTGAGGTGCAATTAATTTCCACCACGCAACCCTAAGAAATGTTTAAAGACCCTGCAGACAGAACTTGAACAGTTTGGAAATGTGCCAACTGATTGCATGCTCTTTTCAAGAACTTTCAACTGAATAAAGAAAGTGTTGCTACAGGTCTAAAAAAATATATAAAATAAATTTAAGGAAATTTAAAAGAAAGCTTAGACCATTTTTTTAATTTGTTTAGGAATTGCATATATAAATAATTATCTGAAATATAAAAATATGGAAAATATATCCCTAAACTTTGTTATTATTATTTAATACAACCCCCACTTTTTTTTTTTTAGAAATTTCTTACTGATATCTGACACAGAAAAAACAATAAAAAAGGAGATCATTAAATTAAATTATTTTATTTCCTTCATATTTCTCAGAATATTTTTAAAATCTACTACAAATTTCCCCGCAAACCCATCGACCCTTCATTGGTAAAGGGCATCGTCAAAGTTTGCGACATGCAACAAACAAGCTGCAATTAAGTTTACAACACAGAAAAATTTGTGCGCCTTCTTCAAAGCGGGGCGGCAACCATTGCTCACCTGCCGCTGCTGCTTCTGCTGCCCACAGTTCTGGAAACGATGTGAAAATTAGCTAGTTCCGTGTACCCAAAGTGGGGTTCATGTTGGGTGGAAAAGCGTGGAAAGTGCAGCAGCGACTGGCCGCAATCAACAAATTGCATGCGATTAAAAGTATTCGCGGCTAATAAACGTTTGTTGAACAAACAGCAACAAGCGCACCTCCTGATTTTCAGCCAGGATACACACACACACACAGGATACGCAGGAAGGAAGCCGGCAGGAAATGAGCAGGGCGTTTGGGGGGGAGCTTGCTGAAAGCGTGGGTGTAGGCTCGATTTTCGTTCTCTGATGATTGAAAAATTTGTTGCGCGTTCATAGGGGATAAGGGGGATGAGGGGAGGGAGGAGTTTGTTGGAAAAGCTTCTGCTTAAGTTTTCAATTACACGCCGACACAATGCAGAAAGAGAGCTCCCAATTGAAATGCGCAGACAACAAACATGGAACGGTAGTAGTTCCCCTTACCCTGGTACATACCCCTTTTACACAAGAAAAAATATTAGAAATTAAATGTAGAAAAGCATTTATTAAGCTTTGAAGGTAATTGATTAAAGAACTCCTGATTTTCTTTGCTCAACATTTTTGTTTTTTGCCTTTGTCTTGTTCTTTTAGTTTTACATAATTTTTGTATTAAAAAACCTATACTTCTCTTCTATAATTTCAAGTTTTTCATTTCTTTCTGTGTCACACCCTTTCATTTTCCCTTTCCCCTTGAATTTTCCAACAACGAGGTAGACAAAAGGCGAGCCATGCGTGCGACGAGGCGTGAAGGGGTCGAGGGAGTGCACCCAGAGCCCCCAGTAAGAGGGGAACAGCTCTTTTTTTTTTTTGTATTTCTTTTTTTTTTTGGGTAAATCGCAGGAAGGGAGAAGGTGTAGCCGGGCCTAGCTGGAGAGTGCACTTGAAACTTCCTCCTCCGCCTCCTCGTGTCTGCCCTTCACTTTTTCGGTTTCGGGTGCAGTCGCTGCATTTTTAGGTGTAGCCATTAAATTTAGAACTTTTTCTGCACGGTTGTCTGCGCGCCATGGGGATGGGTTTTCGAGGGGGGGAATGAATAGAGAACTGAATTCAAGGATTCGGGCAGTCGGGTGCGGTTAAATGGAAAATGAAGCGTCTGCTGCTTGGGCCCAAAAAAAGACAAAAATCAACAAAAATGAACGAGACACGAGAGTGGATAATTAAGTTGAGTTAGAGAGAGGTGTCTATACATATTTATATATATAAAATATAATAATAACATTTATATATACATAATAAATAAGAAAGAAAGAATTATATAAAATGTTTAGAAATTATTTATGATTTCTGGAGAACTGAATATGCTTGTAAAAATAGTTAAATTTGACATGGTATATATTTAAGTTATTACATTTAATATTTTTGTTTTAAAATTTTACCTAAATCCATCTTCATTATAAAATGTTCTTCAATACGTATACTTGATTTTTTCCCCCATTTTTATTTTATGTTTATTTTCATCATAGAAATCTATTATATATTTTCTAATATATTGTAGTTTTTAATACAATTTTTTAGTAGTAATAGTTGTTCTTTAAATTTTCATAAACATTCCCAAATAAAATCAATTCAATCTCCCTAGTTTTCAATCTCCCCTCGTGATAGATCTCTGCTGTAGAATCTCCGAGTGATTCAGATTGTTTCTCTGTGCCGGTGGCGGTGCCTTTGCCTGTGCCTGGCATGAGTCTGATTCGCTTATGGTTGCTGCTGTTGTTGTTTCTGCCACAGCTCTAAAATTAGTTTTTATTGTATGCAACTTGAATTTTCTTTCTATATTTTTGTTTCTTATTTTTTCACTTCCCCTTCCTCTCATTTCTCTATTTTTTATCTCTTTCGATTTGTGATTCTTAATTTGTGTTTCTTAATTTGTGGAAAGCGTCAAAAAAATCTTTCATTTGTTGCTTTTACCGCTGCAGTTGTTGTTCTTTCTGTCGATTCTTGTTATTGTTGTTGTTGTCTCGTGCAGTTGCCGCCTTTTTGCCCCCCCTGTGCCCCGCCCCCTTTGGCTTTTGTCTCGTGTGCGCTACCGTTGGCAGCTATTATTTTTAGCCAGCCTGCGGCAAGTTCTTATTTGTTATTTTTTTCTTTCTTTTCTTTTTGCATCTTTTATATTTTTTTATTTGCTGTTTTTCTTTGAGTTTTGTTTCATTTTTCTTTTTATTTTTGGTATGATGTTGATTTGTTGCCATTGCTTTGCTGCTTTGGCCAAATGATTTTGTTTGATTTTCCATTTACGTTGAGTTTGTTTATTAAAATTGGCACACACGGCGTATGTGTGATGTGCCCGTGTTTACACTCGGGGAGCTCCTTTTGTCACGGTGTGAATATGTGTGTATTTATACAGAGAGAAAATTAATTTAAGAAACGACATTTAGGATGTACGGGATCTTAGTGTGCATTTAAAAAAAATTTTTTTTAATTATTTAATAATTAAAATTGACTTTGAGTTTTAATCCTAAACCCAAATGATAATAAGAAGGAATTCTAATGAAGATAATAAATAATATTATTAAATATACTAATAATAATGTTAAAAGTTTCTAGAAAATATTAATATATTAAGGATTTCTTCTCGATATTACCTGGAGGTATATTTTTAAAAATTTATGAACTTTTTATACCTATAACTGGTAAGTTCTAGTCAAAAATTTACTAAATTTAATTTATAATTACTTAGACTTTGTAAAATGTTCCCAAAAAGATGAAGACCCTTTTTACACTTTTTTTTCCTGTGTATGTAAATGTCTACATGTGGTTGTGTTTGAGTTATATTTTGATAGCTTTTGTGTGGTTTTGTATTACCCATCGGCGTTTGATTTGCTTGAGTTTTTGACAGGTTTCTGGCATTCGCCTTTTGGCTAATTTTTATTTTTCTTATTTTTTCTTCTATTATTATTATTGTTGTTGTTGATTTTTCGCCTTTTCATAGAGGTGGGGGTGGGAGAGATACGTAGTCTGTCCCGCATATTGGACTGTAATTTGGGTCAGGGGGGCACAACAAACAATCTGGTTGGGCAAAAATATAACTTATATATAGAAATGCGGAAAGCCAATGAGTTTATAATCTAAATTTAATTTCGAATTTAATGCTTGCTGAGGAAAATATGCATTAAATGGGGATTTGATTAAAAAAGACCAACGTTTTTGGAAGTCTTGTTAAATGCATAATCTATAATTTTATTTCAGAATTAAATGGAATGGAATATAAATTTAAAGGTAAATAAGTTTGTCATAAATGTTGATAAATATTTGTCCAAAATGCATTAAAATAAAATTCAATAAAAATATGTTTTGCTTGACTTAAAAACTTTGAGAGGTAATTTTGAAAGAAGATTTCTACCTTTTTTCGATTAATTAATTATACAAATTGAGCTGCAATTTTGCTCATTTAAGAAACTATCTTCCTTCACATAACATTATTTATAATTTCTCTCAGAAACTGCTTCTTAAACCTAAACAACCTTTAAATTAAATGACTTCAAAGACGAGTGTCAGAAATCCTGTTTTCATTGATAACAAATTCACAGCTTCTGCTTACACATTAATTAAAATGTTTCTCCTCCCTTGGAACCACAAACAGAACTTGGCCAAGTTGTTGCTCTCCTTTTGGTAACCTTTCAAAATCAGTTGACAAGCTGCTGTCGTCGCAGTTTTCTCTCCTTAGAATGCTCTCCCCTGCCACATGTCGGGCTTTTCAACACCTTGGACAAATAAATGTTTCAGAAGTTGCTCGAAAAGCCTTCCCTCCCCCACCAGCCCAACACCCACCCACCCACTCTTTGCTTTTTGTCTATTTTTATTGAAGAATTTGTGTTGTTGTTGCTTCCATATGTCTGATAAATGGCAGAGGTATATTTACCTTTTTGATTTTATAAATCCAACAATGTGTATGGCTGATGTTTGTGGCTTTTGTAGGTTTTTTCTTTCTTTTAAATCTTTTTTAATTTGGGCTGTGCACTCTGATTAAGATTTGTCGATGATTTTATTTTAATTTCGGGCTCATTAAAGTATGCAAATTGAAATTCCGACGACGTATCAACTAATTAGTCACCCCACGAATTTTGATATTCAATCTTTGTGTTGCTTCTTTTTTCTCTATTTTTTGTTTTTTTTTGTTTGAATTAAAGTTGTTTAGCTCATGCATAAATTTGGCATATTAACACAAACAAAAATTATTGTTTTCAGTTTTATTTCCTCGAAGCGATTTGAAACTTGTTTGTGTTTTTGTTTTGAATTGAATTGATTTGATTCCTTTTTGGTTTAATGGCGATTTAATTATTGATAAGAACTTAAAGGTTTTTGTGTGTGTTTTTCGCGGAGATTTTTTTTCGTTTGAATTTTCCAGCCAGGAAAAGCCTTGAGGAACGATCGGAGTGTATTTTCCAGAAACGTGCAAGCCGCGTGTGTCAGTGCGATGGGACTTTTATGCGCGGCGGTATGCGTGAGGCCGGCTGCTAAAAATATCTATGAGTACGCGCCGAGCGGCTGTGTATCTTTAGCGGCGGCTATATCTGTATCTGTATCTGTTGGATCCAATAACCCGACAGAAGGCACACGGAGAAAATGCTGCGCGCGCTGCGTCCGCTTGCTGCGCTTGTCCGCTGTGCACTAAAAAGATATATCTCGATCGTCAATGTCGCCCGAGATGAGTGCCAGTCAGCCAGCCAGCCAGCGACAGCATCAGCTGAGCCACTTGGCTTTGACTCCGTTAGCCAGGCCAGTGCGCTGAGAGGGATTGGGATCGGGATCGGGATCGCCCACACATAGAGGCTGGCAGTGGAAGTGGAAGTGGAAGTCGGGCTCAGATCCGATCGGTTCACTTGTCTGTTGCGCTGAGCGTGCGGTGTGCTATTGGAACGATCAATGAATGAAATGCCGCATTAAAAAGGCAAAGCGGTATCTCGCAGATACTCGCACTTACAGATACGAAGTCTCAGCGACCAATAAACCGAGAAACCCACTGGCGCTCGCCAACGCCAACACAACGTCATTGAAGAGAAACCAGTTCTCTCTTTCCCCAAAATCCACCCAATGTGTGGGTGCCATTTGCGTTGGCCGCATCGCATCGGATCGGAACAGATCGGAGATCGTATGGGTATCGTGTGGTATCGGGTCCCAGTGGGTCTTTTCCGTGCTCTCTTGAGTGTTTTCCAATTCAAATTTTCAGTTTCATTTCGAGTGTTTTGAGTGAGTTCAGATCGAAGCTCCATGTTTTGCGGGCCCCCTGAGATTTGGTATGATCTAATATCGCCAGTCAGTTATTTATTTAAATTTATTGCTAATTTTATTTGCTACTCAGACTCCGACTCAGACTCTGACAACTGTTGTGCTGCAGCAGCGTTTGACATTCATTTGTACAAGTCAAACATTGTGCTGGGTTGCGGGGGAGGGAGGAGAGATCACTTGAAAATAGTTAAAAATGTTTATTCATCTTTGATTGAGATGCTATCAGCTACCTAGCTCCATTTCAGCGTTGAACTTTTGTTGCCCAACCATAAAAGATACTCACTCTGAGATATTTATTTGGATTATCTTTGATTTGGAGTTGGAATTATGATGCATGGCCAAAGTAAAGTTCAAGGAAAATGCATTTTTTAAAGAAGTTTCAAGGAGTTTTTAATATAAAGTTGAGTCAGCAAAGATTTAGTTCTTAAATATTTTTGAAAATGTCTTAAAATTATAACTTACTTTTTGATAATTTTTTGCTCAGTCATAATGTCATAAAGAAATTAATTAGAAGTATCAAAGGATTATTTTTTAAACTAATTATATATCTAACTTATTTGAAAATAGGTTTATATATATATATTTTTTTTTATTATACTATAAGAATATTATAACCATAAGTTTTCCGTTTCACATGAACCTTTTTAGGTTTTACTAATAAAAAAGGCTTTTAAAAATTCACACAAATTCTAAGCTAGAAAGAATGCATTGAGCGTTGTCTCTCAGATAAACTTATATAAATTTGATTAATATTATTTCGATTTATGATTTATTCTAATTCGATACGATCAATCTCTGAGTTGATGTATGAATGGGGTGTGTGCACTTCTCAGGTTGTTTTCGCTTCGCTTCTAATTACAAATTGTTAAGCCGATTTCAAAGTCACATTTCATTTTGCTGTGGAACTCGATATTGTTGTTGTTCTTCAGTTTCTTTTTTGTTTAGCAAAATCATTGTGTTTATAGTTGTTTTTTTTTCTTATTAGTTATTGTTCTGTGCATTTTGTTGCTTCACAAATAATTATAATTAACTGACAACAGGTAAATAATTGCAAAATGGCTTTGCTCCTGCAGGCGAAACAAGCTGCCGTTGTGTTTATTCTTATTGTTTTTGCCATGACGACATACATACTGCCTCAGCCTCCAATCAGTTCAGCTTAAACTCTTGAGCTGGCTCCGATATATCGCTCCCATATAACACATATATAGCACATATATGAATATGGCCACTTGTAAGTAATTTGCTCTGGGCAATAGACCAGACCGATCGACTCTGTGACTGACGACTGACGATTAATTTATCTTTGTGCTTCTGTGTCCGACTCCGGCGACTCCGTCATCGTTTGTCGTGTTTTGTTCTTTGGGTAAATAAATCATGATGACAACAGTTAAATTTGATTATAATTTTTCCTCAGCAGAGCAAACATTTTTCATGGCACAAGGTCGCCGTCGTCGAGAGTGAAAAAGTAACGCATGCAACATTAATTTGATTTGCGTGCGAATGCCGTGGCAGTACCAAAAATGAGCTAAAAATTATATATATACGAGCGCAATTTTGATTAACTGAATATACTATATATAGCTTTAAATATATACAAATTGGCCAATGGTGTTGTGTTTTCGGCTGACAGCTTAATCTGTCGGCCGACGACGATGTCGACTCCCAAAGACAAGAACATGAATAAGCGAGCCATAATTAAAAAAACAAACGTCACATTTGAATGTTTGTTTTATGATCAAGTTATGGTTGTGTCCAAAAAATACACAGGTATTGCTGAAAGGGGTCTAAAAACAGCATAGTTTAAAGGCAGAGAAGGGAAAAGGGGGGTCTTATTCAGGGGAGGGATTTTCTTTTAACTAAAAATTATATAACGAAGATTTATTTAAGTTTTGATTGTGTTTATTCTATTTAAAATTTTACAATTGAATATTAATACTTATTAATTGGTTAATGGACATTTTTTAAATATTTATTTTTAAATAATATTCTGTTTCTTATTATTTTATTTTAAGAGAAGTTATTTCAATATTAATATTTTATTGTTTTATCAGTAAAAGTTCTCTTAAGAGAAATTTACTTAGCATTAATTGTAAAAATCATGTAAATATAATTCAAAATAACCTTTTAAATAATTGTCTTAAATATTTATCAATAAATAAATTGAAGTACTATATATGACTTTTTGAAACAGTTGAAAACATGAATCCAAGTAAGGACTGTCTCTATTTTTAATATATATATTTTTATGTATTTTTAAATAGCATTAAATTTTACAAATTCCTATAATATTTATACATTTTTTAGAGAGTAAAAAAAACCCCTGTGGGTCACCTGCCCATGTCTTTACCTATGCAAATGTTCTTAGCTTCTACTTTGGCTTTGGCTTTTAATTGCCAGCTTCGGAAATCGCATTTGCCTCTATATGGTCACAAAGCGCGATGCCCGCCAAGTTCGATCCGGGGGACTAGACCATTGGTTCCACCACCGCCATCCCTGCTCCCCGCCTGCCACAATTGCCGGTGATCCCGCTTAGGAAGTCTCTGAGACGTGTCTGTGACCATTTATGGCCCCCGCTTGGGAAAGCGGTGAGAAAGCGAAAAAATAAACTCTCTCAGCTGGCTAATTGTGAGCATCGTCGGGCTTCGGGTTAAAGCTGATCTTCTGGGCCATGTTTCTTGTTGTTGGCTGGCCCGTTGCCGGTTGTTAACTCAGTCTGCAGTCTCAACAAACAATGCGTTGGTGTCGCCGAGTGGGCGGCCGCTGGGACTTGAGTCAACGTTGATTTTATTTTATATTTCACGTAAATTTATTATTACAAATATCGTTATTGCCGCTTTCAAGCGGAAATACACTCGACTTGGCCCGGCCCACGCTCCCTCATGGCCATAACCACCTGCACATTGCGTTCGCGCCCTCTCTCTTCTTGGTTCTCTTAGTTTATTTATTTGTTTTTTTTATATAATTTTTTTTTTGGTTTTTGGGAAGTGGAAGCTGGCTATTTTGAGTGGAATTGGACGAGCGGAAATGCCGAACGATTAAGCTGTAGTTCACCAGCTTGGTTTCGTTGTTTTTTATCCACTTTTTTTTTTGTATATTTTTTATTTTTATGTTTAATTAATTTTGTACGCATTTAAATTTGCATTTGTAATTTGCATAAGTGAGGGTCGCGTGGGTGATATGAATCAGTTTCTATATTTATGAATGGCAGAGTAAAGATGGTATGGAAAAATCATAGATAAAATAAACGTTTGCTAGTTGACAATAGGCCATTAATAAAAGATTTTAATAAATATACAATTTAAAAAATAGTCAAATGTTCGAATATGGTTTGAAGAAGTTGGTAGAAAAAATATAATTAAAATAGTTTAAAGTGTATTAGAAATAAAGAAATATTCGTGTTGGTCTTTAAAGACACTTTTTAAAAGTAAATTTCAATAAAATCTTTCAGATTTATTTTGAGATTTTATTTTCTTAATCAAAATATTAAAATACTGTCTAACTCTTTTGCTAAACATTGTGAAATTTTAAATGTACATTTTCCTGTTATTACTACTCTTTTTCCATAACTTTAAATCAATATATAAAGATCTTCTTCTATAAGTAAATTATGCTTAAATTTATTAAATTTCCTTTGATAATTGTTGTACATTTAATCGTTCAATTTAATCAAAATCCAGTTAAACTTAGACTTATATACCAATTGACATAAACATGGATCACTTTCAGCTAAATGCTTGGCCTGTTCATATCAATCAACGCTTATTAGCCATGAAAAGCGCAAAACTGGCAAACTATAGCCAACATCTGAGCAACGAAAACTAATCGTGTGTGAAGAATAATGGATATGTCGGAGCATTGACAAGGCTTAACAAATCACAAGGAGGCGAAAAGTGAAACTGCCAAAGAGCCAAAGCCAAGTGAACCCGCCAAATGGCAACCGCCGGAGATCGTGGCTAATCGTGAGCGATGGTGGTGTTGCTGCTGCTGCTGCTGCTGCTGGGAAGAACGTGATTTTATATTTTAGCTTCAGCCCCCGTTAGTCGAGTCATTTACTCGTAACATTATGTATCACTTGGCGCTGCCAATTGTCATCTGTCCCCCCGCCGGCAACAAACAAACGCAACAGCAGCAGCCGCAACCACACAACAAAGCTCTGCTGTCGTCATCGTCTGTCTGTTTGTCTCACGGTTTGTTGTTGTTTTTATTAATTTTGGTTCAATTAATTACGCTACAAATTGTCAACAAAATCGAAACCGCAGACAACGCACAGGCACACACAACCGCGGAGATGGAAGGTCCCGATGAGCAGCTGAGCTAATAACCAATGCAAATCTCCATGGACAGTAACACGAAACACAGAGAGAAAAGTGGGGGGTCCTTGAGGAAAATTACAAATATATAGTAATTGTATTTTGTATTTACTTGTTTGGAGAAATAAATTAATATTTAAAATATTAACAGAACAATAAAAGCACTTCTTCTTAAAGGGTTTTTTTTTATGTTATTTGTGTTAACTTATTCAAAAAAAAAAAATCAATAAAAAATATATCATATTAAGAAGGAATATAAACTTATTCCCAACTTTCTCGCTGTGCAACATCAAGCGGACATTCGACATGACAGGACGACATGCAGTGTAAATGGGGTAAAGCGGGATTTCTGGGGATTGGTGTGTCCACTGGTCCGTCTAATGGCTGACTGTTGGCGGCGGCATTAACTCATCATGGCTGGCCGGGGCAGATCAGACAGGGCACCGAGCCGAGGGACGTATAAATATTGATTTTGAGAGAGGGATTGGGTTCGGGACAAACCCACCCACAAATGACATCTCCTCCTGGTGGCTGTCCGAGTGCCAATTATAAAAGGCCACTCAAAAGCGCGCTGAGTGAATAAATGTGGATGCCAACTGACAGTCGGGCAATAATTTCAACGACATGTCAATGCTGATGCTCATCAAAGTGATTTCTGCTGCAGAGTCTGCTGCTTCTGTTGCTGCTGCTGATTCAGATTCCCATGTGGATGGATGCTCCTCTTCCTTCCCTCCCATAAATGTTGACAAAACGCCAACGCATCTGAGACGTCTCAGTCTCACATTGGCGATTGGTTTTGCTCGACATTATTATATACACGAGTGCACATACATATATATCCAAGTGATACATATGGGTGCGTGCCTGTTTTTATAAATAAGTGGTCTCGAATAAAGAGGTAAGTGTGCTCGAGTTGAGGGTGGCAGGTGAGTTGATTATTTTCTTTATTTTCACATATATATGCTCTTCTTTTATTATTTGGGTTACCTCTGGGCACGGACTATAAATTTTGATATATTTAGCGGTCCAACATTGAGGCCATATGTCATCATCTACATATTTTATACGAATTGTGTGGGACTGCAGCTGATAATTCATGTGGCAGGAGCTGTGAAGGGATTAACAAAAAAAAAAAAAAAAAAAAAAAAAAAAAAACAAGTGTAGGAGGAAATTTAGTTGGCAGGGCTTTAAGCCGATTAAAAAGTATTGATTATGAAGTAAAAAAATAATAACAAATTGCACAAGTAAATGTTATTTAGGTAATTCAGTAGAATTTATTTTTTTAATAATTATTTTGGACAGGAAATATATGATATTTTATTCAAAGATTTAGAATTTCCTTTTTAAATTTTTAATTACTTTTGCCTTAAATAACAAAAAATTGTATATTATATTTAATTATGATTATTATTCCATATAAAAGATCTCAAATTAATTAAATCATAACCAAGTTTTGGCACTAAAAAGACCAAGGTTAGCCCCAAGAAATTGCAATGGCCGGCGATACGCCTAAGAATACTTTTAGCATAAAATAAAAATCACACCATTATGCATATTTTCCTTTCTCGCTGATTAATTGTTCACTCTTTGATCTTGTCATGCCTCTGGCTGTTACGCACATTAAATTCAATCAATGCACATAAAAATAAATGCTTTAAAAATGGCAAAGATGGCTCTTAAAATGATGACAGAGTTTATTTTTAGTAGCGAAAGAGCAGCGCTCAAAACTGCACGAACATTGCCTTGGGTTGCCGGCTCTAATTGCAGATAATAAGCCGCCTCAATTGGTGTTAGCCAAAAACAAAAATATACAGAAATAAAACCAAACTCAAAGTCTGGGAGACTCGAAGCATTTAGGAGGGGGGCCTACGCAGGGTCGTAATATCGTTTATAGGAAAATACCAGCCCACCTACCCACAATAAAAGCGCGTTTCAATTTCAAATTGATTGCCGGGCGAATGTTATTATTATCTGCTTTTATTGTTATTTTGTTGTTTTTTCTTTTTTTTTTTTTTGCTATTTCTCTGTTGCTTGTTAATGTCGCTATTGTTGTTGTTTTTTGTGTCATTTGGCTCTTGGTGTTAAATACTCGTGCGAATTTTTGTGCTTTTGGAGGCCAAAACAGAGTTTTTGGGTCTTTGGCTTTGGCGCCACCCCCACAAAAAGTACAACGAAAATAAATATAAAAATTTATATTTGTTTTCATGCTTTCTCGCTGGCATTGCCATTGGCGAGGTAAGACTCAGCTCAGCTCAGGCGTTGTCCCAGCTCGTAAGATAAATAAAATATTTTTAGTGACTTTGCGGGGGATAAAATGTACGAGAGTGTCTTGTTGTGGGTTTGCTGACCAATCGAAAAGAGTTGCCAATGGCAATTAAAGTCTCGATGTGTATGTTTTTTTTTTTGAGTTTCTTGTGTAACATGAGGGCCAAACACTTGATTGCAATAATATTATTGAAGTCTTATTACGTTCTTTGAAAATTGGGATTTTTGAAGCCAAGAAGGAGGTTGATGTGGTTTGGGTTTCTTTATATTTTTTAAGATGATATTTATATTTATAAATGATTTCTATTACCTATTAAATAGTGTTTATAAACCAAGAATCTAGAATCTAGAGAACTATAGATTTTAGGGCAGATCCTAACTAGATGATTTTGTGTTTAAAAGCTAAATTCCTTAGTGTCCTAACGAAGATAGCTCCTTCTTTAATATGCAATATATGTTTATGGACATTGTTGTATTATTTATAAACATCTTTAACTAGTTTCTGTTAATGCTTCTTATGTTTCATTTTCATGCCAAATTTCCACTGCCTAGGACTGATGTCTTCGCTGGACACGACACTTTCCCACAACCTTTGAGTGAATTGAGTGAATTGAATGAATCAAAAAGCTGCTCATTTTGGAGTGTAGTTCTTATTGCCTTGTCTACGTAAGTAGTCGAATGTTAGTGTGAGTTGCCTGGTTGCATTGCTGGACCGCTGTACCCTTTCCTAATATGGCCAAAATGCAGCGGCGCACACTCGTACACTTGCTTTGACTGTGACTATGCCTGAGCCTGTGTCTGAGCCTGTGCCGCTTGTGCAACATATCCAATTGGAAATGAAAAACTCTGACCTACTAATCACCGAGCCAAAAAGCCAATAAGAGTCAACAACGAAAGACAACGGCAATCGGCAACAACAACAAACAAGTGCCACCAACAAGAGACAGCAACGACATTGTCGATGTCCGACAGCAACACCAAACACAACAACAACAGCAGCAACAACTGCAACACACAACATCAGCATCAACATCACAGCGACAGCCCAAGAAAAATCAAAAGATGGACAATAACTTTAAACCAGTTCCAAATGGCGCAGCCTTGTTGCCAATTTTCGCATGTAGACACTTAAAAACACATATCTATTTGAGACTACTTAATTATATATTTAAGAATTTAATGGTTTTGCAAGTGTTAATTTTTAAATTACAGGTAATTAACAATAAAAGCTTTTAAGTCAATGGAAATAGTGATAATAAATTGGAATTATTCAAACTTTATTTGTCAGCATTTCGCATTCTTCATAGTATTCATCAATCTTGGCTAAAATTTTAAATACAAAATTTAGGAATGCCATGAGAATTTCTGTGAAAGCCAATAAAAGCAAAGGTAACATTTATTTTAATTTATTTTAATTAAGAAAACATGAAAAAGGGTAATTTTTGTAGTCCTAAATTAAAAAGTCCTGAAGCTATAATGTTGACACAATGATTCCCAATTTAATTTATTTAAAATATCAAATCTCAGACTTTAATTATTAAAAAAATTAATTTAAATACCTAAAACCTTCAATTTTCTTCCAGTGCAAGCTCGGTAAAGAGTTCTGTTTGCACAAATTTGTTTTGAATTTGATTATGTGAGGCTATTTGGGCCCACAGGTTGCCGGCCCAATTGACATTTCATGCCGTATTAAGTTAGACACACGGACAGACAGTCCGACAGCTCTCGGCAGACAGTCGGCAATTTGCGCCATTTGCTTTGTCGCATTTGTTTTACTTCACTTTTCACTATAAAATTATTATGTTCGGAACCGAGGGAAAAAAAGAAAAACTGAAAATAGCGCACAAGGACATTCGCGCATGCGCCCCCAGACGGCGCCAAATCGTCGACGGCAAAAACCAAAACGAAACTTTGAAGTTGGGGCCAAGCAATTCAGCCATCATATACACTGGGAAAAATATTAAATATTTGAAGATTGAAATAAAAAATATGGAATCCTTACATGTTTGATTTTTAGAAATTTTATGGCTATTGGCAGTCAAGTTAGTATTTAAAGAGCTAAATGTATTGATAAATTAAAGTTTAAAAAATGAATTTTAAGAAGTAGTATCCATATTATGTCATAAAATAAAATTTATGGAACAAATAACTATATTTAAGATTTTTAATTTATTATTATAAATAAACATTTAAATGTATATAACGTTTCTTTTAGAAACCATCAAAAATATACAAAACATTTATAGAGAAATCCCTATACCTTTACATCGTTTTAAAACAATTTAAAAAAATCCTTTTTCAAAATTTTAAATACAAATCTTATTATATTATTATTATTAAAATTTAAGCCAATGTGCCAGTGACAGTGTCGCAGATTTCTGGCTAAATTGATGATGATGACGACGATGGCGATGGTGGCGGCAGGCTGTGGCAAGGCAGTGTCGCTGCAGATTATCACGGCTCGTGTTTGGCTTTGTTTTGCCTGCCAACGTTGCCTTTGTATTGTGTTGTTGGCATAAATTTCAATTGCTCGCATTTAACAACAATTTAAAGCAAATTAAATTTGCCGTTCGGCTCGATTATTGCCTGCTGATAGGCGAGGCTCCGAAACTCAACTTTAACCATCTATCGACAACTCTGCCATGTGCATATAAAGTAATTTTCTGCTACATTAGCTTTCGCCTTCCATTTGGGGACCCAGTTATTGGGACTGTGGCGACATGGCGGATGAGGAAAAATTGAGAAAATCTTATTCCACGATTTTGTAGATATTAAATGGTAGTCAGGTCGAACTGGAAATTACCTAAATTAAGAGTTGCGAGTTATGGAATTGAGGTTTAAATGAATTTGTATATGTTGAAGAACGAAAGAATATAAATTAAATCAATAAATGAAAACAAAAAATATAACAATAACATTTTTGAGTTAATTTTTAGCTCATTTTAATTTATTTTAGTTTTAAAAAGACCTAAAGATGTTTTCAGAAATATTAAAATAAATTATAGTATAAAGAAATATTAATGATAAACTAAACAAGAATCTTATTCAAGGCTTTAGAGTCTTTAAATAAATTATTATTGGACAGATCGTTTACTTACCAAACAGATAAGATTATTAAATTATTTTATAAGCTATATTAAATCATAAAATGATTTTTTGTTTTCAATATATAATTCCTTTATTGCCCTTCCTATCATCATTATTCTTTACAACTCTCCATTTTATAGAAAGCTCATTAAGCCACCGCCAACTCAATCAATCTGGCAGAAAGCCCCATCGCCGGTAGAGCAACAATTAAAAGAAATTATTATAGATTTGTTTTGAGCACTTACTGCCGCTTCTGCTGTTCTGCTGCCGCTGTTCGTTGGCCTTTTCGACTTCTTTTGGCTGCCAAGAAAGGCGCCCACCAGCCACCAGCCATCGCCCACATCAAATGCTCCACTTAGACGCGCTCCATTGTTTCCGCATTCGATTAAAAATGATAAATGCCTGGCTGCGCTCAAGTGAAAACCACACGAACACGAGCAGCACACAAAACGAAGAAAATATTTTTATTCCAGAGGAAAATGGAAGGGGGGGAGGAGAGTCTTGGGCCGATTTTCTTGACCAGTTTTAATGTCTCGTTTATGAACGCTGATAAGTCAAATGCCCGGGGTTCTGGGCTCTGTCTAAGCGTAATTATTTGATTAATTTTATTGCCCATTCGGTTGTGTGGGGGTAAGACGGTTAAATATATCGTTTATGCTTTTATTAAATTGCACGCATTAATTAACTTGGATAAGGGGAAGGCGGCGACGGAAGTCGGGAGTCCCAGTCAAAGCCAAAAGCAAAGTCAAAGCATATGCCTGAAACAGACATCATTGGGCCTCGTTTCCATCCCTCCCTCTCCCTCCCCTGCCTTTGCAGTATATTTTTCCATAGCCCTGCGGCCATTTTCATTTCAATTAATTGCTCCGACGTGGAAATTAGCGTTTTGCACATGATTGTTGGTAATTATTGATTATATGGCTCACATAAATCTATGTCAATTGAATTGCCGCCAGGTGAGCTTACGCTCAACCACTTACTTAAATCGCAATTCGTTCCGGTTGTGTGCGTGTGTGCGGCGTCCTTATCCTGGTCTCAAATTGGCCCCCGATAAGGACTATTCCTGGTATGACAACATTTCCATCTTGTAAATGTTTGCGGGTATCGCTTTGTCCCTTCTGCTAGAAACCTCAGCCCTCAGACAGCTGGCCAGGGCAACCACAAATGTGCCAAAGTGGCTCTATAAAACTGGGACATTTCGAGGTGAGGTTAAGGCGGGGGCTAAGGGGAAAGTGTCCTTTGATACGCCTTGGTGGAGGTTGTGAGAAATTGTTCAAGGTGGAAGTTTGGGAGGTGGAGAGGAGGTCGGAGAAATTGATGATGGATTTGACTTCGATTAAACGACGCTCAGAGCTGAAATCTGTGGAAAGTTGTATTAAAGTGTTTTAGTTTAAGACTCAATATATTAGAAATAATCCCTTTAAGGAAGGATTGTTAAGGATTTGATTTAATTATTGTAAACTGCAACTATCTGCTTATACTTATTAAGTACTTGTAAGATAATAAAGCTTAAATTACTATTTCCTTGCAGCTATGAATTATATTTTAGGCAGTTTTTAGCAGTGAATTCCTTAAAGGTGAATTTATAAATTTTACAGAAATATAACCATTTATAAATACTATTTAACATCCTTTATCCCTGTTCCTTAGACCTTTAAAGTCCTGTATTTTCCTCTTAACTTTTCCATCCATTTGCCACACGCACTCGCTCTTATACAATGCATTGAAAAATGACTTAATTTCACTTCAACGACTCCAAGACGATGACCAATAACCTGCTTGATTGTTGTGCCTTTTTCCACGCGCTGGTTTTGGAGGCGGAGTGAGTGCCTCCTCCTCCGTCAGTCGGTCAGTAGGCGTTCGAACTGAAAACGAACTCAAACCGAACTGCACTGCACTGCACTCCACTAATAAACATAAGGAGTAAACAAGTCCATGTACGGTCAAGTCGGTCAGCAGTATCGTTTTCTGACTCCATGCGGCATTTTGAATCCCATTGTTGGCAATCTTTTTTTTTTTTTTCGTCACTTATGCATTTTTCATGGGACGATCCCGATCCCGATTCCAATTCAGATGGCGATGCCGATCCCGTGGAACTGAACTGGAGTGACAGGCGCATTGCAAATTGTCAAACCGTTATGCGATGCTGGGGGAGACCCACCGACTGGAAATGGAGAAAGTCCAGCCAACGCGTTGGCGGCATTGCGAATTATTGTGAAATATTGAAATTATACAAGCGTCTCCCTCAGTGAGAAAATGAGCAATGCGCCAGTTGCATCTGCATTTTATGCACAAGGAAAAAACCCAAGCCAAACTTAAACTCAACAAAAAAAAAGGAGACCAAAACGAAACAAGTCCCACTGCGGTTATCGCCATGACAGCTGTCAATCTTGGAGAGAGAGGAAAAAATTCAGTCCTGGACGAGAAAGTTTTTTGTTTTCCCCCAAAGGAAACTTTAATTGTGCCGGGGTTTCAATTAGCAGAACAAGTGATTTTATAGCGCCCTCTTAAAATGATTCCCCAAATGTGCCCAATTTTCAGGTAAAAGTCTTACTCGTTTCGGGGTGTTGGCCCAGAAATTAAGCAGACTTAAATGGCAAAAAATAAAACAGGACAATTACTTTATTTGCGCACTCAATTTATTCTGATTTATGGAGCCAAACAATGCACAATGTGGCTGTGTCCCAAGCCATCGCCTTGTCTCCAAAACAAATGTTAATTGCACTAAAATGCAGATATGGGAAGGCACTTGGAATAAATTCTATGTAAATAATAAATGAGTAGAAAATAAATATATTGTTAGAATGTAATAAATTTTGTCCCTGCATAAAAATAATACATTATAAATATTATAAACCTTAATAAGTGCAAATACCTTAATTGAAATACAAATGTTGCGAATAATTGTGCAGTTAATAGATATACAAAAATTCATTCTTTACTGGTTTGAACATTAAATATAATATTTTATATCTTTTATATATTTTATAAGTATTTATAAAACTATTTTAAATACTTTCACTGACGTGTTGTATCTTTTTCATGACCGTATATCCCTTTAAATACTTTTTTAATTCCCAAACGGAATACTCCTGTAAAATCTTAAAAGTATGAACAGAAATTTGAAAAGGAAAATATTTAAAGTATTTAATACTAGAAATTAAATATAATATTCAACGATTTTTTTATTATTTTCCCCTGTGTAATTATGTATTTATTTAACATATACATCTTTAAGCAGATGCATCTGAGGTCCAGTTCGGAACAGACCTTGGCTGCAGTTGGAAAGCCGGCAAAAGATAAACAGCGACAGTTTTTTTTTCTCCCGATAAATGGGGGACAGGCCGAGCTGAAGGTGAAGGGTAGATTGGGTGGGGTTGGGTTGGTAATAGTGGGTAATGTGCCTGTGGTGGGTGGGGCTGGAAACCTTGTTGCCTTGTCTGCCAAACTCATTAAAACGAATCTTTTTTAATGGCCAAAAGTTTGCCCGGTTGCTGCCATAATCAGTAAAATTAAGGCCATGGCAGCTGAAAACTGTTCGCTGCCTGCCAATGTCGTTAGCGTTTTGTCCGCATAAAAAGAGCCAAGCTAAATATGTGTATAAACATTATATTATATATATTATACTATAAAACTTTGAACTATAAAATATGGATTTTAATTTGAGCAATTGATTGCTCTAAACGAAAGCTTAAACAAAATTAATGTCGGTTTTTTGGTTTGACAAGAAAGAAGGGCAAAATATTAACCATCTAAAAGTACTTTTTACTTAAAATATATTGAAATACAGTATTTAAACTAATGTTTAAATAAGTTAAGAGTATAAGCTTTTAAATATAATTCTCTCTCAATACATTTGTCTATTAATTAGAGTTATATTTTTGTTTATATTACCTTTTAATATCTTTATATTAGTCGAACAAAAAAACCAAAACCAATTCAATATTCCTTGACTGTGGCTTAAAGGCGACAACTTATGTGTCAACTTGGCCAACGACAACAACAACAACTGCCCGATACTAACAACTTACTTAAGCCAACTGGCTGCGAAGGAAGCACTCGCAGAAAGAGGCGATAGATGACGCAGGCATTGCCATTGCCATGTCACACTCGGGCACTCGAAAGGCCGAAAAGGCCTCAGCCTCAGCCTCAGCCTCAGCTCCCTCCCCTCCATAAACGTGCTCCGGGGTTTTTGTAAACTCACCCAATCCCCTTCCAACTCCCATGGAATCACTGCACGTGGCCATCGGGCTGCACTCTTGTGCACTAATTACGAAAACTCAGCACGTTTTGCCATCGCATGGCTCAGAGCTTGGCCCGGCTGTCTGGCTGCTTGCAGTTACCGCTCCCGTTGGCTGTGGATGTTGCCTGTTTGGCCGCCTTGTTGCCCGAGTGGTTAAATGCCTGCCCAGCTTTGGCGGCGTACTCTGCTGTGCCCTGCTGCAGTAATAGCAGCAACATGCAACGCGACAGTTGCCTACACCCGGGGGAAACAACTGGGAACATGGAGAAAAAAGCATAGGACTAGGTTTGTATTTTAATAAGACTTTTTCATTATATTTGAGCTACTTTCCCAGATTAAAATATAACAAATATTAATTCCTGCTAAGCCTTTTCATTTAAGCAGCTCCAAAAAAGATTTTATGGTAGTTTTAGATTTTAGTTTATTTTAGAAATATTTACAGGGCTTCTTCTAATTAATTCAAGCTTGTTTTTAAAATAGTTTTTACAGATGTTTCTTTAAAGCTTCTATTTATTCTAACAATTGGCAGCTTAATAACTTTTCTCCCAGTGCCAAGAGCATCAGGAATAGTGGCCGCAGAGGTGGTGGCATGGTTCCTGCAAAAGTTAAAAACATTGCGGCAAGCAATAAAATCAACATTGGTTTCGGTTTTGGCTTTGACTCTCTGCTCTGCCCTGCACTTGCCGCCTTTTCCCCCAGTGGACCGCTGTGAAACTGTATTACTGATGAGCTTCAAAATGTGCTTGGCGTGCCACAATTTTACCAAAGTCAATGTCTGAGGTTGCCATCGGACTCGCTGGGCGGAAAATGCCGCCCCTTAGAAGCAGCGGGTTAATGGCTAAAAACTAAGTTCTTTTGCTTTTTTAGCCTAATAATGAGCCATGCTGGCAACTGCCATTTTGAATTGCAAGAGAAAAATTAAAGGCATTCTTTAAATTAATGTAAAATCAAAGCCAAGTTGAAATTTTATAAGGGAAGTAAATTGTAAATAATTAGCATATTTTAAGGAAATAAATATTGGGTTCGAATTCAGTAAAAACATTCATTTTATATAGATTTTTTGTATCATATTTCATATATTATATATTTTTTTGTAAAAACAATTATTTTTATTAAATATAATTCTTGAAGACATTCATTTACTTTTAGAAGACCCAAACCCAAACCCAATTAAAACCCAAAAGCTGAGCGTAACTTTAATTTATCGTTTTAGTACATCTTAAGTTACCCCTAAATTAGAGAAATCCCAACACCCTTATATAGTGGCGCCTTAAATGCCGAATGCGAGGATTGGTCAACTACATATTTGCAATCTTTACGTCGGCAAGGCAACATGGCTATAAAAATAAATTACACCAAGCTTAAAACTTATGTGAGGTGGAAAGAAAAATGGCTTATAGACGCGCAATGCAACCAAAAAAGAACCGAATCGAGGAGGCAAACCAAAATCCGTACCGAAATTGAGCGGTACAGTAGAGCAAAATGACCAATCGACCTCAGAGAGTCCCCAAAAAGGAGGAAATCCCAGGAAGGGAGAGTGATGAACGTTATTGCTGCTTTTCTGTGCCGCTCAATCGAAGTGATTCACCCCTCCCCACCGCACATACACGAACACACATCAATACACAATCACCCACAAAAAAGACGAAGAAAAACCAAAAAAGAAAAAAAGTGGGGTAAAGGTAAAGCTCCAAGCCGACAATGAAGACATTAACATGACCAACGACAACAGCCAACGACAAAACTCTCCTGGCCCCATAGCTCATCACATTAATCTTCTTAATACGCCCATCAATAATTCAAAGCCAAAGGCATGACCAACTGGCCGAGCGACAAACCAAAAACTAAGGTGCAAGCCCGGACCCGAACTTGGCCAAGTTAAGAAGTCGCCTCCGACACGCAACCATATAGCCATATATACTATATCGAAGCGACCCAAGTGCCGGGTGAATTATGACGCTCAAGTACACGCTCCAAGTTCGATTCCTTTCGTCTGAAGTGGCCACCTTCGAAAACAGTTTGTTGTCGTCCATCAAATGCAAACTATAGCGTACAAATATTGAACTCTCTTGGCCCCCGACAATGAAACTTTATGGTTGCGTGGCCCGTGATTTATGCTCCAAACAGTGCACAGCACAAAAAAAGAAAAACAAAATGCTATAAAAAAAAAATTGGAAAAACCCTCATTCAATATTTAATTGTTTGGCACTTTGATTACAGTGCTGATTATCTCAGCTTAGCTAATTTAAGCTTTGAATTGTTTTTATATTTCGACTAATAAAAGTGTATGTATATAAAGGAAATGTTATAAATAATCTGCATATATAAATGTATTTGTTAAATTGTGGTGTATATTTCATGGATCGGGTTATAACCGGAATATATTAAAAATGATTTATATTTAAAATATTATAAAACCAAAATAAAAAGAAAATAATAAATACATGTACATTGCAATAGGTGGTTGTTTTGCAGAAAAAAAACTAAAGATTATTATTTATACAATTTATATATATATATTTTTTTTATTATGTGCTAAATATTCATACTTATAAACAATGAAAAAATCTCATTAAGAAATATGGAATCTAGTCCATAAAATACTTTTAACAATAAGCAGGTAGTGTTTTATCGTGATATTTATTTTACTTTAAATAATAAAATTAATATATAAAAATCAATCAAAATTATTTCACCCAAAACTCCTTTTCTTTCACTGAACTTTGCACCCACATTTCGCATCTTGCAACTATCGAAAATTGCGAACGTAATTGTATATGAATGACATATGCTGAACGCACAAAAGCGCTCCAGGGCTGTCGTGTTCCCATTGTGCTCCTGCGACTGACAGGAGCCCCCAATCCTCGTGCCCATTGTTGGACCTGGACAATGCCAAAAGTGCTCACTCCCTGCTCTTCATGGCTGCTCCATCTGCATTCTCATACCATTCTGTAGGAGCAGCTTCACCTGCTGCTGCTGCTCCTGTCCCCGTGACAATTTGATGTCAGTTGCTTCGTTCGGAATTTTTCGTTACCATCGCTGCTTTTTCACGCCTACTTCGGCACCCATTCGACCCCACGCAAATGCCTTTTGTTGCGTCTTCTCTTTTTTACCCTTAAATTGTTGCCAACATGCTTTTGTGGATGAAGATAGGCATCCATCGGGCCATATGTGTCAAGCCTTACCGGCACCTTTCATCTCACTGGTGGCGGTGGCTGCTGCTCCTTATCAACGAGGACTTAAGCGCCACTAATTGTGTCAAAGGTTCCGTCATCCGATGGATGAAGTGATAAAGACATCGGGATCGTATTTTCGGGTGAGTATAAAAGCAGCAGCCGGTTGCCGAAATATTTTAGTGTTCTCATTTGCAAAGTGAAGACAAGAAAGTGAGTAATTTCGAGTGTCTAGTTGGAGGTGTTATTAATATATCAGTAGGAAATTAATGTAAAATATTTGTGATTTTAGAAAGAAGGATATATATTTTGTTCATAAAGTGAAATATTTATAGGATTTTATTTTGTAAGATTCTTTTTTAAAATATTCTTTTGTGAGATGATTAATAGATTGTTTGATTACTTTTTGTTTGATATTTTTAAGCAAGTGAAATTGATGTAATATTTAAATTTTGCGGAGTTTAGGTTCTTCTCAGAAAATTATTTTGTTATTTGTTGCTATTATTTAACAAAAAAACTAAATAAGTAATTAATTACTTCCTAGTTAGCAGGTTTTTCCTTAATTAAATTTATAATTGTAATTTTCCTAAGGTTTATTATTCAATTCTCAAAAGATTTAAATACATAAAAATATATATAGGAACTGAAAAAAAAGTAAACAAAAATAATTTCTCATCTAAGCTTGACACAAACCTAATCAAATCCAACTCTGTTAAGTAAGATCTTACTCATCAATCCAAATAAATTTCCATTTTATGTCGCCCCTCAAATACTCTACATTAAAATATGTAACGAAATACCCTTCTTTCCTTGCAGTCCACCATGAACTTCTCCTGGCTTGCCATTCTCCTCTTGGCCATCTTTGCCATGGCTGTGTCCGCCGACAAGTGCTCTGCTCCCTTCAAGAAGGAGGGCAATCAGTGCGTCACAAACCGTACCATTCGTGGAGAATGCCCACCCCACTCTCAGTACAGTGCCAAGATCAACAAGTGTGTCCACAAGTAAAAATATAATGAATAAAAACTAACATAAAACCCAAACACAAAGAAAAGAACAAATACTTTTAAATTAATTAGAAAACAAAACTGTTTTGTTTTTTGCTGCTTATCAGCAGAGGGGGCATTATCGCCGCTTTTTTCTGAAACTAGACCAAGGTCGAACTGATATAGCTTAGCGCATCTGGTCTATATAAGATCCGTTTCAGTTGCATCTCAATAAATAGTTGCATTTTGTGTTTTTCCGAGGTGAGTTGAGGCCGCCAGTTGATAACTTGATTTGCTAAGATATTTATTTGAGTTCAGAAATCGAAAGGGAACTAAAAACTCTGCAAATATGTTGGTGAAATGCACTTGGCTTTTAATGTTGGTCCTGTCATTGCTGGCGGGAGCCTTTGCCAGCAGCTGTCCTTCGGGCTTTAATCCCGAAAACAATCGGTGTGTCCAGGAGCGGCCCATCCATGGAACCTGCCCGCCCGGATCCTCCTATGCCCTCAGCATCAACAAGTGTGTCCATGCTTAATGAATTTTGAATTCGAATGTTAAAAGAAATGTGAAAGAAAAATTTAATAAATAAATAAATAACGCAGCTAAAAGTGTGAATATTCTCAAAGGAAAATATTGCGACAAGTTAAGTAATATTTTAAAAACTATTAAGCTTGAAAGTGTACAAGGTTTCCATGAAGTTATTTGTAGTAGGAAATATTTTTTGACACAAACAATTTATGTTGCAGCAATAACTAATAATATTCCGTCACAAAATATAAATAATGTATTGGAAACACCTTCAGAATATTTTTTATATATTTTTATTTAGCCAGAACGAGAGGTTTTAACATTGAAATTTTTATAGCCAGAAGTTTTGCTCAGAATTTATAAAAAATAAAAAAAAAATTTTTTTTCAAGATTTCTATAACTTTTATTTATTTTTAAAACAATTTAAATCAGAATATATCTCCCCTATCAGCTACTCTCACAACAAATTGAAATCCCAGTTATTCTTTCACATACCAATTACCCTCTTTAGCCTTTCAACTTCAACTTTTTACCTTTAAGCGAAAGCCGTTTTTCGCTTCAAACTCACTTTGGGCCAATTATATTTGGCTTTATCTGCTGGCCATGGGAAGTTCAACAAGTGTGGAAACTAAACGAGCATGAGTGAGGACCGAAAACTGATGAGAGGCCGATGCTGGTGGCGGTGGTGAGGTGATGATGATGGTGAATGGCGTCGTCGCCAGGCGGGCAGGCACGTTGGCCATTAGTTTATTACCATGTAATTGACTCAACGCTTGTCAGACGTCAGTGGCTCTGGGCTCCTGCGGCATTAATGTGCTGCATTTAATGCCGAAAGCCGACACCAACACCAGCGACAGCCCATCAAAGTCGCAGTTGTCTGTCTGCCGCAGAATGTACATATATATGTAAAGGTATATGTATAACACGCCGCCTGTTCGCGATTAGCTTGATTGGCCCGACCCCGCACCTTTGGCCCCTTCTGGCTTATCGGTGAGACGAAAGCCCAACCGAGTTTCGTAAGCTTCGCCTTCGGATTGAAATTGAATCGTCTCACAATCGCCCTGCCGCCGCCTGCTATAAAATTCATTAAAAACTTTGCCCCGACTCTCTCGGCCTGTGAAAGAACAAAAAAAAAAAAAAAATAATAAAAACGGTGGCGAAGACATAAAAACGTAGAAAACATTTAACAGTGGCAAAAACTTTGGCAAGTCCAAGCTGTCGACAGGATGTGCAGCAAACCCAATTGCATATGCCAATGTAACAAAGTTTTCAACAGCAAAATGTCCCACGCCCAGGCCAGTGATGGCACTTCAGTGCAAAGCTCCCCAAGGTTTACCATTTTCCGCTAAAGAAAATTCAACGGAAATTATGAATTACGGCACCCTTTATGGAAACTAGAAGTCTAACATCTTTTGATATGAAAATTTTAAACATATTCACACATTTTTTAAGCACTAAAGCATTAAGTTTGGTTAAGAAGTAAGTTATTTTTCCAAAATAATAAATAATTATTTTAAAAATATATAGGAAAAATATTTATAAAAGGGGCTTTGGCTTTTATAAAATATCCCAAAAACTTTTAGCTAAAATATTCTGTATGATTTTATTAAATCTTTTTAAAACCGTCAACACTGCACCCGCAATGGCGTCCATAAACTAAACGTCCTTGTCACTGGGGCTTGTAAATTTCTATGACTTGCATAAAAAAGGGCTCTCCCCAGAATGTCTTCCGCTGGTCTGGTTTCCTTTTTGGTCTAAAAGTTTCCTGTAGCAAAAGTCGGCCAGCCGGACAGAGGACAGGACGGCAGGAAATAAGGAAATGTTTTCAGTCGTATTTGCTGCCTTAGCAGCGACATTTATCAGTCAGTTGTTGCAATGCAATGTCCTTTGGGCCGATGGCCCTCAGCTTGAGGTGCAAAGGGGAGGGGGGTTGGGTTTTCTTCTTGGACAATTTTCAAAAGGCGTCTCAAGTGCCTGCCGCCTGGAGCCTTGCAGCTGACAGGAATCGCTGCAGTTTGCTTCTATATGGCATATATATATATATATATAGGATCTGGTATCTGGACTGCGGGCTGCCTAGAAAGTTGCCTCCGCAGAAGAACCACGCGTAAATATGATGAACGTAAGCAGTAAAGTTCTGGCCAACTGATAGCCGAACGAAGGCTCTCCTACTTGGCCATCTTATAAACACAAGCTGGCCCTAAAAAACTTTTGCAACCAAGCAAGGACTCTCCGCTGGTGACGGCTCAACTTTATGGGGGCCACATAGTTGCGGCTTGGCTGCATTTCAAGAATGCTGCTGTGCCACTAGGTCCCATCAGTGGTACAGGAAGAAATATAATTATTCATTTCTAGATCAATTTTTTTTAAATATGCCAAATACTTGAGCTTGAAGAGGTATAATTAGTTTATCATTTGGTAAATATCTGAAAATTTATGGAGTTTGGTTATAAATTTTTTTCCAGTGCTTCTTATCGCGCTGGGCCATTGTCCACCCTTCACTCCCATCGTCCTTCCATTGGTAAAAACGAAAGTGTGGCTATAATTTTTGAGCTGCCCGGGTGTGTTGCTGCTGTTGTGGTTGGTCGCTGCTCCTTGTTCCTTGTCCCTTCTCCTCCTGCCCCTCAGCTGGCTAAAAGTTTCCCCGTTATTGATGCTATCCAAAAAGAGTGCTGACGAGGCTCACCAAGGCTTGCCTCCAGAACGCCAGGATACTTGCAAAATAGTTTAAATGCACCCAAACACCCTTTTTATGACGGCATATACACATCCCGAGCCTCGTAATTGTTCGGCGCCTGAAGTGATAATGGTTGCGGCGGAGACTTCTGTAATTATACTTACACTATGCAAAATATCATAAAACATTAAGCGGCCAGTTATCAAATTTAATCGTGTGTTAAATAGCCTAAATCGCTGCGTAAATTCAATCAATATTGATTAATTAGCGTGTTTAGCACTAGTTTTAAACCATAATCAAATTTGTTTGCTTATCGGGATTATTAGGCAAACGTAGTTTACAGGGTTTAGTTTGGGTTAAAAATAATGTGGAATTTTGGGGGGTGTATTCATGACACGTGTGCTTATATATTTAATAAGTGAAATCATATTATATATGGTTTTTTATTATATATATTTTAGGAAATTAGGTAAATAAGAGCTTGAATAAAAAAAATATAATAAAACATTGTGGTGGTTTATATATTTTTAAATATTTTTCATGTCTTCACAAATTATTTGTTCTAATTATAAAAGAATAATAACTTCAATATTGCATTGCACTGTTTTATATTTAAAAATCATTTTATTTTTATGATATTCAAATGAATTAAATTCTCTTCCAATTTATTTTCTTAATAATCTTCTGTAATTAAACTTCTTAGTTTCCAAAATCTAATACCGAATAAATAAATTATTTTTATAGTAATTTAAAATAAATATTCTTTTAATCTTTATTTCTTAATACTATTTATTTTCAATAATTATAATATAGTCAGTTTTATAAATTCCATAGCCTAACAACAAAGTGCTTGCCGCATTCCAGTCTGCCTGCACTTGGTTTTAGCCAAGTGTCCTGGCCCTGCCTTTCGGCCATGTTTGTCTGCTCGTCTTGTGCGTGCTGCCAACTTTTATCCAAAAACTTAAAACAAAATGGCGGTTGCCACTATGTGTCCCTGCCTGTGTGTGTGCCCCATAGGCATAAAAACTTTAATTTGAGTTATTTGCATGAGTAGTACTCACAGTTGAAATTATAATATAATTTTACCAGCAGAGCAAAAACAAAAACTTTATCAGTGGAGGGGGACAAGGACTTTTGGCGGTTCCAGTGTTTCCGCTACATCTATCTCTCTTTCTCCCCTTTTTGTCCCACTCCCTCACGCTCTATTTCTGGGCTGTCTGAAATGCTTTCAATGTGAAACTTCAAAACCGTAAAACGAAAACTAAATCGGGAGTTGAAACATATGCTCCATGAATGCAAAAACGTTGTCTATGCAATATGGGCGCTAATACTAATATATATAAATATTTATATATATAAAGCGTGTGTGTGGGCGGCTTTGGGGGCCAAAGTTTTGTTAGCCAACAAGAACAACAAGAGTTATAAGCGGAGCAGCGAAAATTTTGCCAACTATGCGACGGAAATGTTCGTCTGATGAATATTGAAACGTTGCATTTTCCTTGCACCTGAAAGGAGTTGGCGGAAAAGCCGTTGGCTGTCAACAAACTTGTCCAATGGTGGCTTAATCGTCCAAGTAAAATTTTAGGAAATTTCATTTGCAGTGAAAGGTGGTCTGGGAAATATCAAGACGGAATTTAGTGAAGCTCTAGAGTCTAGACTCTAGACCAATGTGATTTTAAGTCTGAGTAATTATAGAGGAATTATTTGGATATATAAATATAAGAAGTCTTCCCTACTTTTTCCCTTAATTATTCCCTTAATAGAATAACTAATCATCACAATCTGAAACCTTAAATCCGAAAGTGACCAACCAGAAGCATTCACTCTTCATCAAGTCACACTCTTAAACAAGTTATTATCTGACTTAACATTAAGCCAATATTTTTATCACCTGATTATACCCACAAAAGCTGCAGCCAGACTTTGTCCGGGCAATTACATAATAGTGTCATTTTTCGGCCCTGGAGCTGCACTAGGATTTTATATGGCAACCCAAAGACCCAACCCCTTATCAAGGTTATCCCGGAGAGACAATGTCGCCGTCGCCTCTGGCCTTGGCCAAGTTGGACCCTAATCCGGCAAATCACCAGCAGCTGGTTCTTAATTGCTTTTCTGTTATTTTATTATTGCTGCAGTTTGCTGCACTTCAAATTTCTTCATCTCTTTTCGTGCATTTTTTTGTTAGCCTCGATTCTTCCCCCTTTTTCTTTGCACACTTTTATAAAAACTTATTTTAGCTTAAGTTTTTATCTTTATCTCTTGGTCGGCGGATTAAAAAACAAATACGACGTGGGTTGGCACAAAAAAACAAAAAAAAAACCGACTAAGGCGAAAAAGCAAAACTTTTTATTTGCTGTGACAAATTTTTAGCAGATAAAATAGCTTGGGGAGAAAACTTTGGAGCTCCGGGGTTGTGGCCAAAATAAATTTCGGCATGCAGGTCTCCGGCAGCTATCCGTTCTCCACCTTTTGAGGCAATGCTCGGAGCAGCGTTAACGCTAAATTAAGAAATTTTTTGGCAGAACTAATGCCCTGCATTAGTCAAATGTCAAAATTGTTTGCCACGGACCAGGAGCTTTTGTTTGCCTTGGATCCCTGGCTGGAGTCTTGAAAACAATTTGAAAAGTAGTCAAACTCAGGGCAAAGGGTACACCAGAGAACAGGTTATAGGTTGAAGGAGGTATTGGATTGGAAGGGAGTAATTGTTAAGAAATATTTAAAGTGTTTATTACTAATTAAATTTATTATTTCCTTTCATAGTTCGTATAAGATAATATAAATTATTTTCCGATTATTTCTACGAAAATACACAGCAAACAAAAGAATATTTTTACTTATACTACCAGTTTCCTAAATCCTTTCAATTAACTAAAATTTGTTTCGCAAAATACCACCCCAAATCCCTTTCCGTGTTGCTTTGTGTAATTATTTGAACCGGTAGAGGTATTTCTTTCTTAGACATTTTCATTTTGGCTCCGGCTCATTTCCTGGGCTTTTCGCCCACGCCCCCCAGGGAACGCCCTCTAAATGCCGGGCTAACACCGGAAGTTGCCGAGGAAGCATATATATAACAATATACATCTATTTGTTCCATCAAAAAGAGAGCAGGGGTAATTGAAGCTAACAACTCACAATTGAAAAACCACAGCGACGGGCAACGACCACAGAATGTCATGAGTTATGAGACGAGGCATCGTGTTGGCTTTGTCATTTGGCTAATTGTGGCTCTGGGCCACTATTAGTACAATATTTTCTATTTCTGTGTCAACCAATAAATTTGTTGCAATTAATTAAGACCGCAACTATCATTTTACAGAAGTTAGAAACATCACCACAGTGCCCTCCAGTGGGATCGTTGGATTGGTTTGGTTTGGTGTTTTCCGTTGGCTGTTTGATTTATATTACACTAATTGATTTATTGACAGATTCTTTTGGCCACGTCTGCAGTCTGTCGGCCATTTAAGGCGCCACCTTTTGTACACGCTCCTTATTTGATTAACGTTCGATTTTTACAATTTATGAAACTTTATTAAAGAGCGCGAAATACGCGACGGCCGCCACAAATGCTGCACGTGCAGCATGCGAAAAATGTTAATAAAGTTTTTTCCTTCCTTCCCAGCCGCTTCATCAACCTCCTCCAGCTCATTTTCTTTGCTTTCCTTTTATTTTCCTCCCCCACCCACCAATCACGAAGGCACGCACTTGCGATGCCGTCGCCGTCGCCATCTTCATCATTGCCGCCATTTTTCATTCGAAATTGAATTCATTTGCTTTTTCGTATATATGTATGTATGTATGTGTGTAGGTATGCTAGTATGCGTACGTGTTACCTCGTATATTATTTATGTTTTAATGTTGATTATTTTTATGAATTTGCCGCCGGTTGTTTGAGTTTCATTGAGTAGTTTTCGCTCTGTGAAACTTTTTTGCAGGTTTTTCTAGGAGGTTTATATTGCAAAATTCTAATTAAATAAAATGAAATTACAATTGAAATAGGTGGATTGAAATTTATAAAAATATTGAGTAAATAGGATGGATTCAAAAATATAACACTAAAAAACATTTTAATATTGTGTTGTAATTGAAATAAATGGTTGTATTTTACTTTTCCCACCACTTAAATACTTATTAACTATTTAACATGTTCAAAATAAGTTCTAATTTTTTTTTTATATTCCAGAATTGTAAACTTAATAATTCCCTGCAAAATATATCCATTTATTTGTATTTTCTTAGTAATAAACTGAATCAACTATGTACATTTATTTACTAAAACGAGGAACTTAGTGTCTGACCACGCCCATCTCTGTTTATTTTTATTGTTTATTTTCCCAGAGTCCAACTCAATGATGCAACATCTGTCCAAGATGGTTTTCTGTATAGGCTACATTTCAAAATAAATGCCAGTTAGGATTATTTAAATTGCAGATTTTTCTCATTGAATTTGTCGAAATAGCTTGGGTGTATAATTTATTTTTGTTTCTTTCGACTACCGACTACACACTCACAATGCCCACTGAAAAATTGCATAAAATTTGCAACAAAAAGATTTACTTTTTACCAAGTTTTGTCTTTTGTTTATACATATATGTATATACTTATTTTTTTTTGTCTGTCAACGTGCCTTGCCTAAGCATATCTGAGAGCCTGTCCGTCAGCCAAAGAAGCAAAAAAAAAGATATAAAAAAGAGTTTTGTGTCGGCAGCATTTGTCAGAAATGTCGTACGATTGTCAAGCAGACGACACAAGTTGCGAGGTGGATGAGGCATCTTGTGTGGCATTGACAGCAGAACCCAAAGAAATGAGACTTTTTAATAAAAAGAAGTCAAATTTGGCCTAGCTAGCCTTTATGCAACACACCGCGAAGTCGGAAAAACAAAAATCCAACCGCATTTGCATAAAGGAAAGGTAAGCAAATGTAACGAGTGACAGACAAACGAGCCTACACCTGACCAACTCTTGAGCGACTGCCAGGGACACGCCTATGGCTGCACTTAGAGAAATTTGTTAAATTTATGAAAATCTTACTATAATAATTTTTAAAAAAATTTTCTAAGGAAATTAAAGCTAAGCCATTAGAAAAAACAAGTTCAAACTAAACACTCAGAATTCCAAAATAAATAACAAGAAATACATTAGCTTTGGACAGTTTGGAGTATGATTTTAGTCCCTATTCTTGATAAATTGTATAAAAATAAATATTAAAAATATAAAAATTAAATGCATTTTATAATTTATAAAAGACATTGAGGTTTATTTTAAATATTATGGTTGCTATAGTGCTTTAAAATTCATAAAAACATGCTTAGAACTCTCCCATTGAAATTAGTTTAATTCTACGAAAGTTTTTTACTTTAGAAGAATTAAATTGTTTTATTGAAATTTTCTAGAACTTTGTTGTATATAGTTTTTCTCTGCGTATTGTGCCCCTTGGACCAACTGCCAAACTGCCCGTCCATTCAATAGATAAAAAGTTTATTTAGCCAACATTTGCCAGCAGAGCGCCGCTGCGTTTCCCTCCTTACTCACTTTTTTTCTGTATTTTTTTTTTTACTAAACGTTTTGAAATTGACATTTTGACATTTTGGCATAGCAAATTTCGATTCAGCCCCGGCGGGCGGACGGCGTCAGTAGCGCTGGCCTGTCCTGGCCAGGAAGCTGCATATGGTGACAGATGAACAAGCGCGTTGATGGGGCGACAGCCTTTCGAGTAGGAAGACTGAAAGCCAAGCCGAAACTATTTGCATACGACTGAGCCAGTGGGTCACTTTAAATTTGATCGTTTACTTCGGTAATGATGGTGGTGAAAGGAAAACTAAAGTTGTGTTTAAACTAAGGCTTAAATTAGGAAAATAAATACCTATTAGAGTGCTAAAATAACCTTTATTTTATAATAATTTCCTGGGCTAGAGGTTTTTTTGTTATTTAAAAAATACACCCTTTTTTCTAAGAGACCTTTTTCTTACTCTGCAGACCCATAAAGAACTGAATTTGGGTGGCTTTTTTTTAAACATTTGGCCAGGCCAAAATCAAGCATCATTAAGTCATGTGAGAAATGGAGACAACTGTACGTGATTCAGTTGCTGGCATTGCCCAAATTAGCATTTTAAACACCTCTTACTTTTGGCCTGATGATGTGGCGGCACACATGGAGACCAAAAGCGAAACTGTCCCGAATTCGTGGTGCCTTCGTCCTGCCAGCCATCTGCCGGCGGACGCGTGTGCTGCCATTTATGGCCGGGCGAGTTGCTTACATTTTGGCTATCAGCAGACAACCAAATCGAAATCGAGAGAGACTTTTGGCTACCTCACTTTATATGGCCTGGCCAAAACTTTCAATTAACACAAGTCGTCGGAGTCATCGGCGTCGTTGTCGCATCCTCGGAGGCAAAACGTTTTTCACGCTCCATGACCAAGTTTGGGGTGGCCAGAAGACCAGGCCACATTAATTGCCGAACGGGACAGGATTTGTGCGGTCTGCGTTATTAACACCAAATTAATCAAAACAAGCGTTTGACAGCTGAGTGATTTGTGCCCGCGCCGTCCGGAGTTGTGAATTAAACTTTGGCGCCACTGTCCCCAGTCCCCAGTCCCACCAGTTTCAGTCCCAGCCAAAGCAATAGCCTCGTTGGCCTGGCTTGAATTTTTCTAATTATGTCTTGGGCCCACTCCCACTTGTCGCATACTCGTTTATGGCCAACAGCCGTCTTGCCTCAGCAAGTGGAAATCTCGTTAAAGACCAACTCAAATCGGGTTCGAACTTTGTCGGCCTTTTGGCTTTGATCTCCGAGCGGCTGTGGAAGTCTCTTTTAAACGCGTGCCGCCGGCAAAGAGCTGAGCAGCTGTCGCGATCAGGACAGTTTTGTTTTATTTGAACTTATATTTTCATTAATTTTATATAAATATTTAATATATAAATAAAAAGATTTATTTATGCAGTGCTACATTTTTCATTTATTTTAAAAGTTTCCTAAGTGCTGCTCTCAGCGCTCACAACGTCCATAAATCTTTAGCGGCAAATTGAAACCGCTGATTGAGTAAATGATCCAGTGACGGACTGAGTGATTGAATAGCTGAATCCCAGCTGTAGCAACTGAGTAACTGATTGAGCGGCCTAGGAGGAGGAGGAGGAGGCAGAGTGCGATGCATGTGATTAAAAAAGCGCTGCCATAATTCGGATTTAATTGGCTTGACGCGAAGCGTCGCGTGCTGCCTGCCGTTGCTATGGCTATATAGCTCCGGCTATGGCCTGACATCGAGCGGAACTCGGTGGGAGTTGTGTGCCACATATTAAGCAAACATGAGCATAATGACAATTTACACACACAGCCACGAGCGGATACACTCGCGCATACATGGAGGCGCAATTAACATGACATGTCGGACGCGTTGGCCTGATTGGGTTTGGGATTGGGACGCAGAATTCAATTCAAAGGCGACAAGGAGACTGCGGGACACCGATGGCCATGGATCACGGGGACACCATTTCGTGGCCCCGGGATACATGGCGATTGCATTAACCACAGAAGGAAGCTGGGTTCGATGTTGCAGGTGAAAAAAGGTGAATGTGATATAAAAACTGGCTTAAAAAGTACTCTATGTTAATAATGAAAAAATGATATATAATTATTAATATTAAGAAATGTATGGTTAGTTAATAAATAACGAAATAATGTTGCGAAATGTTTTATCCATATTCGTAATATGAATTATTTTAGGTTGCTATGAAAGTAGCGCCTTAGTTTGTGAATGAAAAAATGTTTTAAAACAAATTTAAATCTGATTCGGATTTATTTTAATTATTTTTTATGTTTATTTTCATTATTGAAAATTCTAGTTTATCATTCATAGCTTTCGATTTTTAATAGAAATTTATTTTATTCATTGCTCTTGGTTGTAAATGAAAATATTAATGCACAAAATTATTGTATTTACATTATTCATTTTATAAAATGGGAAAAAGCTGTTTTGGATATCGAATAAATTAAATATGAATTGTCTTTGAATGTCATTTTTCTGCTTTTAAAAAATATTTTATTTATAGAAATAAGAATATTTAAGTTTCGTAAAGGTTTTATATTTAATTTATTTATATTTATTTATTATACAAATATATTTATATTATATTTATAATTAAGTATTATAAATTTTAGTTGAATTATATTTTGCTAGGTAAATATAAATTTCGAGAGCCACAAGCTGCCTTTCTCAGGCTTAAACTGCCTGATTTAAAATTCGACGCGTGACAACTGGGAGGAGTTGACGGCGCTGCAAAAGGCGAGCCTTCAACTTAGTAACTGCTTTAATTTTAATTATTGCTTGAGTTGAGAGGCACTCCCCCGCACTCTCCCCGCTCGTTTCCACGGCAGTCTGACTAATTTGCCAGCAACATGACACCGACTTGAGCGGCTCCGAACCGCTTGATTAAGTCGAAGCTCTTAGTGCGGGTCTTGCTGCCGCTACAGTTGCAGTTGTTGTTGATGTTGCTGCTGTTGTTGCTGTGGCTGTGATGTTGCTGCTGCTGCACCGTCGTTTTGGGTTTTTGGCATGCGCTTGCGTTAATTAAGCTGCAGTGGAGCCCCGAACGCAGCTGCGTGTCGCTCGGTCGTCTGGTAATCTCCATGGATTATGCCGACACTTCGCTCCCAGAGTCATGTTGTTCTTTGCAGGCTTGTTAACAATATTTCGACTCGTTTGGTGGCACTGCCGAGCGAGTGAGCATCAAACACGCGGCCTGCGGTCACAGTGTTGGCCAAAAGTCACAAGTGAGAACTTAAGCTGGTTCACACAAGCAAAACGAGATCAATATTAATGGGTTTATGTCATGACATTAAGCACTGTACTTTTATTTTGATGAACAAAATAAAATAATATATATTGAAAATATAAATAAAGTTTTTTTGATGACTTATAAATACCTCCGAATTGTAAACACAAATTTATTAATTTATTAACAGTTCCCTTTCCAAGCTATATTTTTTCAACTTATTTTTCTAAGAAAATGCACTTCTAATTTTACACTAAACCTTTAAATAATTTATTTGATTGCTAAAGTGGAAAACCTAGTACTCGATGGCTTCTTGTAAGAGCTTCTCCGTGCCGGCTGAGCTTTCTATCGATCCACCGACATATTTTCCAATGCAGGCAAGACTGTTGGCCTGTTGGTGGGGAAAACATTTTAATAAAAATTGGAAAAATGTTAAAAATTATTCTAATTAAATAACACTAACCCTGCAGCGTTTGAGCAGCTCATTTTGGGCATGGATAATCTGCTCCTTCTTGCCACCCCAAGTCCGCAGGATTGAAGTCTGCAAGGCTCGATCGAAAGCGAAACTCATGGCCCAGGGCTTGCACAGGGGAACATTGTTAATGGCGTTTAAGGTGATGGAGGACTCCTCCTCAGATTGGGCACCGCAGCAGAAGAGGACACCTTTAAATAAAATATACAAATTGAATAATTTAACAAAATTAAGCTCAGAGTAATGTTAAAGATGGATCTAATTACCAGGAACCGCTGGCGGAACCGTGCGTCTTACAGACAGAACCGTGGCCAGTGCAACGTCCGTAGCCGGATGGCTTTTGGAGCTCTGCAGACCTGGAGTCACCATGCTGGGCTGCAGTAAAGTGCCCTCTAGGAATATGTGATGATCACTGAGGGCTTTGTATACACCAGCCAGCAGGATTTCAGTAACCTTTTGGCATCGATCCAGATCGTGATCACCGGTGGGCAGGATCTCGGGACTAATGATCGGCACCAGACGCTGCGACTGACAGATGCCCGCATATCTAGCCATCACATTGGCATTCTCCAGAATGGCCTGCGGCGATGGTGTATTCTTGGATATCTTAAGGACGCACCGCCACTTGGCGAAGCTGCAGCCCTCCTTCTTGTACTGGGCACATCGATTAGCCAGATCATCCAATCCCTGGGTGGTGAACTCATCCTCTGAGCCAAACAGTGGCGAGAAGTGCCTGTCCACTTTGATGCCAGTCAGGATGCCCTTCTTCTTGAGGACCTCCACAAATGGTATACCATCATCTGTCCGCTGATGCAGGGTTTCGTGGTAGAAAATCACCCCTGAAATATTTTCCGATATCTTGGGATCGGTGGTGAATAGTATTTGGCGATATAGGCGACGATTCTCCTCGGTGTTTTCCACGCCAATTAACTGGAAACGTTTGCCTATCACTGCAGTGGACTCGTCCGCCGCCAGGATACCCTTGCCGGGTGCCACCAGAGCCTTGGATATGCAGGTGAGCTCCTCTTGCAGCTCCTTGTTGGGATAAAAGAAGTGGGTGGTCATATTGGAGTACCTTGAATTTAGACCAGGTGAATTTCGGAACCAAAAGGAATTTTGATGTATCTAAATTTAAAGCCGAAATACAATGAGAGAGTATTTGAGTATTCCAGCACAGCTTTGAGGATTTTTTTTTAAACAGTCGTAGCAATTATTCAGAAATTATCAAATCAAGATTCGAGCTTTATTATTTATTGTGATACTTGAATGCTACCTGACTGCTTAGCACTTGCCTCCACCTAATGGCATTCTAATTAGTCTTTTAATTGCTTTCCAGGAGGAGGGTCAGGACGGGGTTTTCCTCAAACTTGTAAAGCCCAAGATTGCAAAGGGAAGATTAACCACAAGGAAGAATAAACTTGCCCCCCATTAATTATATTTGACCGCACCGACAATTTCACTTTTTATGAGTTTCACTTTGGACATTTTATGGCAAAAGTTTTGTTAACACAAATTATAAGCAGAAGCCTCCGCGGCCGTGCTTTGTCATAAAAAATCCAGGCGCTACAAAGTGGGTAAAAGGTGAAGTTAAATTTTCAGACCATTTGCAGGGAGTAAATTGAATTTTTCCAATTTTCTATACCGAGAGACCTCGGTGTGAGTCTTCAACTCAATTGAACCCAAGTCGATCTCCCCGCTAATTCTAATTGGCGTGGGAAACGCATCGAGTGCTCCAATAGCTCTAAATGGCTCGATGGCTAGACAGTTGCCTAATTTTGTGTAAATTATCGCACGAATTATGAGTCTCGTACGTGAAATTCTCCAAAAATAGCCAAGACAGCCGACGAACAAAAATTAAATACGATAAATATCAAACAACACGGCCAGCATCAGCAGCAGCAACAATTGCATCGCATTTTGGATTGTGTGTGTATGTTTTTTCCGATCCGACACCGTCATCAATATTCAAGTTTAGATCCCCCAATTAGGCCAGAGGCAAGAGTCGAGTCGAGTCGACTTCGACGAGCCTAATCGCAAAGCCAATAAATATGATCAACTGCGAAAATCCTCAACTTCGAGCCGAGCCAGCTCCGAGATGTCTTTGGACCTAATTGAGCGTGGAACGGCTGAGTCAGCCCAGCCAGTAGCTATATAGTAGCCACTAACTGGTGGCTTCGAGTTTGTTACTGCCAGCGAGGCTTAAAAATTATTAATTGATTATCTATAAACGTTTTAATTGAAAATGGATGGAAAACTAATTGAAGTAACGCCAGGTGAATACTCTATGGTTGGGAAAACGAAATTATATAGATTAATATAAAAGATATTGATAAGGATTGTGGGGGAATAATTAATTAATAGATAAAAAATTCCTAAATATGAATCTTTAAAGTTTTTAAACAAATTCTTATATTAAGAAAAAAGCTAATTTAACTCTCTGCTACAAACTACTTATAAAACCCGAAAACATCCTAAAACATGCAAAAATAATTTAATAATTAATTTAGTTGTTGTAAAAATATTTCACTGTTTTCTCCGGAAATATTAATTTTCTTCACACTAAAAATCTTCTTGTTACTTTTACTTCCCCATAAAAACTCTCAGCCAATTATAAATATAAAAGTTTGGGTAATTGGCTTTTTACTAACTCTGGCTCTTTCTCCTCCACTAGCCATCATTATCAGCCTGTAATACCCACAGAATTGGTTAGGGAATTCAATAGACAGCCACTTGGCTCTCCTGTCTTTTCAATATTAAATTGGCCGCTGGTCAGCGTTTAGTCAGTCAGGCGTAATTATTGTTATTACCAAATTAAGTAGCCAATTTTTTCTTGGTTTATTTTTTTTTTTTTATTATTTTTCCTTCCTTCCATCCACTCTTTATCAGACTAAAGCTACCGAACTGACGACTATAATCCGCCGCCGACTACTTGCTGCTTGAGAGTTTCCGTGGGTGCGTGGGGATTGGTGATTAAGGGGGCTTTGGAGAGGTGGGGGGCTTGAAGTTACTCACGCTCTGTGTTGGTGCAATTTTTTTACGATTTTGGATTTTCAATTTTGAGCACAAAGTCGTTTTGACCAAAACCATACGCTGGCAGGCATTATTTTCAAGGAAAATCTCTTCATTTTTAATGCGCCAGCAATTCACATATGTTGCACACACTTTTAGAAAATCTAATAAAAAACTAGAAATGAGGGAAAATTTAAAGGATTTTATTACTGTATTTAAAATTATGGTAAAATTCTAAAAAAAATTATTATTTAAAAATTAAGGTAGGAAAATGTGTTAACAAAAAATTCTAGTCAAAGGATGCTGTAAAATGAATTTACAATTTAAAAGTTCTAATATGAAAGTCTTCAAGTTATTGTTTTTTAATATCACGACTTATTACTTTAAATATTTTCTTTAATAACTTTTAAGAGTGTATCCTAAATGTGCTTAAGAAAAATCAATAAAATATCAACGACTTTAGCCCGTGGAGGGAAGTCTTGGCCAGCGCTAAATCGACTGAGATTAAATCGAGCGCACATAATCATATTTAGCTTTTTGGCCACAACGTTCGTGGATGTCAACTGCAGGCCACGGCTTGCGATTGTCGTGGATCGTGCTGCCATATCCATGTCCGCCTCCAGCTGGACCCTGGCCTGTACAGTGTGAGGAGGCCGAAAACAATGGCTAAGCGCCACCATCTATGAATTAATCACGTTCATAATTTCGCTATCGTGTTGCGTTCGTTTGCCGTGTTGTTAATAATTTCTTGTGTTGTTTTTTTTTTGGGGGGGCCAGCACTGTGTTAAATTTGCCTATAAAAGGATACAGGAGAGAGAGCCATCTTTCAAGCCATACTGTTGCATAATTAGGCATAAGGTCTGGGGGTGTTTGCTTTGGCATTTTTTGGCGCGAAAAGGCTTGTGTGTGGTCATGTTGTAACAAACCATTGTGTTGGCCATTTGCCTTTGAATCTCCATTGTTCAATATGGAAATGAAGTGTTTGTCCAGGGAGAAAGAGAAGGCTGGGGGCTGGGGTTTTCACTACCTAACACTTCCGTCACTCTTCCTTTGGGGGAATTATATACATTTTTGCATTATAACCAATTTGGTTTTTGGCCCCATTTCGATTAAGGCTAAGCCAATCAAATTTATTTGTCTATAACTCACAATTTAGTTTCACTTTAAAATGTGTGTGTGTGTTTTTTTTATTTTCGTTTTTAATAAAAAGCTCCACTTGAAATTCCAGCCACACGATCTGACAGACAGGACACGTGCCAAACGCATATACTTCAATATCTAAATCTTAAAACCAACATATAGCACACCCTCATACACACTTGTCTAACATGTCAGACTTGGTGACGGGAGAATGGCCATTTTGTGAAATCTTCATTAAATCAACTTCCAGGCGATTGCACGAAGGACTAAAAAGTTCATCGCCGCCTTCGTGTGCGACTTTACGACCCGAGAAAAGTACGCTTTCCTCTTTGTTTTTGTTTCGCATTTTCAGTTTTCATTAAAATTTACGCATTTTCGCATAAGTACTTGGCCCAGAGAGAGGTGGCGGAGGTTGCCCAATTTTTACCAATTAACGGCGGCCCAATCTCACGTACATCGGCCATGCGTTTGCCGCGTTTACAGAAGGCGGCGGGCCAAAATGGTTGGTGGTATGGGTTTCCATGTAAAATGGGCGACTTGGGCGGCAGTTTCAATTTCGCTACGGATTTTTTTATGAGCCTGACGGCCTGCTCTCTGCCGTGCAGTGTGTTTGCCATATCGCGCCCGGCGCATATCAGTCGTTAAAAATGCCTCACATAATTTCGCTTATGTGCGTGTGACATTTAGCAGTGAAAATGGCTGCACACAGTCATCAGGAGGGGCGAGGAGCGGTGGCACGAACTGAAATTTGCTGCAGAAGGGATGAAGCCGGATCTCGTGCCCGGAGGTGGACTCAGGAGGCCTTTGGCCGCAGCCCAATAACAATTATTTTTAAACTGTGTGTGCTGAACAAGCAGTCGGTTTGGGCATCGCCTGGACAGTGGATACAAAAATTGGTGGACATAAAAAGGGATTTTAAATAAAAAAAGAAAAACAAGAAAGGAAGCTAACTTCGGTTCGCAGAAGTTTATGTAAGTAAATGTACTTAATATTTTTGCTTACTTAAAAGTATAGTAAAAGTATTCTTTAGGAGTAATACAAATAAAATAAAGTTTTTCCCAACAGTTTCATGATATAAAATATTGGTATATAGTTAGTATTAATTTAAGTGTTATTTTGAAGCATAATATTTATTTTAACAAAAATATATCCACTATAAAATATGTAGAAAATTACCTTTATTTACAAATTAGTAGTATATATTTTGTAACATAAAAAATTAAAGGAGAAAGAAATATAAAAAGACGCCTAACAACCATTGTCCTCACGAGAACAAGTCCGTCCTGAAATGTTAAATGCTTCACACTCAATAATTTAAAAATGCTGCTCTCAGTAATGCGCCCAAATAGGAGAGAGAAAAAACAAAAGTAATAAAATAAACCTTTTGGCCTGGCATGCAGTGCGTATGCGTAATGCCAAAAGGTATTTTCCGCTAATGTGCAGGCAAGAGTGTGTGCGTGGTATGCGAGGCATTTGCGCAGCGTTTCTGTGAGAGCCATAACCTTGCCAGTTAGCAGTCACCTAGTAATTGCCACCGGCGTTGGCGTTCAACTTGCTGTCGATGTCGAACTTGAGTTAGATGCACCTGAGAAATTTTCATAATTATATTTATTCAAAAAGTACCTCGTTTTGAGTGTTTCTTTTATCCAAAAACAGAGTTAATGTAATTTTAAACATAATATTCCATTATAAAATAAAAATGTATAATTTAAAGCTCACTAAAATAAAGTTGTGCTATTATTTTCAAGTGTATTTTGACTGTGGTTGGCGTTGGCGTGGCGCACGTTTTGATTTGCAGTCAATGAATGTGCTCGTAAAGTCGTGTAACACTTTTGCTGGTGTTTTTTCTGGCCGTTTTTGTTACCCACTGCCGCTGCTTTGGTCTTTTGGTGCATTTGCATTTTGGCCTTTTGCCGGGGGCGGACCACCCACGCCATGTCGATTCCGGGCGAGCGAGTGACTCAAGTTTTTCATTCATAAAAAGTGAACGAAAGAGAAGAAAAAGAAAAACAACTCAAACTGCAATGCAGTTTTCTGTAACTGAAGGCAGGTGTCGTCGGCCCGCCACCTCATTTGGCATTCAAAAGGCAGCATCTCGTTTGGCAAAAGTTCAGGTGTAAGACGTGCGCGTCGGCGGGCACAGCCCCGAATCAATCAGACCGCGTTGGACATTTATTCAATAGGGCGTTGCGAAATCCCTGTGTTAATTGCACACTGTCCCCTTGTCGACTTTACCATGGTTGCTGCTGAGTGACTGCAGAGGCTGCCTGCAGCAGGCATCAGGCTTTTATTGCTTGTTAATTGCCCAGCAGAAACACAAACAATGGCACGCCCACGCCATGCACCTGCCAGCCCCTCTCTCTCTGCCCCCAAAATGGGCCAAAATGTAATCATTGGTGGTCAGACCAAGGCTCGGTGTTCCATGCCCCATGCTCGGTGTTCAATGCTTCTTGTCCCAGTTAATCCTTTAAGATAAAGCTGGTCTCGTGACACGATGGCGATAGTTAAGCTTATACTGGACCAGGATCATTTAAGTTGGATAGAAACCAAACTAAGATATTATAAATTATATAAAATTTACTCTGAAATACTTTAAAATATTTTATTTTCATTAAAAAAGATTCTTGCTTATTTATTAACATTAAAGTACAATTTTTTATTGCCAAAACCAATCACGCTTTCAGCTCAAATGCAAATGTTTGTAACCCGACAATGTTATTACCTGTTAGCCCCGAATATTAGGCAGGTTACGGTGTACCTTAGGGGCGGAAGCGGAACAGCCAGGTTTCTAAGCCAGAGGCGTGGCAAAATTCGTTGTAAGTACAACACATTGCACATTTGTTTGGCAGCCTTCGTTGAGATGGTAAGGGAAATGGAAACACACATACACTCTGGGTAGGAAAATGGTGACAAATAACTCGGATGAGCCGGGAATCGGGCTCCATGAGCACATGTGTCCATGTGTCCATGGGTGCCCATGTTGTGCCTGTGCATCCGTGTGTCTGGGCATTCTGAACCCAATGGAGAAGCACATGTGCGGGTGGGTGCATTATGAGATTTATGCGCAGTGACAGGAAGGCTGTTGATTAATTGAACTTTAATGAAAAGATTTATGTGGTTGCATTATTAAAAGCCACTAGGGAGGAGCAGCAGCAGCAGACAGGTTATGGCCATTGGGGCTAATTGCCTCGTATTGGTTTTAATTGCACTCATGTCCTCATATGCAAACACATCCACCAGATGACAGGAAAGGCTTTAGTTGGGTTTATTTGGACAGGATTTTGATATTCCAAAAGAGAGAGAGAGAGAAATTAGAGAGAAATTTAGAAGAAATAAATAATCAAAAGCACTTTCAAACAAGGAAATTATTTAAAAATTAAAAAATGTATTCAGAGAAGCTATGTTTTTTAAAAGATATTTTAAATATTAATATATCTTATGTTTTAAGAAGCATTAAATACTCGTTTATATAAATTAAATTATATACTTTAAAGAAAATACTATATATTACTTTAATCACAATTTTATTTTAAATAATTTAGTTGAAGTGAAAAATCTATTATTGCTTCACTTGATTTTCTAAACTCAACTCTCTGAACAAAAACTTTCATTTATCATTCCAACTGGCAAATCCATTATATATTCCCATCGCGTTTGGCCAATTAATCCTTGGCTCAGTCGTTTATCATTTGAAGCGAAATCTATAACTCATTATGTGGGCTTGCTCCACATTAAAGAAAAGCTTCCAGACCCTGAGCTCCCGCCCATCTAATTGATATTCTTCGGTGATTATCGCTTGGAAATTTATGCGACAATATGTAAAAGATTTCTTTTTTTGCTGCCTGTGCGCTTCATTGTTTCTTCAACAAATTGCAATTGCAGCGGATTGTGCATATTAATTTTCAAAGTCGCTGACGTAGACACATTGTTGCTGCTTTTAGCTGCTGCTGATGTTGCCTCTGCTGCTGCTTTTGCCATGGCAATTGTTGTTGCTCGCGGCACGAGCTTGCATTTGGTTGCATCCAGTGTTTGTTTTTGTTGTTGGAACTACTTAAGCGCCGCATCTGACAACTGGAACAATGCACTTTCAAATGATAATTGTTACAACTTTTATTGCTGATATTGCATGCAACTGTTGCCGCTGTTGCTAGTTGCCCGTTGGTGTGATTGTTGTTGCGGCGGCAACACATGGTCGACTGGGCTGGTTTGCCGTTGTTATTATTACGATTATTGCATTGTTATTGGCCTTTTATTGCATCTGCAATCGCTTCTTGTCTTGGCAGCTCTTGGAAGCGGAAGACTTTGGGGTATGCAAAGAAGTGGAGGTGCCATTAGTGTCAGTCTGGCAAAGGCAAAGAGAAATTGCAAGAAAATATGTAGAAGTAAATATATCACTACAAAAAATTGAATAAAATATAAAATATATATGATTTATGTTATATGATTTTTGCAATTTGAAGCATTCTTTGTGTTAATATACATAAATTAGAAGTATATCCACTGTAACGTTGTGTTTCTTAGGAGTATAATAGTTTATTTGTACAATTTAAGTATGAAATTAGTTACATTATTTTAGATTTTTTATATAAACATTAAAGAAATATTTTAAATATTCCATTCTCCTGTAAATTCTTAATATTAATATAATATAATATAATATTTATAATTCTCTTCATAAAGTTCCAGCTTTTATACGACTTTACAAGGAATACCATAAAAAAGCTGCCCAAAGCACAATTTATAATTAACAAAAAATATCCATTGAAATTTTCCTTTATTCCAAAGCTTTTTTTACGATCAAAGCCAGCTTAAAATAATTTTTTCCTTCAATGAACCCTTTTTTGTTACTTTTAAAGTCAGCTTATAATTGTTTTACGTGCAGGCCCTATACAAATTTCCATCATAGGTCGTATTTTTTTGTTTGTCGTTTGATTTTCTTTCGTTTTTCATTTCAGGGAGCTCCTTTTTTTGACTCGGAGTTTTTCGAGGGGCCCGAGTGAAGCAGCATTTGTTGTTCTTTGGATGTCGTCGACCGACATTGTTGCGATATTGTCAGCACATGTGGGAATGAACACAAACAACAGCGTTTTGTTTGCACAAGCGTGCCGGGCCAAACATAACCGATGGATTGGGTGACACCGAGGGGGAGTTAGTTATGGGCGGGAGTTTGGGAGAATAGGGGGCGGGGTCATGGCCCTACTCGTCGGCCCCCTCCCTGTCGCTTAGGCAAAACGTGGCACTTGGACACGATTTCTGGTGTGTGCTGTGCCTGTGCTTTTGTTTGATTTTATTTTTTGTCCAACTTTTTTTGGTTGTCCACTTTTATTGTTTTGCGGTCTGCATATTATATTTGGTCATTCCTTGTTTTACCAATACAATTTTTGATTTTTTATTTTCGATACCCCAATACCCGATTTTATTTATTGGCGGCTGGTTTGACCATTTTGGGTTGTCTGGTTATTAGAAATGAAATGTTTGGAAATTATGTGAGTTCAACTCAAAAGCAAAAGTCATTTACAAACCGTTACGAGTTGAAGGCGAGCCTTCGCAGAAACTTTTTTAATATACGAATCTCCATTTTGGCTAAAGTTTTAGAGGCCCAAATTTATTTATGATAGAATGGGTTCGAGGAATAAATCAAAGGAGGGACAGCATATTGACTTTGATGAGCTCTGCTCAATGATGATCTCATTGGCTGGCTGAGACCATATTAAACATCATCATTATTCGCATTTATTTGTGGTCTTCCCAGCTAGTCAGACATTCCATCTTGATAGAATATCTCATTATTTCCATGCAATTTAGTGGCTTTCTATCTAGAGGCGATAATCAGCTTTTTGCCAACTTGCTTGGCATGCGCAATTATGTATGAAATGAAATCTGAATATGTAAATACTTTGTATATCTTTGATATTTTAGCCGTATAATTTCGCATTCATGGCTGACAAGCTCTGGCTCCAACTAATTGACACTTAACACGGCTTGGAGTATTTTGAAGTTAATTGTGTGTCGACGTCAACGATGTTGCCACCACTCCCCCACCGACCTCATCGAACACTCGAACATTTGTTGTTTGGTTTTGTTGAATTTTGTGTGCTTGTTTGTATTTAAATTGCCTTGTCGCTTGTTTAGTTGTTTCGGCGATGGTTTTGCATTTTACTGCACTTGATGGGTATTTCACAGATACACCTGAAATTAAATAACATAATGATAAACAAACAAAAGGACATTGTATGTCCTTTTGGGTTTTGGTGCTCTTTTATGTTCTTAAATTATATAAAATTAAGTACAGCCTTCTTAAGAATCTTAAATATTTAATAACAGTATTAAATCAGAGAAGAACTATTGTTAAAGATATTCAGTTTCCCTAAATGTCATCTTTGTATTTATTTTCCGCGCCTTCTCAACCAGCTTTGTATTTTTTCAATGCTTTTCTTTATTTATTTTTATATATAAATGATTTTTAAAATATTTCTTTTGGTCCATTTTCGATTCCAATGTCTCTTTCGGAAACAACAGCAAAAATAAAGTATTGTCAAAAAAATAAATGCAAAATATTTCCCATTCAACTTTCGCTCGTGTTGCCAAACAATTGTGACCAACAACCGAGTCGAGTGCATATAACTTGCCCGACGCTCTTTGCATGTGAATGATAAGTTGATTTTATCCAGAGTGTTGGGTTATATCCCCAAATTGGACAAACGAATCGTTAAAGTTGAGTATTAAAAACTGGAGGTATTGTGATAAAAACATACAAGCCAAAGTGATTGCTTCGGAATATCAACTAAAGGTAGAAACTTTTAATTTAAAAGAGGGAAACAGAAACTGAGGTTGGTTATTTATTAAGCCATTTTCTGTTCCGCCTTTGATAAGGCTTCTAAAATAAAATAAAATATATAATTGAATTCGATTTCGCAACAGTAGTTTAAAAATAATCAAAAAGAAAGAAAGCAAACTTCTGATTAAAAATTCAAATTAAAATGTTTCCACTTGAGCATTTGGGAGGTATTCGGGGAAGTTTGGTTAATATTTGTGAGGCATTTAAAGTTAATTTGGAAGCAGAGGAAGCTATCCTTTTTTATCATAAAAGTTGCATCCCTTAAAAAAACCCAACAAATAAATCTTAGGACATAAGCAAGAGAACCATTCCTTACAGCAAGATTTCAGATAAAGAAATAAATATATTAATATGTAGTAGATCATTTTAAGCTCATAAGGATAGAGTCCCTCTGTATCTCTCTGTGTAGAATGATCAAATCCATCGCGCTCTATACCTCTCTTTCCTCCCGCCCACAAGCTGTAGTTCAAACTGTGGCCGCTTGATGCCGTTTTCGTTCTTATGTGTTATTGGTTCTGCAGTCTAGTTTGTTGCCAAAGTCTTTTGTTTTTGAGTTTTTATTTGTTGTGAACCAATTATTCAGAAGTTTTGTGTTAAAATAAACCAAAAAATTAACTAAATCAAATTAAAATTAATTAAATAAACTTTTTGACTTTTCAAAATCACTCGATTTTTTCGTAACTGGACGGGGGGAAAAAAAGTTAAATGCCATGATGGGCAAACGAAGGACAATCGATCCCAGTTTAAAAATTTTTGAATCCAGCTTCTTCAAGCTAGATTTTAATAAAGTAAACATATAACCCTTGCTAGAACTGTCTATCAAACAAAATCACCCGATATTCTTGATATTTGTATTAAAAAATGGAGTTCAATCAGCACTTGGATTCTGTTTTTACCACATTTTTGGACATAGTTTCCGAGAAGAGCCTCCAAATTTATGGGGTGTTTTGTCCAGAGACGGCCAAATATAGTCAAGCATATCAAGAATCGGCAGAAGGCGCCAAAGAAGCCGCTTTTGAAGTGGGCACCACAAGCAGCTTCGACAGTGAGTTTAAACTAATCTCGGATAATATATTTATGACCAGCGATGCATAAACCAAGAAACTAACAAAATTCAATAGGCGTTAACCCCTAAAAGATGAAGAAAGTTAAACTTAATCCTTCGATTCCTGTTTGCATATGTACAAATAAAGCCCGATTAAAGGATTAAAGGCCACCCAAATTTCAAATGGAAATCATATTGTCATTGAAAAGCAAGGAGAATATATCGTTGAGCATTGGCATTGCGATTTAGAAAACAATTTGCCTCGTTGCATGTTCAGAGATGCATAAATAATTAAAATGTTCGCATTAGTTTTTCATTCAGCTCGCATGTTGGCAGCTCGAATTTCAATAAGCACTCTAATTGTTTTTAAGTGTTTTTCTAGCTGCGACAACGCCCGCTGCAGTCGTGTGCAGCGCAAATGAGCCGTAATTGCATAATTCTAATTTAGCGTCGAGTTCTAAGCACCAAAAACATGTTGACTACAATTTATGCACATCCATGTGGCTGTGGCGGGTGTGTGTCTGTGTGCATGTGTGTGTGTTTTGGGTGGGTGTCGGGGAGTGTGGCTCACTCACCCACTCGCTTTACTTAATAACTCAATGCAAGTGCACCTAGGTGTTGCCTCTACCGAGTTGAAGTTTGGCCAGGAAAATCGGTGGCGCAGTGGATGGGTTAACTGCCGTAATTGGGCGGTGTAGGTGTTAAGCGGGGTGAGGGTGGTGGGTGGCTAGAGGGGTTGCTTTCACGGTATAGCGATGGCGATGCCAACGGAAAAGTTAAACGTACTCACACGAGGACCAGGTGTCAAAAAGTGCCGGGAAATGTTTCGTCGTCAAAGTTGTTGGTCAAAAGTCAGTGAGGAGTAAAGTCATCCTAGTCGAATATTAAATATACTAAAAATTTGTTCAACAAAATTAAAGTCTTTTAACTAAATTTATGAAATGAGAATTGAATGTAATTAGTGATTATCAAGACAACCCAGAAGAACTCCTTTTGTTAAATATTAAATTATTTTACTTCAATTTAAAGAATATTTATTGTATTAAATTTCCTTTGAGAAAACTAAATAATTTTCTCATCTCTCTTTCTTGCCTTTATTTTTACACAAAACCATAAATAATAAATGAAAAGCAGCTGTGCATAGTATTTTCGCATATTTCAAATTGACTTTAAAGTGTTAACAATATGTTTTTGTTTATGTTGACTTTAAAATGTCAATAGCAAATATTTATCATTTACCTTCCACAAAAAAATGCTTTATTGACTGCACACGATCAGTCAATAATGCATTTTTTTGTGGAACGTCCTTGAGGGAATTATCGCAATTAATTTTACACCCTAAGTGTTGCAATCCCAACTTGATTCCTTGTGTCACCTGCTCTGAAATGAAAATGCATGAAATTCAAGTGAATATAAATACATATCTTTGTATATATATACACAGACACGCAGAAAGGTGTGCTGTTTTGTGGGCGAGTGTGCATTTAAATCCTTATTGCGACACCTGCACAAAGCAAATACCAATTAAAGGCTTTTCAGATGCAGACCCACGCCAACATTGGGTGGGTTGTGTGGGCGTTTTTGGTGGCGACAGGGTGTATGTGTGTGTGCGTGTGGGCAAGGATACCGCACTTGCATGCCATTAAGTTGCAATGCCCAACCTTGCTCCTTGGCACAGGAAGAAAAATTAGTTAAAATGGGGATTTTCCAAAGAGAAAATTTTGTTAAATTTGAAATATGACTAAAACTATAATTAAATATATGAAAAAGTTGTATAAATATATTATGAATATTATATAAAATAATTAATATGATTTCCATTTAGTGTACTGATTACTGAAAACATATAAAGAAATTCAAAATGGCAGAAAGATGTTGAGCAAGTACTAAAAAATATTATAAAAAATTAATATAAAATAATAGAAAATAAAAACAATGCCTAGAGAGTTACTCCCTATTTTTCCCAGTGGACCAACATTCACTCCAATCGAACAACAAACAAATTTACCCAACGAGTGGCTGACCGTGTCGTGCTTGGCCAAGACCAATTTATTTGGCCCGGTCAAGTCCGCCACGAAGGACCTGAGCTCCGAGATCGGCTTATTGAGAGGCGGAGACGGTGTCCCGATATCCAGTGGCCATGAGTCGACCGACGCCCGAAGTGGGTGAAGGCTTCACCAGGAGCAGGAAGAGGGATCTGTTCTGGAGGTTTGTGAACTACTTAAAGGATTACTGCGCCAATTGCACGTTGGTAGGCTTCGCCTACATTGCCAACTCCAGGTGGGTAACGAGTTTTCTCTCGATTTTGGATCATCGACTTGGAGTTCCTCCTCCTCCTCCTCGACTGTAGGTTACATTTCACGGAGCGCATCTTTTGGCTGTTCTGTGTCGTGCTCTCAAGCATGGGTTGCTATTACCTGATCAATGACTATCAGAGCAGCTTTCCCACCCGAGCCGCCAGCATCGTTTACGAGAGTCTACCGCCATTTTCCAAATGGAAATTTCCCACTATCAGCATGTGTCAAGTTGTCTACAAGTACGAATTGAACGCTGAAGTGGAGGCCTACGTCAGCAGGTTGCAATTTGTCGAAAGGCAAATATAATTGTGTAATTAATTTCAGTTGATTTTTCGCAGTTTGGGTGGCGACGCCGATGGGGGGAAGTATAACTTTGAAGTGGAGTCCCATATAGCATACATTCTGTTTCCACATCAGTACCATGAGGGCATAATAAAGAACAACTGTCAACCACCGGAAGAGGAGTGTCCGACTTGTGCCCAGTGTCCTACTGAGAACTATCGGCAAATACAAGCTCGCGTGAGTTCGAGAATTGAATTTAAATGAAATTGAAATGTTCAAATATCGATTTATATATGTCTATATATATCATAATCGAGATATTCTTTTTTTTCCATTCCTAGTTCGGGGCCAATTGCACGGATATATTTGTGGATTGTCAACTTTCTGGAAGAAAATTCGACTGCTGCCGCTATTTCCTGCCCATGATCACTCCCTACGGCCGGTGCTTTATGCTCAACTCGCTGCAAAACAATAACCCAGGATCAAAGCACTGGCTGCGCACCGAACTGGATCCTGCCAATGAAAAGGCTCTGCTTCAGGTCATTACACATCTGCCGGTGCAGGTTAGTCTGCTGAACGCTGAGGATATTCCACACACGGCTTTGCAGCCGGTGGGTGTGTCTGTCACGGACCCAGGACAGGGGAAGTATATGCAGTTCCATCGTGAGACCATGGACAACGATCCGGATGTGCATGAGATTGATCCGAAGGTGCGTAGCTGCCGCTTCCCTGAGGAGAATCTCCCGTCGAGCGTCTACAAGGCCTATAGCTTTAGTACCTGCCTCAGCGATTGCACAAGGAACTTTCAGATGGCCAAGTGCGGCTGTACGCCGTTCTTTATGAACCCCCTGGCCGATCCGCGATATCCAGACTGCGGCCTGGAAGGGCTCATCTGCTTAGAGCTTAATATGGTGGCAAAGCCCGATGCCAAGTTGCTGATGAATAACAACAAGGGCTTCAACGATAGCTGTGGCTGTCTGCCTTCCTGCAATGATGGTGATATACAAGCGATTTATGAGGCTATATCTACGTGAGTCATTCAAATAAGTTAAATATTAATTAATTAATACATTTTAAACCTAAATAGTTTTGCCAAGGGAACTTCACAGCGCAACATCACCCTCTCTATGCCCGCTCTGCCCACGGATCAGTATCGGCGACAGGCTCTACGCACAAGGCTGGACGTGGTGGTGTCCATGGGCGGAATGCTGGGGCTCTTCCTGGGTGCCAGCATACTTAGTGGCATTGAGTTCATCTACTTTTTCACAGTGCGGGCCATCAACAATGCCAGAAGGAACCGCTCGGATCGTCCGTAATTGGTAAGTTGCCAGCTGCACATATTAAAAATAAACTTATTCGGCAATTTGTTGACCCTCAAAGGAATTTTATCCTTAAACCGTTTCCATTCGCTTCGAAAATGTATACTTTTGATTATGGATAAAATGTATATTTTTGTGTTTAAAATATTTTTCGTAATGCAAGCGATTTTACTGTGCCTTGACCTCGGTCACAAGGGGCGTATGCGCAATTTAAAAATTTTATTAAATATTTGCTCGGCTCGGTCACTGCAATGCGCATTAAAAATGCAGCCATGGCATGCCGTCAGGATGCCAAGGATACCGATGCCACGCGAGCCAAGTGTGAAACTGAAAATCAATGAAACACAATTTGCACAGTCAGCAAAACGCCTCTTGGCGACAACTGCAGCATCTACAGATATATATATATATATATATATATATATGTATACTATGGAGTGTATATATAGTGTAAGGATATTTGTGTCGCCTCGGATTTGGCCACCTCTCAAGCTTAATATGTATTTCATTTGCTTGGCTCTGTTTTAAATATTTAAAATGCCACAAAAACAATAGAAAAGTGGACCGAAAGCAAAGAGAGAAATGTAATCACATTAATTCTCAGCCACTGGCTCTTTCCATTTGGCTTTTCACCCTTTTTTCGGCATTGTTGCTTTGGTCACCTCAACAAAAGTTAATTAATTATGCCCTACACCAATTAAAGAGACACGGAATGGGCCTAAGCTTTTACCGGAAAACTCAAGTGAAATAAGTTCAAAAACAATGTTGCACTCAGGTTTAGAAGTGGGTAGTTGGGAATATTTGAAATCCGCAGCTTAAGCTCATTAAAGATTAATTTAAAATAGAATAAAATAGAAATCTGACTTCTAGAATATAAGAAAATGTGTTGGTTTTATAATTAAAATGTTACAGAAAAAAATTTGATCATATTATTAATTGGGAATATTTTTGGTAACAAAAAACTTACAATTATTGAAATATTTTTATCTCATTCAAATAAATATTATATGATATTTAATAATAATAATACATTAAGTAACCTGTTAGCTTAGACATTTTTCTTTTATATAAAATTAAGTTCTTTTTAAAATATGACCTAAAGAGCATTAAAAGAGCCTGTAAAACTTAACCACAACAACTTTTTCAACTAAAAGGACCCAAGGAAATGGAATAAAAATCTTTTGCCGCCTTTTGCCGCAAACTCATAAATAATACTTTCACATTTTCTTACGTACCCACACATACATATTTATGTGCATTTATATACACATATTTTTTTATATATTTTTCTGACTTTCTTTGAGCACGAATTCCTTTCCATTTTTATTACATTTCATTTGCCTGTAGGGGTCTTCTTCGCCTTCTACTTCAACACATTCATGTCCGCTTTCATATTTATTGTGCATTTGTATTTGGTTTATGATGGAAATCCCCTTCGCTCACTCAAAGGATTTTTCCGAACAAAACGGCCAACGGGGGAAAAGGTCAAACGAATTGCAGTGAAAGTGTAACCATATCTGTCCAGGACAACTTTTCCAGGGGACATTGTTGTTGGTGTCGGGTATATCATTTATCAAGCTCAGCAGGGGACAAAAAAAAAAAGACAACGGAAAAATGACGGAAAGGACGAAAAAAAAAAAAACTAAAACAGAAATAAGGAAACAAGAACATTTTTGTCATGTTAAACTGTCAGAGTGCGCATTTAGTCATTACTTACATTTTCTGCTTTTCCGCTCGCACTTTTCCTTCGCTGTCAGTCTCATGCAAATGCAGGACACACACATATACACTGCTAGAAAAGTTAATTAGTAATTAAATTAAAAGATAATGGGTTATATTTCAAGTATCAGAGCCAAATAATTAGAAATAAGGTATAACCTTGCTTTATCCTTTATCCAAAAGCAGTAAGAACTGCTATTTAAACTCTTATTTTTTCTCAGTGGCCCAACACACATCCACCCACACCTAAACATGTCACACACTTGGCCAAAATGTAATTAAAAGTTGCCATGCAAGTCTGCGGTTAAGCTTCTGGCCATTAGCATAACGCTGAAAAGTATGCTAGACTTGGTATATGTATAATTTAAATGAAACGCCGCATCGTCATTTATCAAAACGGCTCGCAAAATGTTAATTATTATGTTTTATTGCCCCCGAAAGTCAGTGTCGCCGTTTCTCTGATTTTATAGCAGCGTTGGCCCCGTGATTTAGCCGGACAGTTTGAAATATGCTGCCGGCATGTGGTCGCTTGACCGGGCCAAAAACCAGGATTGCTGCCGGCAACTTAAATCATTTGCCGCCTGACAGTCACGAGCACATATTCCCTACCATTTTCCCTCTCTTTATATATATATATGTATATTTATATATGCATATAAATATAATTTTATAATGCTTTCCGGTCATTGATTTAAGCGCGGCGCCGAGTGAGAAAGAAGAGTGCCACGTTCGAAATAATTAAAATTCAAATAACTTCATTAAAATTTAATTCGAGTGCCAGAGAATTGCCAGTAAGTGGGCAGGCTCTCTCTCTTGGCTGCATTTCAATTGCAGCAATTGCGATTGCCAATGGGAGACGCTAAAATAAGCAATTGCCAGGGAACTCCTAAAAGAAATCGTCGAGTGGCACGGAGTGCACGGTGCTAAGGTAAGGCGAGAACGAAGGAAAACTCAGGTTTCGTTCTTTTTCTCCAGAGGTAGCAGAGGAAATGGTAACTATTTTTCAATTACCTTTTTCGCACGCACGTTTGCTTAGCATTCGGCTCCTTTGAGCAGGATATTGGCCAGAGATGCCGGCAGCCAGATATTCCTGGCAATGCTCTAACCGTTTTATTTATGATGATCCCTCTGGTTAGCGCAATGTTTATTTGGATAACTATAAATATATTTTTGATTTGCTAATTTGGAATGTTTGCCGGCACGAGGGGGCTCGAAATCAATTTAAATTAACATGAAGCAGGGAATATCAATTTCGTCTAAGTAAACATCACTCAATTGTTATTTCAGCTCTTCATTTTCGTATTTATTTTCCTCTCTTTTTTTTTTTGTTTTGCCATCTCACATGGACACGGTTGAGAGTGTGCTTAGTGTTTGTAGTTAGTAGTTTTTCAATCAGCCTGCCACGCCCACACACACATCCACACAATAACGGAAGCGCCACAGCAAGCTGGCTCAGTGTTAACAATTGCCTTCCCATTCCTCGCTTTTTTCTCTCTCTATTTTCCACTTTTAAATTTCCCCTAAGCGGAAATCTATTTAAATTGAATTCTATTCTTCGGCCCTGCAACTCATGCTGAGGTGCATCCTTGTGTCGGCAGCTCCTTGGGCTTCGTTCGTTGCCAGCGTTGAAGTTTTTGAAAAGTTTTCGCTCGGCAGATCGCACTTTACGCATTGGGAATTATATTAAATCCTCGGATGGCATTTCCATTTCAATGGATAATCATTATGAGAGTGAGCTGCTGTTTCTTCTAGAGCTTCAGCTTCTGCTTTTTCTGTAGCTGACGGCACTTGCTGCCACACAGCATTGTTGCCATGGAAGCCATTTTGCCGCACACAACACGGCATACAAAGCTTTGGTGCACTTAAAGAAAATCTCTGAGATAATTAGAGATTATTCATTTAGTTAACTAAGACTTAAAACATATAAAGTTATGTGAATAAAATACTGCTTAATATTTATTTATAATAAAAAGTATAGTGGTTTTACAGTACTTTTACCTTTTGCTAAGTAATATCTAAGAAAATTTAACAAAATAATTTTATTTCATCCATTGAAATCCATTGAATTTAATTAGTTTTTAAAGGAAATTCAATAAATTCTAAGATAAAGTGTGGTTTTCCCATCAATAACTTCATTTACTCATTCAATTTCCCATAAATAATTCAAATTTCATCTTTTAGTTTGTTTTTGTGTACAAATATATGGACAGCCGGATCCTGGACCCATACATGCTTATGGATATTATGCATTTTTCACACATTTGTGTAGCATTTGATTGTGCTACGTCTAGGTGTAAATACTTGCCTCTGGCATTTGCACAATGTTGCACAACGCAGCGTATGAGTAATATTTATTCACGCTCTGCCTTTGTCTGCCTTGATGGTGTTTGTAAAAGTCTGTGTTCGGTGTGTGCGTCAGGGCATTCAGCATATGCCAAGCATAAACATAAGCAGGAAATTCATTTTTCATTTGTTTGCTTAAAAACTTTTCAGAACGAGTTCTGAGCGATGAAGATGGTGCCGGTATCGCTGCCACTGGCATTGCCTTATAAATATTCATCATACGCCGAGGTGGCCGAGCCGAGCACTTATTATACACAAATTAAGGCAAGGAATGCATCCTTTTCTCTCCTTTTTTTATATTTTTTATTTGTTTTTTGGTACTATATAGATGGAAAAGTCAGCGCCCGAAAGGAAATTTGAAATTCCAACTAACGCCCGAGGCGTTGAGTGGAAATGCATTGCAATTTGCTTTGCCAAGGCAGTTCGACGGCCTTTCTAGCCGCAATGGCACACAAGAAAAAATTTTAATTCTTAAATATATTTAAATAATTACAAATTTTAAGGGAATAAACTTTATTAACAAAAATTCTTCTGGTAAAACAAATGTTATACTTAAAGTATACTATCTCTTCATTGCTTTATTTGCTTTATTCTGAGGACTATTTCCCAGTTAGTTTCCAATTTTTTTCTGTGCTCTTTCTTGTTGTTCATAAGACCATAAAACATCAGCTGTTTAACGCACGGCATTTTGCAAATTTATGTCTTCAAAAGAGTTGCACATGCACCAGGAATATACTTTACCATACAATATATATGTGAAGTATGAATACATGGCAAAGTTTATGGCGACGCGAATGCATATATGTATATATATATATAAATATATATCGCATATAGCCCAAGTTGAGTTGGGTCCTTGAGACGAGCCGTCTGCAAGCTGCCTGCTGCCTCTTGGCTGATGGCAAAGTGCGCGGCTTGTTTTGGCAAGTGATTTGCCCGCCGCCGTTCCTACTGCCAGCAGAAGAGTTGAATGGCTCAGCGGCGATATGAATAACTTGGCTGGGATTTTGGGCTGTTATCTAGAGCCCTGGCTGAAGCTCCTCCTGCTTAAGTGGTTAGTTCGCTGGCAGCACTCTGAAAATATTGACTATCTCGGGATGTAAGATCCAACTACTTGGACAAGATATTCTAAAAACTATCTGGGTATAAAGGCGGCAAAAAACACGTGTCTTTATGAAGCTTAAATTGTACGCTTTCTTGAACTAATTTTTCTGTCTTGCCTGAAAATTTATATATATATAAAATAGAAATTAATTCAAAACAAGGAACAAGAAAGAGGATATATATCCCCCAAACCTTTGTGTTTCCTTATCTCTACTAACCACACTTAATGTTGTTTTCTGTTAATAAGAATAAATATTAATATCTTTAGCACCTTTTAGGAATTTTCCCATGTTTACTTTTATTTTAACAAAATATTTACAATCCTATAAAAACACAAAGCCCAGGATTTAATAAAAAAAAAACCTAATAAAATGGTTAAACATATTTTGTTACCGTATAATAAATCCCGATCTTTTTCATATATTCTTCCTGGATTACCTTATATAGTTTCATAAGCCGCTAGACCCTCTTTTAGCCAAGGCTAAAATATTGTCACACACCATAAACATTGCAAAATAATGCCTAGCAGTCAGTCAAGTCAGCCAATCTTATCGCCTTGGCTATTAACGCAGCAATCCATGGAAGCCAAGTTAAGACCGGGCAGACCGTGCACGTGGCCACTTTGATGGGCAAGTGTCGACGTGGCATTATCAGTGTCAGGGCATCATCATCAGTTGAGGCTGTAAACTACGAGAACGGGCAGAAGTCCTGGAACGGGAACGATTCAAATCCAAACAAAATAACCACGACAAATGTTTGCACGTGCTTTACCTTGCCCCATAAAGCAGGACCAAAGCCAGAAGCCGCACAAACAAATCCCCCTGGTCTTGGGCCGAGTCCTGGCATTTAAGTTGTGCTTCCTTCTTCCTTAGAAAAAAAAGAAGAGAGAACAAAATCGTTGAGCTCCCGAATATAAACGCAAAAGTGGTTTTTAGGCCTTAAATTGGTTGTCCAATTTATGCGTTCCCCCGGGTGAGGGCTAGACGGAAGCCGAAAGCGAAATCCAAAACTGGAAATAATTCGGTGACTTCAGGGAGCAGGGAAAATTCTATAGTCCATTTTTTTTTTTTTTTTTGGTTTCGATTTCCCCTTTTGTTGAGCTTTAATACACGGTAGTTGTAGAACAAAAGGGTATATTGAATTAAAAATAATAAAACAAAAAAAATTTATCTTGATAGTGAGCTTAGAAAAATTGAGATTTCTCATAAAGAGGATGTTTATTTTTTGACCAAATATGTTTAATGTTCTTTAATACTGATATATATGAATATTATATTGAAATACATATTTATATGTACAAAGAGAGTCATTTTTTCTAAATTTATTTGTAGAAAAAACGAAATATTTTGTATTTATGGTCATCAACCCAAAAAAGTATGCTTTACTTTTAGATACCCATGGGTTTAATCCTGCTAAAAAGGATTCAGACTTTTGTTACCACTTTTTAAGGGCAGAGTACCACCAAGTGTTTTATAGTCGAACTGAGAATTCATCCTTTCTTTTCATTTTTTTTCTTCACTAGATCGGTTACTAGTAAGCAACATTTCATGGCCATGCCTGCTGATAGCTTCTTTGCCAAGCGACGACGACGAGCATGTCGACTCGGCCAGCCCAGAACTTTTGGGATTAGAAATGATTTCTTATGGCTTCCTGCCCCAGCACCGTCGTCTGGAATGCTCTCTGCCTTCTGCCTTTTGATTTATGTTGACATGCTGTGGTTGTTGTTACCCGAACTGAGGCTGAGGTTGTTTTTGGTATTGGTCTTGGCTGGCTGTGGCCTGAGTTCGATTGCCAGGGACCAAGTGCACGCCTCAATGGTCAGGTGGTTGGCCCAAAATATAAACGAAGGAGGGAAAAGGCAAGACGATACCTAACCAAACAATTCTTGGCAAACACTTGGCCATTTTTCATGGGGTTCATTTCATTTGAGTTGCTTTTTATTGCCAGCCAAGAATGTCTTAAAGGTACTGTGGTATCAATTTCAGCTTGTAAAGGAACTCAATACTCCAGAAATAATATAGAAAATCTGTTGCAGGCTTTCAGCGTGAAGAATAGTTATCTTAAAGAATTTCCAAATATTTTTTTAAATTAAATATCTTAAAATATATCCACTGTGCGGGTCATTGCTGGAGGTTCAAGCCAAATTTTACGTGGCGTACATTTTTGCGGTTCACCTCGGCTCGCCTCCTTTTTGGTTGTCCGCCTTACGGATCAGTTTCTTGGGCCGCCTTTGGAATGCCTTCGAAATTTGTCACACAACTGGACAAGCGCCGCGAGGGAGGGAGGGAAGGGGCTTTCCAAGCCAAAATGGCGACCGGAAGTGGGCGACATTGTTGCATGTCCTCGTTGTTGCTGTCGCAGTTGTTGGTGTTGTCAATCGCAACCGCATTACATGTCAATTACCGCATACTAAACTGTAAGAGGGCTTACGCCAAGTGCGTCCTGAATGTCCTGATTGTGGCCAAAGACCACTTGATGGCCTTTTAACTTGCGTCTCCTGGCGATTCTTATATAACTTATATTACTTAAACTCATGGAAAAAATGGAAAATTAAATTAAATATAGACAAGTCTGTAGATATGGGTTTCTTGTCCATTTTTTTATGAGGAAATTGTCGATAAAATTGTATTTAAATAAATTTAAATATGATCTGCTACTTTCCGTTATGTTGACTACATCCTCTACATCATTTTGATATTAAATTATCATTATATAATATCCATGATCTTTTAAGGCATAATTTTTCCGGTGCTCCTGTTGGTCGGTGCCTAAAAGTCCCCACTTTTTCCATGAACCGAACACTCAGACAGTTCTTTCGAAGGAGAATTTGTGGCACACGAGTTTAATTTATGGGGCTCGCAGCTATTTTGGCTGCCAAAGCGGAAGTGCTGCTGTCAATAAGGATTGGCAGTCAGCATGCGGGTTGGTTCAGGCTTTTCAGCCCCTCCCCAGCTTTACCCCTCCCTTGGATGCCAATCCTTTTTTCCCCCAAACTTCTTTGCTCTTTGATAGAGATTGACAAATGCGTGCGTGTTGGTGACTTTTAAAAAAATGTCTAAGCTGCTGCTTGTGGAAAAAAGTGAAATGAAACGTGGAAAAGTGCGGTAAGAGCGTAAAGGAGAACCGTAAATAATGCGCAAAATTTGTTAAAAGGACAAGCGTAATAAATCCTTTCAATAGCACTCACACACACACTCACCCAATTTCTTGATAACTTTTTAGTGACTGACTGATATTTCGTTAGTGGGGGAAAGGGGTACAGCTAAGAAATCCTTTTTTGCAAGTCGGAAAAATTAAAATTTATATCAAAAGTTGCTGCTGACTGATGGGGGATGTCAGTGGAAACTTCCTGCTCGGAAATCTTCATTTTGAGTGATATGAACGGGAAGTTATTGCCCTGATGGGTCGGTCCTGGCAAATGTGTCTTCCACACTTAGTAGGAAACCGCTTGAATTTGTTATGGTTCGCAGGATTTTATGACATGTGTACTTTTGCAACTGTTGCAAATCTGTTTGTTGCCTTATAAATTTGAGGTACACAACTTTGCTATGTGAAAAATCGAAAAATCAAGGAATATTTACTTTAAGTTGAGTTAAAAACTTTTTGTGAAACTAAAGTTTGCCTGGCTGTTGGCCATTTGTTTTTATGCTTCACAGGTTTTCAACATTATTAAATTATTGCCAGTGGAGAGTCTGATTTGTAAAGTTTACTCAGTGATTGAATTTATTATTGTGAAAATTAGTAAATAACTTTTAATTATTAATAGCCATATTTAACTATTTTTTGTTTGTTTGCAGTGACAGAAATGCTTGAGGGAATTTTTTTCTCGCACCAAGGATTTTAACAAACAAAAGCGCAATATGTTCCACAACAATTTTTCAAAATATTTACATTTTCGCCAGAGTTCTCCCACCAACTCGCTCTTACATGCTTACGTGCATTTTACAAGCTGTCAGCTACTAATGCAACTATCTGGAAGCTGCCAATCCTGTTCAACGTTGAACCAGCGCTCGGGCGCTTTACAGGTGCCTGTCCGTCATCGTCATCGTCAACGGGGATAGCCAACCAGAACACATCCCAGCCAGGTGAGCCAGAGGTTAGCCGAGTCCCTATACTGGGCTATTCTTTTTTTCCTATTACAACTTCACTCAGAAAAATAAAAATTTTAACTTTTCTGAAAGCAGATAACTTTCAATAAAATAATATCCCCTAGTCGACCGCTTTTACACAATTTATTATTATATTCTTTATAGTTTTCTTAAAGTATAAAACCCGTTTACATAAAATAACAAAACTTGCTCTTCTCCAAGTGTAAACTCCTGCCAAACAAAAAAAGTATAGTTTTCTATCAGAAACATAGTATTTTCTAAAAATTTTGAGCGGAATCGGAGTGGCGGCGGTTGGTGGGCCCATTGGTCTCTCTCCCCCAATTGTGGCAGGTGAGGGCAACTTGGGCAACTAACTAACTAACTAACGGTCTAATGCATAATTTGTCTGAACTTTTCGGGTGCCCCGACACGGTAAGGCGTTAAAGCCTAGGCGAAAACTGTTAGATTTGCTGTGGCTTTGTCCTGGTGCGGTAAGCCCAAAAACTTTCCCATTGAATTCCATTTCATTTTGCGGCTTCACTGCTAGATGTGTTCATTTGATTTGAATGCGAATGAGCCTTGGTAGCGCGTCTGTGGATGGAAATGGGTACGGGGAGGAAAAAAGGCATAAAAGTTCGCACATGAACTTTTCCCTTAGAGGATTTGAGAGGTGGCTGTGCAGGCGGCATTAAAAACCCGGCTGGTCATAAAAACCAGGTGAACACGGTTCTAATAGTTCTCTCAGCTCTCAAGTGTCTGTGTACTATCTGCTTTTAGCTCGTTCAGCATACACTTGCACTTTAATTGGGTCTTAAAAACTGTGTAAATTATTTACAATCATTAAATATTTATTGAAAGATTTCTTCCTTATCTAAAACGGACTTTACTTTAAATGTTTAAAAGTAAATCCCATAACCTAAAGTCGGGAACATGCTTATTTTATACTTTAAATTTTATATTAAAAAATTAAGGAAGTAATAGAAAATAAAATCTTAAAATGACAAAACATTGTTCAGTAAATTGTTCCAAAAGATTTTTATCCAAAGTAAAAATTTTGGAGTAATAAAAAAGCTTTCTTTATATAAATTTTCACCCTAAAATAATATATTCCCTTTAAGTCAAATTTCCCTTAGTGCATTTCCCTCCACTCTCTGAACCTTAATTTATGCGTATTTAATAGAGTTTTTATTGTTGTTTGCAGTTTTCTTGGGAAGTTTTCCTTCGTCTTTGATTGAATATTTATGCGTGCCTGACTCAGTCCCTCTCCTTTCGCAGGCTCATATATGTGTCCTTGTCGCTTTGATTGTATGCGTAAGTTTGGCTATGAAAATTTCTGGTTTACCCCAAAACTTGTTTTACAATTTTCCTAATGGTTAGGCCACTTGCAGATTATTCTGGGGGGAATGGGGGGTTCGTTCGTTCACCAAATTATTTGTCTAATCCCAGATTAGGTTTATTTTTTCGAATCGGGCCATGCCGGGTCACGTTCCTATCGCCAGGATCTAAATGCCACCAAAATCTTTTCGTGGTAATTGAAAACTTCTAAGCATCAGGAGCAGAAACACATACACACACACCCACACAGCACTCATTATGCTGCCTTCAACTTACTTAGCCAACTTCCTGCTCCCCGGCTCCATTTTGGTGGCAGGAATGTCAGGTTACATTTACGCATAAAATTGAAATTACCAAAAGTGCGTAAGGAAAAATTAAATTTCCTCTTTGCAAATATTTGAAACTAATTATACCCAATAGACTAGGGAGCGAGTGGGGTGTGTGTGTTGTTGCGACGGAGCTGAAGACGCTGTCACTGTACATCCGTTCGTGATTTAGGGACCATCTAGGCGTATACACAACCAGCTTCTCAGTTGACACAGCACTGGAAGAAAAACCAACTCAAGGAAGCTTAAATTATATATTGAATAATACTGTTAAAGCTCAGTTTTATAGCTTCTAGAAATATATGCTGAACTATTTTAAAAATTTCCAAATATCGTTGACTTTATAAATATTTATTTTCACAAATAAGAAGACTCCAAAATAATATTTAAAATATTTTTCATCTGTGCTCCAGCTTCTTTTACAGTCACGACAACGGCATTAAACATTAGACCAGGTTTTTGGGTTATAAACAAAATACGCGTGACTTCCTTTCGGAGCCATTAAAGCGACATATCCTGCGTGAGGACGGCGTGTGTCTGCCGCTGCTCTTGAATGATGAGCAGGCGAGCAGCGTTGAGAGTGAGGAAAAGGCCAAGGAAAATGGATTTAAATTGTTGATTAGTGCAAGGTAGAGAGGCAGGTAGAAACAACTGACAGCACCTGTGACTCCTCCTTTGGGCCTGTGTGATTTTGAAAAATAATCATAATAATGACGAGCATTGTTATGAAAATTCCAAATGCAGAACAGAAACTAAGGCAAAAGCAAGCTGAAAAGCAATTTGTACCCAATTTGCAATTTGTTTCAAACCCCCCACCAACATTATGTTTATATAGAGAAAATTTCAGAAAATTGGGTTAAAAAAAATTGTGTTCTATATTAAGGTGAAGCTATGAGCTATTTTGTGGTTCAATAAAATTATTTGTTAAAATTTCTTCAAAGAAATCTTTTATTTTGCTTTGCATTTCAAGAGTTTTACCTTCTTGAGACCCCAAAAGTATGTTCACAAATTTTTTCCAGTGTTTATATTTTCGCTTATATGTAAACTTGTGTGTATTTGTGCGACCCCGGCACGCACACTTATGCCATGCATTATACTTAAGCTTTATGTTGCTTACGCGCTGGAAACCCGCTCGAAGTTCGCATTGTTTTCGTTTCGGTTTTTAAAAATTTCATGAACTCATTGAGACGTGTGAAAAGGTATCTTGAGAACGGTTCCCAAAGATGGTAATCCTGTTTTTTTGTTGTTTTTGTTTCGGCCAAGTCAGCGCCGAGGACAGCAGATCAAAGAGCCAGAGAGCTAAGGGCTCAGGCTAAGCAAATTGCGCTAAAAATGAATTATTAGCGCTGGAAAAGTACGGAAAAATGTTGGCAGTCGGCCGTTTGTCGAAATTGCAAGGGAACCCCCCCAGACCAACCTTTTACTGCGCTGTTACTTTTCCATTTTTTGTTGTTTTTCTTTTTTTTTTTGCTCTCAATTTAGTTAAGAATTATGGCTGGTAAGAAATGAAAATGTGTCTGCGTGGAGTTTTCGCGGAAAAAGGCCAGACCTCGGGCATTCCCAGCACAGCGGAAACGGGTAAAACTTTGGTCGTAGATGCCTTCGAATAAATGAATATGTTTGCAACATTTTGAGGGTTTGGCTAAGTTTGTTTGCCAAACTCTAATAAAGCTATGTTTGTTTTGCGAATTTCTAAATTTAGTTTAGTAGCTTGAAATGTTTATTTCTTATATATTTATTAGGTTGCTCTCTATTGTTTTTATACTTTTAAATGTGAAATAAAAATGGAAGTAATATGTACTAGTATAAAAGTACTGAAAAATCATAAATTTAAAGCAAAACTTGTGTTCCTGCATACCCTTAAATGATTTACCTTTACTTTTCGTTCATATTGCTGCACCGCTTATTGTACTTTGAATAAGTGTTGAGAAAAAGTGTCCATATTTTTTCCCTCCTGTCTACAAAATGTACAATTTTTGACAGAAACAAATGAAAATGCTGATGCTGTCATTTGCCAAATTGAATTCGTTCCAGCCGAGGCAGAAGCCCACACACACAAGGACGAACTCTCCTTGATAATGGAGACAAAAGTCTTGACATAATTTCTAATTTCATGTGAATTGCGATTGCATTTTAAAATATGTACTTATGCTAACGTAATAGGGTTTACACATAGTCAACACTCGAAACTGTCAATTCAGCGTTGGGGAAAATGCATTTTCCAGCAGAAACGGAAAAGGAATTCACACCCAAGGCAAAGTCAAAGTCAGAGTCGGAGTCTTGAAATTGCATTTGCTTTTGTTGATGAAGTTTCCGTCTACTAATTATGCCCAAATAAAAAGCCTTTCTCAAGTGAGTGCAAAAAATAATGGGAATATTTCCCGAAGAGAGTCCGGGAAATTCTCTCTCTTGTTCCGTTTTGGGGAGTTTTCCGCTGGCCGTTCGTGTCTCGGTTGCTTTGGTTTCTGTGTCAGTCGGTTAGCAGTTGCCAATGCCGCCGATGCCTGCAAATTAAAATGCCACATCTGCAGAGAGCGAGGAAGAGAGAAAGAGAAGTGGCAGTGGGAGTGAGAAGTGCGGGCGGGAAATGGGAAAACTGTCGCATATTAATGACACGCTAGGCAAATGTGTCATTTTGACATTTTAACAGTCTGTCATGCAGTCACCGAACCACGCTATTTATATAGAAACACAAACATGGGAGGCTGCAGCTGCCTGGATCTGGATCGCACAATATGTGCGCCCAAGGAAAAAGGCCAACTGGAATGTGTGCCGCCATTTGCCTATCGGAGGATGGATGGACGGACGGAAGGACTGTCAAAAAGCGGGAGGCTGACAGTTTTGCGGCGCACAGATTTGTCATCCACGGATTTATGTTTATGTTTATGTTTATGTTTATGCATAGTTTTCCGTACCCTCATGAAGTGATTCCTTTTTTTTCGCTTACATAACTGACAGTAGCAGCTACAGCTACATATAATTGTTGTGCGAATGGATTAAAAAGGCATTTGTCAAGCGGTTTGCTCCACGCTGTGTCCTCCAGTGTCTGTGGCTGCCATTGACCGCCGACCGACGATGAAGAGGATGCGGATGTGGAGGGGGAGTTGAATGAGGAGGTGGATGTGGACAGAAATGGCGGACTCATTGCGCTGTATATTTAATTAAAAACAATTTGAACGCCAAGCTGAGTTGATTTAAAAGCGAATATCATATGCACTTGAAGTGCAAAGTGTTTAATAATATTTTAAATAAATTAATTCGCTTTTAATGATTTGTTCTTATGTCAATGAAAATTAAGTGTCTTGTACCCAAGTATATGTTTGGAATTATAATCTCCTCTATGATTTTCTTTACATGTGTAAATTTCTACGAATATTTTTAATTTAAATATAAATTTAAATGTTAGGGATTATTTTTAATAAATGATAACACTTAATAAATAATAACACTATTTTCTAGTAGAAAATCCCTACGAATTTCAATCCAGGAATAACAATCAACTTGTTTATTAATTTATTAATTTATTTCATAGACTTCTTAACCATTATCTTTAATATCTCTGTACAATATCAATCCCCTTATCTTTTTTCATTAATAACTTTCCTAATTTTAGATTCCCTTCATTATACACCACAATCTTCAAGCAATCAAAATGTTAATCTACTTTCCCTTATCGTAACCAAATTTACACATGCTTTTCATGTAGCCAACTTTCACCTTTTCTTTCTCCCCAGTCAGCAGCCGCATTAAGTGACTACCAAATTATTTGCCAAACCCACATCCTTGGATGGCCCCCAAAACAGTTCCTTTTACAGTTCTTATCTATTCGGGGCAAGCTTACACTCAATTTTCCTTGAGTAAGGGCGTGGGACCTTATCGGGTAATCAGGACACCGTCTGCGACAGTGGAATTATCCATAATTTGAGCAGCTGCTTCACCCGAGGGACGGTCTCTGTGTTCTGGTCCGGTCATGGCTTATCGCTAATTGTGGTCGAGGTGAAGGCAACGCCAAAGTCCAAGGACCTTTCATGTTAATTGCTCTCTTCATCTCACCAACCAAGTCTACCCCAAGCCCGCAACCATGTATGTTTGTGCGAGGCTAATTAGGGGAAATGATTTCAAGTTTAGGTATTTTTAGGGAGCTGGGTTTATAGTTAGATATAAATAATTAATTTGTACTTTTAATAAGTTTGAATTAGGGCTGAATATTGTAAATTTAAAGTGGGTAATCAACATTAGGTAGTGATTTTTCAAACTCTGAAATTCATGAAATAATGCAGTATAAACCCGGACTCTGCTTTATTTTTCGACTCGTTCTCTTTCGCTTTCATGCAGTTGGGTTTTTGGGGCTTTTGGTTTTCGGTTTCTCACCGCCAGCCTCCTAATTTGAAATTAATTTCAGCCTTTGTCTGCACAGCATCAGCCAAGAGCCTTCTTTATCTGACTAATTAATTTATGTACAGGTCCTGCCACAGTGGCTGTTGCGTTCACGCGTTCCCGGCTCGCATTGGCCTCCTCCTGCTCTCCGGATAATGCTAATGCGTATTAGTTATAAATTCATAACTCTTCCATTAGCCTATATCTGGATGCTGTTGTATATAGCCGGCTTTGGCGTGGTGTTTAATGGCCACGTGTCACCTGGTTAGCGACCTTTGTTGCCCCGCCCCATTGCTTTTGTTTTGCAAGGTGCAACGTAATAATAAAGGCGCCAAAAGGTAAATAACAACAAGGGCAGTCGTGGAAAACCAAAACAAAGTGTACAGGACGAAGGCAAACAGTACAAACAGAAATGGCAACAGAAAACGGCAACAACACAGCGTAGGAGACTGAAACTGAAGGACCCAGAAACTAACTAACTGCACAGGGGGGGAGGTAGGATGATGGAAAACTAAGGGAAAGGTTAGGGGGACGATAACTCAGCGTCCAGTGGAGGACGTCCAGCATAAACTAGCACCTGAGTGGGGGTCATCGGGTGGCCCCGGGGTCACCACTCGCAGCGAGTGGGTTGCTCGCTTTGTTTGCCGAAAGTGCCAAAACACTAATTTACTTTTTTTCCTCTCGCACTTTCTCTTTTCGCCCTTCGACCGCTTTTCCTCGTTTTGGTGCACTGAGAAAAGTTGAAGAATAATAAAACAAAGTTAAATTTTATATAAATGCAATAGTTTGATGCGTTTTTTACAAGAATTTAATGTTTATTTAGCTTTATTCTTGCAATATAATGAAGTAAAATTAAATAAGAGGTTTAAATCATTTAAAAATTAATAAATACTATAAATCTTATTAAACAAATTATATATTTTTTTTATATAAATACAACCTTTTCTATTAAAAATTCTTATGAACTCTTTCAAATATATATTTATTTAGATTTTGTTCTCCTTTTTGTAATATTAAATTATCTCTTTTTAAAGTAACTGTGTTCTCCAGGATTTTCTTTAAATTCTGTGATATTTTTCAGGTATTTCTTTTTGTGTTCCCCTCTGGAGTCCAACTTTCTTTCTTGGCCAGGTTTCAACGATTTTTTCCCACACTTTTTGGCGGCCGCCTAGGCTTAGTCTCGATTATAAAACACAGATGTGCCATCGCTGGGTAAACACACTTGGGTTCTCGTCAGCCTCCTCCACAAAGGGAAATACAACGAAAAAAGAAAATGCCAAAAAATTTTTAACAAACAGTTAACAGACTTCGTAGAGAGATACAAAGATACACGGCGAGAAAGCGGGGGCCGCAGGACACTTCCGCTGTCATTGACAAAAGGACAATTTTCCCATCCACTTCCTGTTTCACTCGCCCAGCCAGCCAGTTGTTGTTATTTTGGATTTTCATCTTGGCCCTCTTTCTGTTGTTCTTTAAAGCTTTGGCTTGTAGTAGACGCTCGGAATGTGTTTACAACATAAACAAAAATTCTTGGTCGCCGCGGAGGGGGCGGTGGCTGGACGGGCGTTGGCTGGTGTGGGGTCGACGTTGGTCGTTGGCAACTACTTGAAATTGTTGAAATACCATAAATGGTCGCCTGCTTGGACCGAAGCGCTGGGAGGTTTTATGGATGTGGGGTCCATGGGTCCTTGGCAGCTTTTGGGCCCATGAGGCATGAGGTTATTTGAGGTTGTTAGCGCGTGACGGGAAAAGGGAATCGGTAATCGAGAAATCTCGAGTGGGGGCAATGGGCAAATTAAGTGCATCAAATTGCTTAACTGCGCCCATTCAATTGGAAAGGCTACTTGGGGGGGAACTCATCTAAAAAGGAGCACTTTTAATTCCATAAATCATAGATTTCATTCCAGCTCCAAGCAGTTTGTTTAAAAGAAAAGGCAATAAATCTATTAAATCTATTAAGAAGTCAATGAGCATATGTGATATTTTTTAGCTTTAATTTAATCTGTAATAACTAATTTTGGCTTAATTTTTAACTGAAAAACAAAGATCTATCTTTAAAAGAAATCATTTGTTGTTTTTTTGTTATTTCAAAAGTCTTCTCTCTCCGTTTTCTAAAATATCCATCCTTGCTTTCATGTTTATTTTCAGAATTTCCTTTTCACATTACCCTAGAGCATAAAAATCTTTTCCCTAAGGTTGAATTAATTGCGGAAATTATCATTCTTTTTCCCATCGCAGCAAAGAAAAAATTCCAAGAATTCCCTGCCAGCAGTTGTGATTATTTTGAGATCTTTATACAAACCTCTCTACCCACATTAATTAAATAATGGCGCTTGCTTTAAAGGCAGCCCTTTTTTCTTATCCTGGCTTAGCCATTTTCCTTGGAGTGCCGCATTAAATTCATTAAATTTTCATCAACATCACCAACAGAGCCAGAGAGAACATATTTAAAATTCTAATAAATGGCAAAAGGCAAATGTTTTCGCTGCATTCTGGGTAAAAATTGTTGAAAAGATGAAAACCAGCGCATTACATAGATAACAATTAGGGTCTGTTTTTCGGTGGCACAAACACAGCAAGGCGGCAAAGCAAATGCCACACAAAGTTGCCACAGAGACGGTGAGCGTGGCATAAATTCTCATTCCGCCCCTCGTTACGCATGGGTGGGTGAGGAAGCTGGGGGGAAATTTAAATTTCCACTGGCCAAAATTTATGCAGCCATGGCGAAAATATTTTACAAAATTATAAACCAATTTTTAGTAAATTACAAAAGACACGAACCGCTGCCACTGCAGCCTGTTGAAGGACTCGCGGGCCCTTTGTCGGTTTAATTAGGTTAAAGAGCCAGCCTGTGTGTGCAAGTGCTGTGGGTGTGCGAGTGTTGTGTGTGTGTGTGTGTTCAGCGAATTCAAAGGGAATTTGGCCGCGCCCCCATGGCAATAGCATTTTGTTGACCAAAGCGACCGACCCTCGCCCAAGCAAACAAATTACGCGGCTTTAAGATCCCCTTCCGTCCTCATTTAGCCCGCGGGCTATCCCCCCTTCGGGATCCCTTTTTTTGTGGGGGGAATGCTGCCATAGCTGTAGCTGTGTCTATCTGCTTTGTATTTGGTACAATGACATATTTATTTTTGGCACATTCAAGCAGCGCAGACAACTGCGGCTTATCCGCCACCTGAAAGCCACAAAAGGAATCGAAAATCTTTCTCTCCGGCTGCTTTGTGGCACGTTTTTGTGGCATTTATCAATTGTTGTTTATTATATAGAGTTTCATCCCCTCTTGGGACCATATTTCCTTTGGATGTCTTCTGTAAATAGAATTCCAATTAAATACAATGACTCTATAAAAGCAATATAAAAGCAGGGGTGTCGGATTACATATTATTTTAAAATTTATACGAATGTAAAACAAATGGGTTTCTAATCGAAATAATTTAAATATAACACTTAGTTAAAATGATGTACATATTTTATATTTAAAAGATTATTTATTCCCTGAAGTGAAAATTATTTTTAATAATTAGTTTGAGACACAACCTTAAAGTACTTCTTTTATTTTTATTAAAAATCCTTCCTGGCTTCAAGAAATTATAAAAAAAATTGTTGCAAATCCTTGAGAGTTACCAGGCAACCATAATTCTAGAGATATGAAAAAGCTACTTGATCTGTAATATAATTAATTAACGGAAAAATTCGCTTCATTGAAATTAAAATCTTGGAAGTGAGCATCATTTCTCTGCTATTTCTATGTCATGTCCTTGTAGCTTGGATATTGGCCCCATTTTTCCTCTGAAATGTTCATCATCAGGGCGACAGAAGCGAGATGGAAGGCAATCAAAATGCTTTAAGTGCCTTTCGCATTCAGTTGTTGCTCTTGTGCACTTTAAGTAACACAGATACGATTCGAGCAGTGCGAGTGCGAGTGCGACATGCAGATGTTGGGGAAAATGCAGTATTAGCCCGGACAACTGTCAAAGGCAACAGGCGGAACAGGCAGCAGCCAGGATCTCTGGCCCACATAAAACAACATATACATACATATACATACGTTCTCTGCATATATGTAAGTCTGCCATTGGCCAACTGACCGTACCGCCCCCAGCGGGCCAAACGACAAACGGAACGGCAAACAAGTCAAGTGCTCCGAAAAAGGGCTGCCTGCCGACCAACCGACCGACCAAGTGGTGGCCAAGCGGAGAATTGCCATTAAGCTGCAAGTTTAAAGCAACTAAAAATGGCAACAAATAAACAGGGAGCCAGCCACCCAGGCAGCCAGGCAGCCAGAGGAGGAGCTGTGAAAGAAGGAGAAGTTGAACATTTGCTGCATTACACATACGACCCGTAATCCAGATTTTGCACTGAAAGCTGTCGATGCTCTATGCTCTCCTGACATTACACAGCAATAAATTGAAATAGTTTTATGTATTTATTAAATGGGAAAATGATAATGAAAATTAAATAATAAAAAAGCTAGGACTTTGAAATGCCATTAATTATTTTAAAGGTCTTAACCATTAGCTTAATTATTCTTCTGTATAAAACTAACTAAGGTTTATGTTCTTAACGGTTTCCAAGTTCTATGAATTTCTTTTGAGTTAAAGAAACCCTTTCCGCCTTTTGAAGTTAAGGAAACGTTAAGCAAGTTAATTTTACAGTCTTAGTAAAATCTTTTTGCTAAAAAGGACAACGGATTAAACACTTTTAAGTTATTAGTTTATGTCAGAAACTTTCAATTAATTTCTAAAGAATACAGTTAAACATGAACATTGCAAGAAAATGTATAAAATACATTTCAAATGCAATAGAAATTTATATTAGAAGTTATTTGTATTTTTTCCAGTGTCCCTGTGTACGTTTGCGGGTGTCTGTTTGGGTTTGCATGAGTCATAAGCAAATGTGTGCGCTGGGATATATGAGGATTATGCTTGTTCCATGTGCTGGCTTATGAGAAATGCCAAGTTTACAGCAAAACGTGTCAATAGAAGTCCAAGTCCGACTCTCAGTCCAACTGAAATTTAAGTAATTTTATCCAGCCTGGCTTCCCAGTTACCCATCCGCCCACATTTCGGTCCACCCAATTCCACAGGCACGTACAAAAAAGCGTCGACATGCCAGTTACGTGGCTGGCTGAACGGTCTAGGTCCGGGGGAGGTCGGTCAATGGTTCAGGAGGTCAGCGCACAGGGTCCCAGCCTCCGGACATGGGACTCTGCCGGGTGGTACCGGGAGGGGGTGACACATATTAATGCCGTCCGGCGACGGAGAGCACATTAAACTGATGAGCTTAATTGGAGGTTACCTTAGCAGAGGACTCCAACTCTGCAGCTTCGGGAGTTCCAGTCATTACGGCACGTACTTTGGGTATGAAAAACGACTTTATACTCTACAGTTAAATGGGGTTTACTAAGACGGAAATGTTTTGATTTAAAGATAAACTCTAATAAGTTTGTGCTATAAAACTTCTTGATTCTTGGTCTTAAGTTCCTCTTTTTCTTTTCCTACAAATTAATCAAATGTTAAATTCCAGTAATAAATCTTGGTGCTATAAATATTTTCCATATTTATATATTCACCTTGCAAAATGTTTTTCTGCCTTATTATTTCGTCTGCGTTTTAAGTTAATTAATGAGGAACCTAGCTGAAAAAGTAACACGCATCCGTCAGAAAGCCTTTTGACAGATTGCGGCAACTGTTTTGGCAACGTCCAAAGGACTCTGCCAAAGACAGCTTGTATCCTTAGGCCACTGGGCTGCAGTTTTTATTTTCATTTCGTGTGCGCTTCTTTGTGCGGTTGTCATGCGTCTGCCACGTAGCTTCCTTTATCCTTTGGCCTTTGGCCTTCGGCTCTGTGAGCTCCGGGCTCTCCAATTCTCTACTTCTGCGTCCTTGTTTAACCCATTTCCGCTGGTGCCCATGTGTTTGTAAAGCCACCCAGGCACAGAGTCACTTAATTAAAAGCATAATTTGTTACAAATATTTAGTTGGCCGAAACACAAAGGTGCAAAGGAGGGGACCATGGGCCCAACTCCTCCATTTCCGGTAAAAGTATTATTTTATATTAAGCGACTTGCTGACTTCATTAAGCGCACATAATAAAAAAAGCAACAGAGAACGAGAGCCGGAATAAAATATGAAATCTGGAAAAAAAGGGAAACCCAGTCACAAAAAATATGCAAATTTTGTTGGGGGACTATAAAAAACTAGCGTCAAAATGCAAATGTAAAATATTTACTTCCCTGCTCGTGTGATTTCAACATTTTTAATGGCATAACGCGCACACCCTTCATAATACACGCACACACTCGTTCCCAGCAGGTGTTCAAGCATTTTTCAGTCCAATTACAAAACTGCCAAAAACGAACAAACAAGCCGACGACCGACAAACGGGGCAGCAAGTTTGGAAAAATACACGTAACCCAAACAAATGCTTGGGAGGAGGAGCTGGCAGGGTTTCTGGCCATTTTCGTGCTTTGTAGGCCAACTTCATTAGGTCTTACCTGGCATTGGTGGCGCCTTAATGAATTGTAGCATTTAGCTGCTAATTTCGGCACGGCCGCCTGGCAGTTGTACAAATTGTAGCAAGGATATTTCGCACAGCATGACTGACACTCGACAGTGAAGGATGTGGAGCAGCAGCAAGAACCCGGCTCGATGGGTGCGAGTTCCGGGAACAAATATGTAAAGCCATCATGTCCTCCTGCGTGCCTTCCTTGAATTTAATTGAGTATTCCTAAGATGATATTTCGAGGACTTTCAGGCTCTACATAGGAGCTGAAAATAATCTGTAAGTGCTGTTATTTATTTATTTGATTTAACAAATCTTTTTTTTGATAATTAAAAATTACTTTCCTACTGCAAGTGCCCAAATTTGAAATTTAATATCCTTTAGTTGCACAACATAGATTTCAGTTGACTTTCCTTTTAGTTTGCTCGACAAAAAGTCATTACAAACCGAATGTTTAAAGCGTTTATCATTTGACAGGCAGCTAGGCTGGCCAACCGCAAACATAATAAAAGCCAAATAAATAAATATCAGACGGAATCACAATAAATGGAGTCACAGCAGTCACGAAACGATAACGTTAGTTTGTTTATTTATGGGAAGGCCAACGAAAACAGAAAAAAAAATTAGTAATAAAAGCAATTGTTGGTCACTGCGAATCGCGGCCAGTTTATGCACTGGATGCAAATTATGCGTATTTGTTCAACCAATCTTGTCGCTTTGGCCCACATTGTTTGCCAATTCATGTGATTCGACTAATTGCGCACATAAATAAATTGTTATTAATTTCTGTCAAATCAAAGCCAAACAATCAGAAGCGACAACAATGCGAGTTTCACACTTAAGTTGAGTTTGTGATGGGGAAGCTGCTAAATGGATGGGTTTTTGAGTTGTATTAAAGCAGGAATTATAGGTGAAATCCTTTGGAAATAGAAACTAAATCATTAAATTAGAAATAATTTTAAAAATTATATTTGAAAGGTTTTTATACACCTTTACACCTCTCCTATTTCTATATTTAGGCAATTTCTTTAGGAGTGTATACACAACTATTTTCATCTTAATTTATTTTCTCTATAATTTCTGAATATGTTCATTTTTATTTTCAGCATCCAGATTTTCTTTTTAACTTCCCCTTTTAAGATTCTTTAAGGCGTCTTCTTACTCACTTTCTTTCTCATTATGTCAACCAGTAATGTCGCCAAAAATGAAGTTTTCTCCGGGCTGCTGCGGGTTTCAGTTTTTGCCTTTTATAAATAATTGAAAACCTTTCAAAAATATTTTATGCCTGGCCTGATGGCTCACCCACCGCCGCCCATCAAAAGTCGTTCGTTTCATTGAGTGGAAATATCGAATAATTAAAAATTCAGTTAGTTTTTACAACCGCCCCGCTCGTCACCAAGCCCGGCGATGGCATTGTTTATTGTTTGGCTGTTGATTCTGCAGTCGCCGACTGCCGCCAGCTTATGAAAACTTTACCGAGCTCATGAAAATTTTACAACGAAAAAAATTGAGTACTTTTGTTCTGCGGGAGCCCCGAAACAAAGGCATCGACTAACTGACTGACTGACTAAACTGAGGATCTCTGCGTTTAGTTGCTCAAAAAGTTGGCGCACTTTTATTGCTTGGGCTTTCGCCGAAAGTCAGCTTGTACGGCTTAAAGTGTTTGTGCAGGATTCTGAAGCAGACAGATGGCTCAAACTTGCTAAGGCTTTTTAATTTGGGTTTGCTTATTAAAAAATATTCGGAATTTTTTCATAAATAAATCGAGGAAGAAGTGTGAAGTAAGTTTTATTTCTTCTGAGTTGCAATTATGATGTCTTAGTTGGGGTTTAAGTTTGGCTATTTTTCCTTAAATATAGGGAATAGTATAAAATAATAATGATTCCTAAAAGGCAGACATCTTATTGAAGCACAATGCCATTGAAAGAATTTTCTTTTCATGCGACATGTGAAAGGGTATCCCATCTTCTTGGCCATTAAGTGCTTGGGGCTGCTGCGTCTCCTTATGCTTTCATTATTTTTTGTGCTGTTCCTTTCAAGGAGAACGCGATATGCGCGCTAATCTGGCCAACTTCAAAGCTACTTAACTTTTATCCATTTAAGCCATCAACGCAGGCAGGCAGCAGAAAACAAATGGCAAGAAAAAAAAGGGAGCATTGGAAAGACGCTTGCAGGCAAGCGAGATGGCAATGCAGAAAGAGCCAGGACACTCAGAAAGAGAAGGAGAGAGGGCTAGTGGGGACACAGAAAGAAAATAGGTGTAATCTTTACTATCATATCAAAATAATTTTGAAACTACAAGTTAAGCTAAGCTCTTCAATAATTTGGGTGAATTTAACGATCAAAATATATTTAATTCCTAATTTTTTTTTTTCAGTGTTTTTAAAAGGACAAGAGCTACCGAATTGTCTGTGTGGCCTGGCGACATTTTCACTTGACTGCACTGGGAGCTTAAAATGTCTCTCGGTTTGCTCTGCTGCTGCTGCTGCTTGCTGCTGTGATTGCGATTGCGGCAGCTGTTTATGACATTACTCATACGCCTCGTTGACCTTTGGCATTGTCAGTGGCCAAGTAGTCATCTATCTCCCCACGTCCCGTTTCATTCCTGTTCCTGTTTCTGTCAATCCAGAATAAAGAGCCATCCGACACTTAAAGCGCAGCGCAACATATGCAGGCCCATTGGAACGATGAACAAGTTCTCTCGGACTTGTTGGTGGCTTCTGGTGCAGTTATAGCTTCACTGTACTTCCGTTTCCGTAGAACAAAAGCAGCAGGGCAACTGAACCTCTATCTTTTTGTTGTTGCTGTTTTTATTTTGCTCTTCATTTTCCACACAGCAGCCAGCAGCATCAACAATGTTGCCTGCGACTCAGACTGCTTAGAAATGCAAAGCAGCGCGCGAGGCAAACACAACACACAAAGTGATTTTTATATTAAGACCACAAGTGCCTGCAACCCGACCACGGCCATGGCCTTAGTTTCCCGCCCCCGAAACCCGGCCACGCCCCCATTTCCCTAACCCCGGCCACAGGGTTCCCACTCATAGGATCTGTGTGCTGCCGCTTTGCTGCCATTATGATGACTACCAGGGCACGCTGATTGCTAAAGAGCGTTTCCTCAGTCTGTGGGTTTGCACTTAGGAAAGGGAATGTTGGCCAGATAGGGATAAAAAATAAACATTTTAATTTTAAATTTAAGCTTAAGAGTTTATTTGGACTTTAATAAACATTGTTAAGTCTTTAAAACAAGCCAAGTGAAAGCCATACTTTTCATTACAAATTTCTCTAAATGCAGTTAACTGATAATTCTTAAAGTATTATATTACTTTTTTCGCCAAGTGCATTGTGAGGACTTGTAACTGCTTGTAGCTATGTGTGGGTGTATCTGTGTGCTTGGAATGCGCGTTGCATGAGATAATCTCTGGCTATGTGCGTGCCACACGCCAGCCGCTCTTTCCTAAGATCCTTTGGATTCTGGGTACCCGGGAGTACACTGCTTCCAGCCGCAGCTAGTACGGATTTTTTGATGGTTAATAAAAATTCCAACATTGTCTCGCGCAGTTCATCATGGCCAACACATATAACCGCACATAAGCACAATATGAAGCTGCAGTTGGAACTCGGTTTTTGGGTGCAGCGAGCGATGACAACATTAAGACGACGGTTGCCACGATTCCTTTTGACATTTATATGCTTTTATTATCCAGTTTTGGGCCATCTCCTTGAGCATACACACACACACCCGCAGCACGAGATATCCTTTAGAATTATATTTAAATTGGTAATAAATTATATCGCAGCGGTGTTATGCACGCTCCAAACTTGGTAGCTGTTCGCAATGACTGACTGCCCTCGAGGCGACAGGTCTGAGGAGTGACAGGAATTTTGAATTATGTGTGAAAGAAAATTTTCATATGCGCTGCCAGGTCTCGGAATAATAACAAAAGCTTTCTACTTGCATACGGAAATCTAATCAGGAACATGCTGCTACTTAAAAAAGGGTGGAAATTATATGAAAAATTATGTTATGTTAATTATGTTATTAATCATAAATTTAATACTTAAACTCTAACTACATCATAAAAATAGCAGAAATCAAACGAAAGCTTGGAAAACTGCTGCGTTATGCATTCGATGCGTTGTGTTTCGCTCATAAATGAAAATGGCAAGCAATCACCTGCAGCTATTTTCCAATCAACCGGCGACGCTTTTCCATCCACCCGACAAATCCCCTCGCATTTAACGCTGAGCTCAGCTCAGCTTTATGACCAAAACAAACAAAAATGTTAGCGAGGGTGAATAGGGGAGCTCTGGATGCTGGGGATCATGCACAGCTGCATCGTTCTGGTCTTGGTCCTGGTCCTCCGCGTATACGTCATCATCATCATCATCAGCGCTTGGAATTTAGATTTTCAATAATCAGGCATCATTGAAAAAACAAATACGCGCTGGATTTTTGGCTTCAATTGAATTGGGTTCGTGGAGTTGTTGGACTTGTTACATAAAACGTGATTGGCTTTCCAAAATGCGTAACTGAAAACGACAGGTGGTGTGATGGGGTTATCGCAGAATTTGTGTATGCCAGTTGCAACCTTGCAACAATGGCAGTCACACGGGGAAATGGGGGGGCAAAATACCATACAATGGAATGCATTGCATATCCACTTTGGTTGAGGTTTTCGGAAAAACCAATCAAAGATTTATGATCTCTCTCTAGAAAATCCCATGTCCGACAAACTAAAGTCAGGCCTTGGAACATCGTATCTTTAGCTTGAGATAAATTCTTGAGATAATCGGCTTAAGGTTGCGAAACTTTGCCCGCTGACCCAAAACTCACTCACGTAAGTCCTGCAAATTTTCTGCTGAATACAGGCAATCAATTTACTTTCACTTTGGATAATTTCCTCACACTCGAGCTGTACATATGTATACGGTATATGTATTTTGTTTGCATTGACAATTTGCTGTACACATGTATGGTAAGGTCATGCAACATTTGCATAATTCAATGAGCATACAATCAATGGCAGCCACATAATCATGCACGTGGTCAAGCCGGGAAAATAAGAGCAGTATAGGAGCGGTGCAGGGAATTCTATTCAAGCAATTTGGTGCGATTAACTGCTCAATTATTTAAGCATCCCGTGGCGCTTGCCAGAGAGAGCACAAAAAAGGAAATCAGATGAAGAAATCAGCGTCCAACCGGCATGCTCTACTGGCCACGGCCCCGGGATCGGTCAGCAGCATACAAAACACTTAGTGGTGCAGGACCCTCGACAGACTGCCCTCCCCCCTTGAAAGGGTTGCAATCAATTGACATTGATGTTCGCCAGACCAAAAACTATTTCAATGCCCCGAGCTGGGACTAGTCGTGGTATATATCTGTACCGCTTTTACTACACAGCTCACGGAGCGAAATTTGTAGACTATGGAAATTATATATTCATTAAATCAATGTTGATAAATCCAAGGAATTATATTATAAAGGGATAATCTTGCTTTATTTGACATTTCGAAACCCATTTTTCAGATAACCTCATAAAAGTCTTTAAGGATTTATTATTTCGAAATTAAATTAGGTATATGGCTTGCCTTATTTCTAATAAAATAATGTTTTTCAATTTAAGGAGGAAATTTCCTACTATTTATATATTTCTTTCAGTGTTTTTTCTCTCTCTCCGTTTCCCAATTCCCCCTCAATCGCAAGTCTCAGTGGCTCGTAAAATCTAACATTTATAGCTGATGACTTTCTGGCTGTGACTGTGCCTAGTTCACGGCTAGTTTGGCATACTTTTAATGGCCCCGACTGCGCCTCTGCTACCCAAAACAGTGCTCTCCAGTGCTATTCCAGTTCTCTCACTCACTCACTGTTTTCCGGGACTTTTGGGCCAACCTTTGTATCATTATAATCCGTGGCCATTTAGTGGCACTATTTGTCGCTGATATGACTCCCTTTACGGGCTGGGCCGGGCATCTCGGTGGCCCGTCTTGCATGCAAAGTGTGCCACTCGAATGGTTGGGCTCGTAAAAATACGTTTTATTGCCCAGCAGGACGCGCCTCAAGACATGTCCTGGCCGAAGCCACTTTAATGTCATGCGTGTGTGTTCCTGTGGGCGGATGGGCAACTAATTTATATGGGGGAATGGGCGGGGCAGCCGGCTCGTTAATTCGCAGCATGAAAACTAAAGTGCAAAGTATGTGGAAAGATGCCTGCGCCAGGCGAGGGGGAAAAAAGGAAGAGGAACAACTGGGACAACAACAACAGTAACTGGCACCAACTATAAAACGGCTATAAAATTTAATGATTATGTCAACACTTACAGTACACGGCCATGACGCTTCAGGAGAAGACTGGCGATGGCCCTTCACCTGTCACCCTTTAAAATTGTCGCCGGGCTGTCAGCTCTGCTCCGGATGCTGCTTCATTGATTTTTATATCAATTTTCACACTAATATCTTTTAATATGTAATTTTTATGCATGGGACACGCTCACGAGCGCCTTTCTTCATTGTCATGTTCGTCGTACACGTTGCGTATACGTTATTTTTGATTTTTATTATCAGCTCGCTGGGCTTTTCCTGTTGTTGTTATTTTATGTTGCTGAGACAACGACGCTGGGTTCTCGATAATAATAAAAAATAAAAAAAATAGAGAGAGAAAAAATTAAACGCATTTCCGCACTGTTAATTAAGTTACTTGCTTTTTTATTACATTTTAATAATCAAAAGTTTTGCAAGTGGCTGGCAGACACGTCGCTTACATCCATCGTGGGCCGATGTTATTATTTTTATTTTGTTCACGCTGTCGCTTTTATTAATAAAATTGTGTTGATAATTTAAAAGTGCTTTGCACGGGCATCATGTGCATCGATAAGCCCCATCATCGTCATTCCTCTTTCCAATCGGTGGCAATTAAATTGCATTTAAAATTGGCATTAAAAACGTTAAAAATGCATGTGAAGTGGCGGCGAAGTTTTGATAAGCAATAAGTAAGGGTATGCCTGGGCATATGGAATCTTTAACGGAAAGTGTATTCCATTTAATTTAATTGCATGCCGCAAAAGTTTAATATAATCCCTTTAACTGAGCTCATTCATTAATTTCTGCTCCATTTTGTTGCAAAGGCAACTTATGGGATTTGCTGGCTTGCAAATATCCTTTTCCCCAGTCTCCCTTATCGCATAAATTATTACCTTCCGCTGCATCGATTGAATAATGTCCAATGCACATTTGATTATACCAATATGTTGAATACGCACTTAAAACCGGCCACAATGCGTTTTTATTTAATTTTTATTCGTTTTCATTGCTGCGTGTCCGCAAATGTTGGCTAATAAATGAGACGAGCCTGGGGCTATACAACGTGCCACATGGCGGATGCGTGATTCGATCCAGACACGTGTCATTTATTGATTTTTAGCCGTCGTCGTTGCTATGGTTTTTGCATGTTTTCCTTCATTTTTTTTTTGTTGGAAAATGAGCAATAGACGGCAGATAGAAGCTAAGATGCTTTAAGCAATATTAATGAAGGCATATTTACGGTTAATATGGTTCAAAATGCTGACGGCCAGGAATGCCAGCGGAAAATAAGAATAATAATTGTGTAGATGAAGTGTACTGGAGGAGTTTGTTTTAAGAATCATTTATGCTCTGCACAGGATAATGAATGAAAATATAATATGTATATTATTATTACCATTATTAAGGCTTACAAAGAACTATTCATTCAAAAAATTTGCATATTGCACGTCATTTTGCACTTAATATGCTCCTCTTTTGTGTTACTTTAATTTATGCAAATAAAAACAACTAAATCTGATAAAGATAACTCTCTAAAAGTTAATACTTTAAATACGAGAAGTATACTTTTAGGCAAAACGTAATATATAAAAATGTTAAACACTTTTCATTACCACCAAGTTGGAATGACTTTTCTTCCTGATGGAAGTGTATAAATACTCAGAGTTCCTCAACGTGCACTCTGGCATTTCAAAAATCATAAATATTTAAAAGGAAATAACTGAAAATGAGCGACCAGTCGACGGATGAAACAACTGCCTCTGGCATTTCATTGAGCCAAGTTGTGGGAATGCTCACAAAAGAGCCATTAGCAGGGAATTGGCAGACACAGTCCTTACACCCATACATACATATATGTGTGTAGGTTAATATGTGACAGGATAAGGCTTCAACTCGGCTGCTTAGCCAGGGAATCCCTTCCAGTATATATATTATACGATGTGTCTGAATGCTCAGCATTTTTCAATGGTCCCCGCAGCAGTTATTAGTTCTATATAAAGGGCGTGGCATGAAAAAGCCTCAAATACAGAGGAAATAAAATCGAAAAAAAAATGGTTGAGATTATTATTTAATTACTTACAGTTTCAGAAGTTGTTAAAGGAGTTAAAAATAGAAACTCTGTGAATAAATAATTATAACCTACCAATTAATACCTATTGAGAAACAGTGTTAAATTTCAGTTTAATAATTTTTTATAAAAGAATAAAATCTTCTTTTTTGGATATTTGATATATTTTTAAGTTAGGTTTTGAATGAATATTTTTTTTCCTATTATAATGATATGATTTGCAGCATAATTAACAGATTAAGGTTTAAGTAAAGACAAAATTCTGCCAGTACACTCATATTTATGATATGGCTGCCGATTCCTCTTGGCTGACTTTTGGCTTGGTGTCATTCGCTGCTCAGCCATTATCACGTACTATCCCGGCAGCCAAAGAATCGGATATTTATGTACACAACACAGCCCGCGGGCTGTTGACGGAATTGGCTTCTTTGTTGTAATGTTTTCGCCTGAAGCCGTCGAAGGGAAGGGAGAAGAAAAAGAAAAGGAAAAACTAAGTAGTTCATTTTAAGATGGAGTCTCCTCTTTTGTTATAAATTTTAAGTACGGCTAAGTAAAAAAGCAAGCATCAAATTGTGGCAAAACAAAGGACTAAATATGCTGCCAAAGGAAAATGCCTAAAATGAAAAGCTGGGGGCGACCAAGGGCTGGGGGGAAATGCAGGGAAATGAGGCTATCGAGGGTAAGGATGAGGAGTGCAGAGGAGGAGCCGAGGCTGGATAAGCGGAGCAGAACACTGGCTGCGTCTTGACACAAATAGGTTTCCGCCCTAAATCCCAAATATCCCCGGAAGCCGATTAAGTGTTGCCCGTAAGCGCGCGCAACAGCATGAAAGCGACGTCGGCAGAGAGAGACTGCAAATTGTCCTCATATAGGATGGTGGGGAAAATGCTGGAAAAGAGGGGGCGTGGAAATCGGGGGAGCCCTGAGCTGGCAGCAGGACAACGAAGGACTAGAAAAAGCATCAACGAAGGCATCAGACCTTGCTTGGAAAATAATGGCAATACACGCTATTTTGGCAGTTGTTATGGGTGGGAGGGGAGAGGTTGAAGAATTATAAATGAAATATATGTAAAATATATACGAAAGACTTTTACATATTTTATATTTCAAAGCAATGTAATTTTATTGCATTTATTTTGGTGAAAAATACATTTTCTTCTATTATTCCTTGAATAAAATAACTTTAGACTTTCCTAAATTCTTTTAATATTCTTAGAGCTACCCTCGCTGCCTGCCATAAGGCGCAGCCGGCATGTAAACACTGCAAGACACATTACAATAAAAAATTTATCGTTATTATCCTTTTCCAAAGTGCTTTTCAATTGAGGTATGGACCGAGGCGGCGGCTTCCGGCTGGCTAACTGACTCAATGACAGACTGACGGTCATATCCTGTCTGCTTCTCTCCTTTTGGTTGAACGCGTGTGTGTGCGAGCTTTTCTGCTCCTTTCCGCTCTTTCTTGATGCCGAATGTGTGTGGAAAATCGAAGGATGATTGATGAAGGGGGAATCCCGTGCTGACAGCCCAACGACTTCATCAAATCGCCGAAATAACCGAAATAACGCCTGGGTTTAATTTCAGCCAGCATAAGCGGTGGAGCTGGAATAATGCTCAAACAATTACCTAGGATGCCACGCCCAAAGTGTTGATTTCCCTGATCATATTTATTTAGATTTTGCCAGGCAATTTGCATATGAATGTGCCCCAGGCCCCAAGCAAGGCAAAAGCTAGGGGGGATTGAAATGGCTAGGGCGCAGCATGGAGACGGCTTACACGCTTAAGCTCGAAGCGACAACTCCATTTATATTATTTCGTTTCCCCTTTGGAAATTAATATGTCATTTTTGCCACCTACAGACGCAAAAGGACGATATGGCGATAAAAGATGGGGATACAGTTGGAAAATAATTTGAATATCATAATGTGGAGAAGTCTCTGCCTAAATTTTCTCTTGTCAAAATTTAAAGCTTTTATTTTATTTACTTTTCTTTAATAGCTAAGTTTATTGTTGATAAAAAAAATCCTTAAAATATTATATTTATTCAAATGTTATCACAATTTCATTCCTCTCAGTGCGGTAAGGAGAGCCAAGCAAATGCCGAGCAAATGTTAAGGGGTTTTCCCCAGCACACACACACACAGTCACACCATATGAAGCTGTGGAAAAATTGAAAAAAAAGGCGAAAAATAAACCAGTAAGTGGGCGGGTGAAGAGTGAAATAAAAATGCAAATAAAATAAAATAAAAATGTGTCTGTCATGTCAATATTTGCCGCCAGCAGATGAACTCAATTTGCAATTGGCATTGAGTGCGACAGGCATTTCTGCAAATGTGTATTTGTGTGTGCCAGCGAAGGTGTAGACTTGTCCGGAAAACTTCCTTCCCTTTAATGGCAAATCATGGGAAAATTGATTGACATTTTCATTACACAATTTGCCAGACAAAGCAAACCGAGTTGAACGAGTCGTCGTCGTCTCAATTCTGTTTGCCGCTTGCTGCGGGCAAACAAATTGCACATTATGCACCGCAAATAATTAATGCCAATCATTAAAATAATAAAGTGCATACGAGCGCTGCATGAGCTGTGCCTTGAGTAATCCCGTTTTAATTGGGTCTGAATAATTAAGGATATTTCGGGTGATGTGATGAGTTAACAGTGCCCGTTGGTTAATTATTGAGCATTAATAATGCAGGCAGTGAGCAAGATGGATCGAGTGTCATGAATCAACCGAATGGTCCTTTGGCCAACAGCTCCAAGTGCTCAATGGAATCCCACTCGAAGTCTACCTGAGATGTTTTCTTAGCAGCTACCGCTATTAATTTACAAGCTTCTGCCTGACCTGACCCTGGGAGCCTGGAAAAAAAAGGGTTTAAGTTGACATTTCGTGTAAAATTCAAACCAGTGAGAGCAACAGACAATTGACATTTTGAAGAGCCGCAGCAGCCGCTGGCGGGAATACTCTGGACATTCTGAACATTAAATTAATTGAGCAATTAATTAACACACCATTGAAGAGGCGGAGGAGGGCCTTCCATTTGATGGCGGGAAAAGGTTCAGATTGCTTCAGCCACAAACAAAGAAAGCCATTGAAGACAGCTGCTGCTGCTGCTGCTGCCGCTTTTCGCTGAAGCGAGGAAATCGGGAAATGGGCGGAGCTTCGTAAATGTAAAATGGAAGATACTCTGAGGGGGATAGCCCGAGGAGGTTATTAAAGCTTCACGGAGCACGTGAAATTATGAAGTTGAAAAATTAATTCAGCGGCAAGTCGAAAACTTTGAACTTTCAATTATGTGGAAGAAGAGAAGGAGCACCAAGGAGCACCAGGGAGATGGGTAAATGAAAATGAAAATGAAAATGAGATTTTTGCCCTGGCTGTATTTTCCAATTTATGTGCTCGAGTGCCGCCGTCAGCTACACTCGAGTAATCAATGATGGGCGGCGATGCGGAGGACATAGCAGACCGGCCACCAATCCAAAACGGAATGCCAGAAAAATAATGGCAAATGTGGCTCCTTCGAGTGTCCTGACTGATGCTTTGAAATGTTATCGATTGCTGACGGTTATCTAATTGTAAATACACACGTCTCGGACGCCATTCTGTGTGGAAACCAGTAACTGACTGATTTGCGACGCCCACCGCCGATGATGGGGGATGGAGTGGACATTGGACCCGGGATGAAGGACACGGGAGATGGGACACTGTAAACGGGCCACTGGCCATCGAACGGATAAATGGAGTCTGAACTATGACATCGACAGTCACGGAACCGGACGACATGTGGATCCAGTTAGTGTTGTTCCAGACACGCCCCATGCTGGCTGACCTACATATGCATATGTAACACCTAATAGCATAAGTCGTCCTGTGTGGGCGTCTGTTATTTTTTTTTGTCTTCATTCGAAAAAATTTTAAAAATTATTTTACACATTTTATAAGTTTATTATTTGATTGAATTTGTTGAAAGGAAATAATATATGATATTTTTTATAAAATATCAAAAAGGGATATTACGAAAATATTGCACAATTTCAGGATACCTTACTCTTATTTTTCTCCAGTGCACCACATGAGGGAACTCTTTCCCTTCGAGTCCTTGCCACTTTGTTCAGTTGTTAAGTTGAATTTTCGTGTTAAGCGGATGCTGGATACCGCCCACCCGCCGCTGCACGTGTGCCACACTCTCTCTTAGTCACTTTGGGTCCAACATGCATTTCCGGTTTAATTGATTTTGCCACAAAATGTGAAATGTGTCGAAAACGAGCCACCCACATCCCCTCCTTGGGGGACCCTCAAAATAATGCTTTGGGTGTGAGCTCAGGGTCCCTTCTTTCCGAGGTCTTTGATTGCAGATACTTGGTAAATAAATATTGGCCAAAGCATTGACTGATTGAAAGGACCACAGGACCACTTGGCACTAACTTCGACAATGCAGGCAAAGTTGTTGCCTTTGGGTCGAACTGGGTCGTCCTGGCCCAAATTTTGACAGCCAGTTTGCTCACCGAGTGCAATCAGAGCAATCACTGACGGAGAGCTGCCTCTCCTAGGTGAATAAATCACAATTACCGAACGCAAAGCTTTCTGCAATAATTTCCAAGGTAAATCTCGGCAAAGTTTTTCTATCAATTTATTCAAACTTTTCGCAATTTGTTCAAAAGCTTACAACATAAATATATATATAATGCTTTGATGCGTTTTGGGTGTTTGTGTGGGCGAAATGGGAATGAAACTTATATATGACGTGGGAATGCTTATTTTACAAGGCACAACATTTTCCATACTTAGAAGTAGTGGTGATCCGGAACCTATGGATAGTTACTAGTCGCTAGTTAAGATGTAGTGTAATCCTACCCTTAAAACCTAGTAAAATCATAAGAAATGTGCACATGAAATTTTTTTATAAATTTGACATAATATCGGGAGATGCTTTACTTTCTTCTTTAACAATTCATTAATAATTTTAGGCGGGTTTTTTAATAAAAAATTCCATTCCTTTTGTTTTCAGAAATTAATTGTAAATATTTCGAATACATTGTTCTGTAATAAGCCTAAAAATGTTTATAATATTCTCTGATTTTCATAAAGTTATAAATTTAACATAAACAAAGCTCTCAAGAATCGTACTTCAATACATTTTATAAAACCTAAATTGTTTTTAAACTTCAGATAAACAGTTCTTCATTTTAAAATTCATATAAATGTCAAAAAGCAAATTATTATTCTACAAAACAAGCTTGATAAAAGAATTATCACATAATTCTTGACTATTTCAAAGGACTCTATTGTACTTAGGTTCCTTGAGGTTTCTAAGATAAACATTCTGGGTTTTTTAAAAACTTAAATCACTTAACCCCCGACTTATGGGAAATATAAACTGTGTTTTTAAATGAACAATTCTAAAACCCAAGTGCTTAACCCTTCTTAAACTTCAGCAGCAAGATGGTGAGGACGAGGAACACCAGAACCCACGATGAAATCGAGATGAAGCCATTATAAACTGTGGGATTATCAATGCCCCAGCCGCGCTGCAGAATCGATCGCATTGATTCCGTGGGCTTGGTCAGCGGCAGGAAAGCCGTGGCGAACTGGAGCAGCGGGAACATGCCCTCGATTGGCCAGATAATGCCGCACAACATAACGATGGGCAGGAAGGAACCCATGGCCACATATGTAGCGGTTCGCTCAGTGTCCACAGCGCAGGAGATGACGAAACCAAAGCTCATGCCGCAAAGGCCATTGAGAATGCATAAAGCCACCACGAGCCATATGTCACCCACCAGGGTCAGCTCGAAGAAGTAGAAGCTAACGATGAGCACGAAGATCGTCTGGCTCAGCATCACGGTGAACTGGGTGACAACCTGGGAGAGCAGGATCTCAGGACCTGTAATTCCAGCAACCAGGCAACGCTCCAGCATGCCCTCATTCCGCTCGATCAGCATCGCTCCCGATGTTATGGCCACGGATAAAAAGAAGATAATGGTTAGGATCACACCCGGGGCGGCAAAGTCTGTGAAGTTGGGATTGCGATAGCCATAGACGGGCTGCTCCCACTCGACGGGAACACGTCCTAGCTTTGGGTTCAGGTCACAGTCGCCCAGCATGTCGCCCACGAAGTTGAAGAAAGTGTACTGAAGATCACGGTACATAAGCTGTGAGATTTGTTGATCTAAAATAGAGATTTTAGAATAAATTTTTTATGTTTTTAAATTAAGAAATTATGGGTGCTTACTGGACCAATCCATGCGCACTGACAGATCGGAGGATTCAATGGTACCATCCTCTGCAAACCGACCCTCCTCTACGCGTTCCATTAGGGAGGCAGTGTAGTTGGGTTGAATCACTATGGCTGCCCAGGCTTTGCCTTTTCTAACCTCATCGTAGGCGGATTCATCATCGTTTACATATTTCTAAAGATATATGAAATTTAGGAGATTAGAAAAGATTAAAAATCAATTAATTATTATCAAAAGCGTTTTAAATTTAAATTAAATCAAATGATGTGAAGCTGGGAGTTGCATGGATTCAGTATTTACCTATAGAAATAATTTGGAAATAATGCTATTTAAACTACTGTTCTTAAGTCATATTAAATCCTTCGTAATTTCTGATGCTTTCCTTTATGATTTACCTAAAATTAATTCCCTGAAATCTTCTTCAACTGAAAATTTTTCCTTTACATTTAAATTCCTTCTTCGATTCCCTTTTATTTCAATTGAAATATATAAACATTTGTATTTTTTTTAGGAGAGTGGCAATGGGCAATGCTAACAGTCAATCAAATGCTCGTTCAATTAGCTTAAAAAGTCATTGCACCTGCCAGACGGCAGATGCCGAGTGTCTGGGGCATTGTTTTCGCCATCCTCAGTCCATGTTGTTTTTTGTTGCCGTGCAATTAAAATCGGAGCCGCTGAATTATTGAGCCACGCATGTCGCGATTCAGGACTCGGCTCTCAGGATTCAAGGGAAATCGGGGTATGGGTCCTGGGTGCCTGCGTGCCTGCCCGTTGGCACTTCCTTTCTTGGCAGCTTTGTGAGCTGTCTCTTTGTGCGCCCCGCTTCATTTCCTGTCGCATTGTTTGCTGCATGTGGGGCGTTGTTCTGCTTCTGTTGTACGAGTAGCAACAATAAAAGTAACTCCCCGTAATTAATGTGCGTACTTTGCGCCAAGCGTAAAATTCAGCGAGGCAAACAAATCAACAACAAAGGAGAGGCGTTGCCTTACATTGCGTTGCCTACTTTTTTGCTGGCCGTGTTTTCGTTGTCAACAATATGTTTGCGTTATCTTTAACAATTTCATTTGGCTGTGAAATAAATAATGAAGTGAAAGCCTACACTATCATCCCTGGATCTGGTGCTAGTCCTTGCAAGTGCTCACACACTTATTGAGTTGCTCAGAAAGAGGAACTGAAACTTTGCCTAAACTTTTGGCAGTCACTTATGCCGCCGCCACCACCACAACAATCACAACCGAGGGAATGTTTTGGCCACAAAACTCAGGCTGCGTGTATTGGCATTTGTATTTGGGCTAAGTTCGGCCCATTTTGCGGCTTCGATATGCAGTTATTTAAGCCGAAGGGGGATAAGCCCAGACGTCTCCAGGCAGGCGTGAAATTTACGCAATTGCCGCCTTAATGCCACACACACTTTCGGCTGCCGATTTCAGGGCAGACACTACAGAATGTGCTTTAATTGGCCTCATTAGATCTTATGGCTCAGAAAAGGGATGTGCGAGATTCGTGTTTTGATGCAGAGAGAAAAACGATTGGGGAAACTTAGTAAAATTGTTAGGAAATTTTAAATTAACTATAAAAGTTGCATATAATTTATTGTATTTAGTTGATTTATTTTTGTACATTTTATACTACTCTCTGTCTAAGGAAAAACTATTTCATCTTATGTACTCTCACCATCTGAGAGCTCACCTTAATCTTATATACAGCTTAGATTTTACTTTAGAGACCTGGAATAAATTATAATGGGAAATGGCTCTTCATCAAAGCCATGGCAACGGACAATCAAACTGCAAGACTTGCGTAACTTTTTTGCTACTATTTAACCCCAACTTCAACATTGTTTATGACAAACTTGAGCCACAAACTATGCGCAAATGAAGTCAACTTGGTCAGAAGCTCGACGCAAATGAGCTTGAAAGGAGCTGGTGGAAAAACTTTCCCTAGCTACCTTGGCAATTTTTGTTTCGACTTTGCCTTTACTTGGCTCATAAAATCCTTCTTTGCTGCTGGGACCACAAAAAAAAAGAAAAACATCAAAACTCAAGCACTTACTTGAGGTAAGAGCTTGTCGCTAATCAAATGCTATCAGGAGCGCAGTTAAAAAGGATTTAAAAAAGGGATTAAAAATGGAGATTATGTTAAAGAAAATGTTTAATAAGAAATAAGTAGCTCCATATAAATTTAACAATATAAAATTTACATTCTATGTACATATTTTTTTATTTTAAAATATTTTTAACAACATTTTGTTGGTTTCTGTGATACCCTTTTCTTTTTTCCGCAGTTTTCACATTTAGTTGCTGTAAATATTATATTTTATTATCTTATTTTCTACATTTTTATGCACACCCCTTAAATATTCTATTAAACTTCATCCTCAAAGCATGAAATCTCTTTGCCACGCCTCCCCCTTTTCCTTAATGAGCCACATTTTCATGCTTAATGAACTTTTAATTAGAAGCAACGACAACATCCAAGGACATCGGCTGACCACAATATGTTTTTCAATTTTCCCATAAATTAAGAGCCCTTTTTTCGGGCTTGCAGCTGAGGGGGAAGTTTTTGGTAAAATTATTACTGCAACAATTCAGGAAGCAGCCCTTAGGAAATTTTGTGGGTTGGGCCAATTTTGGCATCGTTAAGACAAGGGTGGCCGAAATGCGTTTGATCTGCACGAAGAAGTACAAGGACAACACACATAACCACAAGGCAAAAAGGAAAACCCCAAAACAATTGAGGAGACAAAGCTGGAATCGAAAATTATGTGTTTTTCCTTTTCGGGTTGGCTTTGGCCCGAAAAAATATTTCTGGCTTCTAGCTGTCCACAAAAATTAGAATAAAATTTGTTTCAAGACGACGAATAAAATATACTTATCGGAAAATAATTAATACATTAAAGAAATTAATTAATAAACACTTTAAAATTAAATTATTTTTATTACTCCAACTTGGAGCCAATAGTTTTATGTTGATTTTAATTTTTAGCCAAGTTTTTTTCAAAGTTTATTAATTTCCTTTTGAAAATAACTGATTCCATGTAATAACGAGTTTTAGGAAGAGGGTTAAAATAAACTTAGGTTCTTTTGTCCGACAGTTTTTCCCCGAAAAGTACATCATACCCCGAAATTCGTGGTAGGGAAAACTGCTATTGAAAAGCACAAAACGCTTTGGCATCAATACACGGCCAAAATTCAAATTTCCCTGACCCACCCTCGAGGGTTGCTCCAAGGGAAGATAGAAAGGTTGAAAGGTGAGGTAGAGGATTTTGACAGGGGGGGGGCGGAGGTTCTGGCCAAGTGCTGATGGCACGTTGATATGCTGTTCATTGACCAAAATTAACTTGGTCTTTCCTCGCTCCGCCTTTCGCTGAAACGGGTCTTTGATGCGGCCTAAAGATACACGCCGCGTATTATTTTTTCGGTATTCTTTTCGCATTTCCCTCCCAAGTTATACAAATTTAGTCTGAAGGGCGGGCAGTTGGGGTTGGTGGGGAGTTGGTTGCTTGGGCACCTTTTCAATTTCCAAAGGTAAAAAGTTTTCCTCACAAATTGCCAGTTGAGGCATGCGGCGGATGGTTGCTGCTGGGCCCTTATTATTGCTGCGGCGGTCTTTATTATATTGTTATTTGAAAATTTAGAAAAAGTTTAGGAGGTCACGGTCCGTTGGCGAGATAATTTTATTGGACATTGAGATCTCTCAATGCTGATTTTGTTTTATTGTCCTTTCGCGGACACGCAATTGATTGGATTCGCAGAAATTACGGAGACCTCAACCCTAGAGAAGCCTAAAAGAAATTTACAGCCAACCTGTTAATAACTTTAAATTTTACATGAAATTTTGGAGCAAACTAATCGTAAAAGTGCTCCCGGACTTTGTCCTGCTTTACGGTTATTACTGTTATTACCAGTGTCTAATGTAAAATGCATGAAATCGTAAGCCAGGACTCGCTCTCTCTTTCTCTCGAGTCCTCGCAACCGAAACGAAACGAAACTCAAATTAGGCAACAAAGGCGACTTTGTTTTTGAAGCGTAATTTGCAATAAATTGCCACAAGCGGCTTGCCTTGGCCCCTTGCCGTTTTGGCCCACACTATTTTGGCCATCGCATCGCAGCCCATGGCAGGGCAGTAAATTTATTGATGATCTCGACCGACTGGCCGACAGTCGTCGGCCTGTTGTTGCTGTGCCAAAGATAAGCAGCTGTAATTTGTGTTCGCCAACACCAAGGGCAACGGCAACGGCAGTAATGGCAGCAGAGGAAATGGCAATGGCAACGGCCACATCCTTCGCATATTCTAGGGAACCCAGCAGGCGCAGTGATGCCAAACAAAAAAAGGATGCTAAATGGGAGATACAAAAAGTAGGCTAAGGAAGAGAAAGATACTTTTAAATCTCAATTTATATTAAATTTTAAAAATAATTATCTTTATTCTTATACTTTGTATATAATATAAAATACCTTTCCACTTATTAGCACTGTCTATAGTTGGCCAGAAAAATCTCCAAGCTCACAACACTCTCCTATAAACTTGGCCAAGACAAAGCCAAGTCAATGGTGGGGGTGATTTAGGAGTGCGGCAGGGCGAAATGATGTGTGCAGTAGATTGAAGACCCCTTGGCTCCCCAAGTAGCCTCTACTTGGACCCAACCCGGGGATCCACTCGACTGTCCACACAAATTGAAATAAATTACAGGAGTGGCCAGAAGGGCCGGTGTATTGGGATCTCCACTGCATATACTACTCCCCAACATGAGTGGTTATTATAAAGTTCGCACTGCACAATTTAACCGAAAAGCCAATGACAGCTGATATTGCACCCCCGGGGGCTGGGCTGGGCTGGGCATCTCTGCATTTGCCACTGCCTCTGGTATTGGGTATGGAATTGGATATATATAGTCGGGTGGGGGGGGGGGGGGGGGGGAATACATAGTGAACTCGAGTAGGTAATTTGCATTGCACTCACCACAACCATGCTCTTGTTCTTGACCAGCATATCGAGATAACGGCAGCTCAGCATCGTCTGATTGCATCCGGTGTGCACCGGGCAGAATTGTTCCATAATCATTTCACTGGACATCTCGTGATTTGCCACGGCCAATTTGAGTCCGGTGGGATCATGGCCGATGGCGTAGCAGAAGAGCAGTATCTGGACCACCGGCAGGCCGACAATGAACAGCATAACCCTGTGGAAAAATCGCCCCCACACAGAGAAAATTCGTATAGATGGATGAGTAAAAGCAGCTTAATTATTGTACGAAGCAATGAGGGGCTTACTGCAGGTAAATTGAGTATTGCACTTGATAAATGATTGCCTTTGGATAAGGATATTCTGGCAATATTTAGAAGTGAGAAATATATTGATAAAATTAGGAATTTCTATAGAAATGTATGAAATATTGAATGATTTATTAACAAAATAAGTAAGAAATCCCAAATAGTTTATTAAAGTTTTAAAAAGTGCTCTTAGCCATCTCCTCAACCCATTTACTCACCCCACATTCCGCATCATCCACAGAAAGTTCTTCCAGATCAGGGCGTGTAGGTGATGTGATTGCATCACATGAAGATTGTACCAAAACGATGTGGGTATCTCCTGAGCCGGGGGCAGTGGAGGAGCCGCCGGTGTGGTAGTGGTAATCGGATCCCGGGCTGCCGAGGACATAGAGATGTTGTCACCAAACTCGCCGGATATCTCAGCGGCATGCTGCTCATCTGACATGTCCAGAGCGGGATTCGAGATCGCCGGCACGGTCACCTGTTCGACTATTTCCTGGGCAATCGACGAGCGACGACGTTTTCCCATATTCTGCATAACGGAAAGCTTGAGGAAAACATCCTCCAGGGACTCGGCATTGTACTGCTGCCTTAGGTAATCCGGTGATTCTTCGGCCAGCATTTTTCCACCACGCAAAAGGCCAATCTGGTTAGGGAAATTAAAGAAAATGTAGATTTACTTTTGAGTTAAGCATACATTTATTTTTAAAGATTTCTTTTCCCAAATCCATTTCAGAATAAATTGCCTTGACATCTCTCAATTGATTCCGTGCGTGCTTTCGTAAAGTGTCGCCGAGCCAATTAAACTTTTCGACTTTGATGCGACTTGCCTGGTAGTCCTTGTCCTTGTTCCTGTCACTATACTTCTACTTATCCTTATTCCCATTCCCAGCCTTGAATCTTGACAAAAGTTTGCGCCCTTTATGCACATCCTGTTGTTGTGGATGTCGATGAAGTTTTATTGACTCCCTCACCAGGCTTAATCCCTTGTTCACGCAACGTGCGGAAATTAACTTAATTGATTTCTGTGTCCGTACATGACCAGCCGTCGTCATCCTCTTGGCCCTCGGTTCAGCCTTGGACGGAAAAGTTTGCCGCCTGCTCGTCGATGATTTCGCAACGAAAGAGAGAGAGACAGGCGTCTAAAGAAGATGGCTGTTCATCAGTTCCACACGAAATCGATGGCTTCATTAGGCATGCACATGAGTGGGCTACTGCGACTATAGCTGCATCCCCATTTTCCCCGACACTGCACAGGGAAATTGTATGCTAAATAAACCACACAACCCACAACTAGTTGGCAAAGTTTTGCCGCCTGATTTGGCCTCGGCTCCTCGGTTCCTGATTCCTGATTTTCGGCCAGGAAATCGCCTATTTTCCCCGGAGCTGTTGTGTTTCTGGCCAATTCCGGAGCCTGCCTTTTCGACTTCTCGGAGCCAATTAACGTCTTAATTGAATTGCAATGCCAAACTAAATTACGGTTTTCCTGCCAAGTCTGGCAATTGTAATTTTATTGGCCAACTATGTGATATGCATTATTATGGCCAACAATTTTGCATGCCATAAATAATTTTCCGTTTGCCTCCCGTTCCCGGCACGCAGAGGAAATTGAAAAATTGAAAAATGCACACGATATTTATGGCATGGCTCGTAGGTGGCATTTACTGGGTTTGGGCGTGGGAGAGGCGAGGTTGAAATTTATTCTAGAATATATAGTGCAAGCTAGCCAAATGAATCTTATATGTACCGTGAAATTTACATAAAAACGGAATTGTGGAATATAAGGAGAGAAAATTATAGGGAACTGCATAACTGATTTACTTATCTCTTAAACAAATGTGTAAATATTTTCATTTCCAGTGTAATAAGCCTCATGTCGTTTTTGTTAACAAATGAAAAGTAAAACCCTTGCCCACCTTTAAGCCCTTTCTTTATGTTATATACATTTTTAATATTGTTTTTATGGCACCATCACTAAGAGCTTAATGTTCACATGTAGTGCCCCATCAGCACTTCATCGGGTAAAGTTTTGCTTTTCTTGGTTACTCCACATGTATGTATCTCTTGTCACTCATCAGCTTTAGCAATTATTCAACTGTCCATTTGCATTTTCCCTTAATTCTTTTTTTTTTGCTCGAAGACAACATGCGGAAAATTACGCGACAAAAAAAAGTGAGAGAGAAAACTGAAGGGAAAAATGGGAAATGCAACCGAAACAATATCAACTATTAAAGGCGCGCCCAGCAGGGAATTTCGTGGGTGGGCAGGGGAATTGAAGTAAATGCTGGAGTAGAGCACTCGTAACAATATATCCATCACATAATGTTACGCTCCCTGATTTCATTTATTAGAGCAGAAAGTGCTGCATGTACAACTGGGGACAGTCAGAGACAGTCGGAGAGCCCGGTCCCTTGCCCCTGTCTTCACTGTGTGGCCATGTGGCGTATACGCGATTTGGTTTTTTTTTGTCTGTCCTCCTACTTTTCCTCCTACTTTTTGTCCTGGTTTTTCTCCTTTTGTTTTAGCTACTTTCGTTTTTTTTTTGTATTATTTTTTTGTGTTCTCTGCCAACAATTTCCCCTGAGCAAAGGCAAAGGCAATGGCAGCGGCAGCAATGCTGACATTAAATTTAGGGGAGCAATGTCTGTCAAAAAAAGTGAAGCGCTGCACTTTGTTAGGAACGAGACTGGAAGCCATTCGTGATTCTGTTGTGTGGCCCGAGTTGGTTGACCTGCGGTGATGGTGTTGGGGGGTGGGTCTGAAGTTGGGAGAGTGCTAAGAGTCTAAGGCTAATGCCAACACCAGTGCAGGCGTTGATGCTGCCATAATGTGCTGCTAGCTTTGATGTGGGTCACATTGTCGTCATAGGTGTAATTTCTATGGGAAAATGTACTACAAAAAATATATTTATACCCTCTAGATAAATTTTTAAATTCATAAAAATACATTTTGTATTTAACATTTATTAAAACTTCTGTATAATACAGTAAACAAGGTGTTGTGCCTATTTTAATTCAACAATACCAGAGGGTTTTGCACTAAATAATCTTAGATAAATATCTCAACGGATTTTTTTATAAACTCAAAATATATTAGCACATTTTTATTTATTTTTATCAAATATTTTTCCCACTGCACCCAGAGAAACCCCTGAAAGTACATTACTGAGCAAAGCAATAGCCGAAAAATCCCATTTGCCACAAAAACAAAATCTCTGTGGTTGGCCCAATTATTGAGCTCACATGGCTGCTTTTCAATTTGCACTCAGACTATGAAAAGAGCTACACAAACACACAAATCAATATGGCATATTTTTGTAATAAATAAACCTGCATTTTCGCACATTAAATAATAATATTCTTCATGAACCTGGCCGAACATTTGTGAAGACGATGCATAACAGCATGCGGTATTCTGTGCCAGAAACACGTACAAATTTTTAATGTCCATAAATATTTTTCAATTAAAATAAAACTTTTAATCGCAGCACCATACAAATAACAATAACCGAATTTAAGCACGGCAAAGTTTTAACAACACTAGTAAACACACACACACACACATACTCTGAGGATTGGGATGCAGCCGTAAATGCATTTTACGATTATGGTTAATGCTCCTGCTTTTGTTTGAGTGCATCCGCATCAGAAGCTGTTGAAGCTGGTGCAAAAACTAATAGCATTTTTTGCAATATAATTTTTATTGGCACATGAATTTTCAGCTTATAAATTGCCAGCATGCAATAATCATTTTTAATGCCCGGCTTTGGTTCCTGGCACTGCGAATAGATCAAGTGCTGTCCATGTGCGCCTAGGTGCCGATTGGAGTGGCTCGCTCAATCAGGTACCCGGACAGTTAAATTTATGTGGCTGTCTGTGCGGGATTGAGTCCGAGTTTGGCCAGGGGAATCCCATTTTGGACACGCAATTCTGTTGACTCAACAGAAAAAAGTGCCCAAAACAAAGGCGGCGACAAAAAAACAAAGAGGAAAAACCTGCAATACTGAAGGAAGGTCTAACGTTCGAAAGAAAAACTCTAGCAAAGTCCTCGTGACGTGCAGAATTGGCCAAAAATATGTTGAGATAACTACCTTGGTCCGAAGCAAACTCTCATCCTGGTTCTGTCCCGGCTTCAACTTGAGCTTGTGGCCAAAAGCAAAGCGTGCCACGAAAAAGTGACAAAGCTGAAAAAGCAATTTGCTGCCAGCCATAATACGCATGCACAGAAAAGAAATATTAACAAAAAGAGAAAAGCTTGGAAAAGTTAAACAAATTTTTACTAATTTTATTAAACAACCTTAAGCCCGAATGATTATTTAATAAACTTCAAAATGAATTTTATTGTCCTATAATAATCTAGTAAAAAAGAAAGCATAACTTTGTTTGTCTACATATCTTTCTCCCAGTGCAGTCTTAGCCATCTGAGGCGTGTACAATCCAAGCTGAGACCCGCTTGCTGTTCCAGCTCTCAGCTCCGTGGCCAACACGTGTTCAATATGAGCAATTAAACACTGTCACCAGAAGTTACACAGACACAACAACTTCTCGCTGGCTGGTGGTTCCCCGGGGTCTTTGCATACGCGTATAGAGGAGAACTTCTTCCGCAAGTTAGATTTTTATAGACCCTAACCGGCAGTGAAAGCCATAAACCATAAATTTGGTCTAACAATTCGCATTAAATTCACATTTCATCGCTTTGCCATTCGGCTGAGAGTGAGAGCAAGGATGCTTTGATTCCGATCCTCCAGCCCGGCTTTATGGACTGTGTGGGTGCGGCTCAGTCGATTGTTTTGTTTGTCATCCGACGGCATCCGACGGCTTCCTGGCATCCAGACAGACACCCAATACCGGTGCGATTCCCAAGTGCCCCGAGTGCTGAATGTCGATTGCCCGCAAACAATGCGGAGAGTTTTCTATTCCTGGCAGTGATTTTGTTTATTGGCCATAACTCTTTACCGCAATGACTTTCGGCGGCACGGCAACCGCGGAGTGACAACGGCGGCCAGATCACGTGGCGCGGTGGCATGGGGATTTTCGTAAAAAGGGTTCAACCCACAGGGGGGGTGGTGTGGCGAGAACGTGTTGTCACTCCACACCCCGGCACAGCATGTGAGCCATTTAGCTCCCAGAATGTCCTTTGGGGTCAAGTGGGGTTAGAGGGCTCAGGACCCAAAACAGGCTGATTGTTTCTGTATTACGGGAATCATTCCCACAAGGATTTTATATGAATTATGCATGTCTGAATGAAAGGAGCCTTTAAAGTTGTTATAAATGTATTTAGAATTTAATCTGGGCAAGGAACGTACTTTTTTTAATAATAAATATTTGCTAAAAGCTGAGGGTTTGTTTAAGAAAATATTTTTAATAAATACTTTTGAGCAAACCATCAATCATTTAAGATGGAAGATGGGTATTGAGGCGCATAAGAAATATCAATCTTTGAAATTAAAATTGAGGTATCAGAAGTCTTCGTAAGAAATATATATTTAATGTCTACTTTGATTACCAAGATTCCCTTCATTTTAAAATTTACTTTGCTAATTTCGTTGTGTTTTTTTTAATCCCTTTGACTTCCTTGTAAATTCCCTTTAAAACAACAAATACAAATACCATTTTTGATGAATAATTTTTGTCACCCAATCAATCACCATAAACGGTGTTCAACTTGGCTTCGCTGTGAAGTGTCTTGAGTGTCGATCTCCTGTTCATCTTACACACTGTGCTTCCCCCATCAATCTTTTCCATAGTGTTGTCATTGATATATTCAACCATCTCACACTTCACTTGAGCTTGCGTGTGTCCCTGGGTAAGGATTTTGTTTGTTTTATGTGTGCACATATCCTGTGCGTGTTGCCAAGTATCTGTATTTGTATCTGTGCCTATATCTCAGCCTGTCTCTCCAGCCGTGTATCTATGTATCTGCCTGTCCTGTCCAACTGTCCATTGTGATGGGCGTTTGTTTGTGAGCTTTGTCACGATTTATTCCCGTATTTTTCCCCTTCACGTATATATATTTTTTTCATCTGTATTCAAGTTCATTGTTTGCAGCAGGCATTAAATGACTAGCGCAGTTATATTTCCCTATCCAGATCACACCCCTGCATTGTTAAAGCACTTGAAAAAAACATAAATAGAATTATTAAATGGAAATTTAATTTCACTTCAATAAATTATAATATTTCCTAAATTGTTAAAGTCCTAAAACCTTGTAGAAGATTTTGAAAATTGTACTTTACTTAAAAGAAATGTTCTTCAGAAGGTTAACAAACAAAATTCCACTTTGAATACAATTTTGAAATGGATTTTTCTTAATATTAATTTTTCTGAATATTAATAGCAATTTATTTCATTACTTCATTATTCCTCCGATTATTATTCTATGTGCATCTGTTCTGTCGGTGGCATAAATAAATCTGAAGTAAATTCTGCAATGTGTCTCGCTCGGAAATGCCTCGTAAATCCTGCCATGGCCATGGGTCAACGGGAGAGACAGCCGCCAGTAATATTCTACTCCTCGGCTTTTCTCTTTGCGCGATTCATTTTTCGCTTTTTTCTTTTTTTGGACAGGACACGGATTTGCTGCTGCTGCAGCTAACGGATGGCAGGATACAAATTTGCCAGAGGAGAGAGCGGAAGCACTTAGCGCCGCATGTTGACAGCCCTCGGCAGTGGTGATAGCTGAACTTTCACCTTGGCACTGGCACCATAATATTGCTCATACGCCGCATATTACACATAGATGTGCCGCCTGGCCATAAATCACCCGGCCAAACAATGCGTGGGCGCCAAAAGCCATTGACACTTGCCAGCCTGTCCGCCATGCCCCATTCCCAAATCCCTGCTCATCGTGTCCTGGGAAATCAGGGAAATCTTCCTGCTACTTACCATATGTGCCTGGGCACATTCGTCGATGTAATGCGTGGTGATTATCACAGTCGTATGACCATTTTTCGTAATGTCCACCAAATGATCCCAGATGCTGTAATCGACAAGATGAAGAGTTAAACAGTTGACAAATGGCTCAGTTTAGATGGCAGAGAAAGGAAGTGGTACCAAGTCTTAGATAATATTGAGTTTTATATTAATTTTAAATTAAATCCTTACATTACAAGCCTACAAAATAACTAAAAAGGACTCAAATAAATTCCATTTAGCACATTAATTTGATTTTACTCTTTTTTTTCTTTTTCTGATATTTAATATTAATTTTTCAAGTGCATAAAATTCAGCACTCACCTCTGTCGCAGAACGGGATCCACTCCCACAGTGGGCTCATCCAGAATTAGGAGCTCCGGTTCATGGAGCAGGGCCACTGCCAGACTCACTCGTCGCTGCTGGCCACCACTAAGATTCTTGACAAATTTCGAGGCATTTGGCAAATTGAGCAATTTGAGCAGGAATTCGGTGCGATCCTCGATGTCGCTGCGGGGCATGGCCGAAATGATGCCAAAGTAGATTAAAGTCTCACGCATTGTGAACTCGCCATAAAGGGCTATCTCCTGCAATAAAGCCAAATTGGAATACGGAAATTATGTTAGCAGTGGGCAGCAATACAGCAGTTTTCCATCAAGTTTTCCTTCAAATGTGTTGCCTACTTTTCGGTGCTGATTCTTTATGGGAACTGTGTTCTGAACTGTAGGCCAAAACTTATTTTTTTGGGGAAATAAAAAGAGATGCAGCTCTACTTAACCTATTTTTATATAAATAAAGTTAAAATAATTTTAATAAAAATAGATAGAACTTGTGCAAATATTCCATGTTAGTGTAATCTAATGAAATTATAACTTTATAATAATATAATAAGAATGAATTAACATTTTTCAAAACTTAAATGTTTAACAAGTTGATAATGAAAACTGAAAATAACCTGTAATAAATGCCATAATTAATAAATATTTTTTAATAATATTTAAAATCCTTTAATCCCGCTCTGCAATGTCAATCGGATTTAAGTAAAGTTGAGATATTCTTTTGGATTGTGAAAATTAAAAGTTTTTCTTGCTCTCACTTCATCTGAATCCTTATTTGCCCGTCTGAGAGGCATTTAAAACTTTTCTGGGTATATGTTTTCTTTTGTGTTCTTGCCATTTTATTGCACTTATTTAATTTAGTCGAGTCGGGAATACGGTAATAAAAAGCGCAATGAAAAATTCAGCAGATAGCAGCTGGAATGGCAGGTGAAAAACGTCTGCTGTGTGCTGAGGTCAACTCACCTGTGGCATATATCCAATCCGAGGTCCTGGCACGCCGGAACCGCGCGATCCTGGCCGTCCGCCGAGCACCCAAATCTCGCCCGAATTGAGGCGCCGCCGTCCGACGATGCAACTGAGCAGCGTTGTTTTTCCGCATCCAGAGGCGCCCAGGAGGCCATATCTGCAATTGCAAACAATAAGTTGAGCTTCAAGTCGTTGCCATAATAAGATATAAGCATAAAAGGATATGGGGATGTGAGGTGGATATAAATATAATTTTAAGGAGGTGCAATTTAGCCTCAACTTAACTAGTTTTGCCTTAAAGGAAAACCAAAAGTCTAAGAAATTGGGATACAAATATTTACAAGCCACTAGAATTTTAAAATTTTTTAAGTTATCATTCTTCTCATTGTATAAAAGCAGCAAGATAGCATAAATTCCAATTAACTCTTTAAAAAGGCGGAAACTACCATGGAAGTGCCATGCCCTGGCTGCCTGCATTTAAGCTGCTCCTGAAATAAGGCCAGAACACTGCTGGCCAAGAGTCGGATATTTTCGGGTGAGGACTCCCTGCCGCACAAATATTTTAAGCACTCACACTGACTCGGCTGCAGGTGCACTCTCACACACACACACTGGCACAAGGATGAAAAGCATCAGGTGAAAAATCAACTGTGAATAGTTTTGCAAAAATATTCAGGCGCAAAAAGTTTCATTGCTCGGTGTGCTCTGTTCCCTGAGAGCTCTCTTAGCGCCATACCCTGTGCCGCTTTTACCTTCATTTTTTTTTACCCAGCTATCTGCCACTTTTCCACCACTCTTGCAACGCCTTTTCCCCTACCCCCCCCCCCCCCCCCCCNCCCCCCCCCCCCCCCGCTTTTCCAGCACCCGCACTATCTTCATGTTCAGGTTCAGGTCGGTGTGGTATGTGCGCCGCTTATCTCGTGTGCGGAGGAGCTGTTGCGAAATATATTTAGGGAATGTTTAGCACAGCTTAGCGCGCCAGTCAGCCTCCGCCCAACGCCCACAAGTCGCCCAAGCCGCCCGTTTTTTTCCCACCAAACACCCACTACGCCAGTGTCCCCATGCACTGGAATTTATTAAAACAAATAATTCATATTTTAAAACAAAATAATTAAAGTACATTTAACAAACAGATTGATTACAGCAGTCTAAAGGTTGCTGCTGTTTCTTTATAATTTTAGAAGTTTTATTTAAAGGTTTTGGAAGTATGTCTGCTTGATAACTATAAATATAACATTCATATTAAATAATTATTATTAAATTCTTTAGTTTAATATTATTTTTTTAAACATTTTTCTGCTCTGTGTGATCAACAACCTGCCCCAAGTTGCCGTATTTTTTATAACGTGCGCAGCGCGCGAGTTTAGAAAATTGTTGGTCTGGCAGTTGCCAGTTAGATGTTGGGGGTGATGTGCTGCAGGATGGTCGGTTAGGGAGGGGGTCGCGGTTTGAGGTCGACCTGTATGTATAAGTGTGTATGTGTGTGCTTAGCCATGAATAACATGCAGGTCGAAGCGACTGCACTCGGTATTTGGCAAGAGGGGGGAGAGAGAGAGAAAGAGCCACACTTGTATAAGCCAAAGCAAAAGCCAAAGGGGTAAATAAAAGCACAGCGCTGCTCGGTCCAGCTTAAGGACACCCGAGTTGGCAGGGGGGTTGGGGGAGCATCAGGTAGGACAATGCAGGCAGATATGATTAAACTCTCTCTGCTAAACTCAAGCGCAGAGATAAAACTAACTAAAAGTGGATAATTTGTTGGCTTTAATTGAGTGTTTGAACTCCCATGAACTGCACCTGAATGGGTTTCACTAAATTGAAGCTGAAATTAAGAACATTGTTGTGATTTAATGGGATTTTTTGGGTCTCAGTAAAGTTTAGAATGTACATATAGGTGGAAATATGGAAAAAATAATTAAAACTACTACAACAAGACCCTGACTTACTATCTTTATTTTGCTTAATTTTCTATCACCCATTTGCTGTAATAGAAAAAAGTTCAATTCCCAGATATCAGCTTGATGTTTTCAGCTAATTTTTCATCCTTTTTTAATTTTGTAACAAAAAATATAGATTCCCCGATGCCATCTTAATGCTGGCAATGTCTTTAGCTCCCTTAACAGGTTAAGACTCCACTACTTTATGCAATTTCCTTGTCCCCGGCCAATTCAATACTCCCGCCCAGTTTTATTTCAGTTTCCGGTGGTAAATCCCCTTTGCTTTCACTGGCATTTGCATGCAATTGCATTCTGTGTTTCGCATTTTGCATATCGCATAGCATAAATCCGATGCCATAAAGCGTTAAATGGGCGAGTGTCGTGTTAGAAGGGAACACAGCCGTAAAACCCTGCAGTGCCGCCAAGGCAGACGATGAAAAACATTCCAAGTCACAAATTACCAACATTTACCTGCGGTGTGCGCATATTTTTAGCCCCCGTTAAGCCCCGTTTTTTTGTCCACCTTGTGGCTTTTTGGAAAACAATGCAAACAATAAGCTGTGATGCAGACGTCGACGCTGACGACCGGCGACCGACGACCCGACTTGATGTTGATGTTGATATTGCAACCCATTAACCTTTTTTGCCGAGCTGGCATTTAGCCTGAGCTTGATGCATTCCATTCCGCAACTCATTTCTGGAGTTTCTCGAGTCCTGATTGATGATTTCTGTATGTGTGTGTGTGTGTGCAAATGAGTCGCGGCTGTGCATTTCGGTGGCAATAAATTATGCGCTAATTAATTTCTAGTTGCCGGCGCAAGCTCGCGTGTGTTGCGAGAATCATTAAGTCCGTATTTGATTTTAAAATTACCGGATATGTGCTCTGCGTCAGTGGGTAATGCTGCCTTGTTTTTTCTGGGATTTATTAACTGGGAAATTTAAAAAAATTATATATAGAGGCTCGAAAATTACACCCAAAGGCATTACAAAATGAATACTTAATAAGTTATTTCAGTTTTAAACTTTGTATATACTATTTTTTCAAGATTTGTGTAAGCTCAGATCGTTTAGACCCGCATTTAATTATATTTTCTGTACTTACTCTTGCCCTGATACCCTGACAAGTGCACAGGGAAATCGGATGGGGTCGAGTGTAACTGAGATGTTGAGGGTGCTAAAACTTTGCACTTGGCTTTAACAATTAGTTCGTGTCCTCCCCCATCCAATAGCCCCACCAAACGAGTCATCCAATCCCTACTCCGCACCTGCTTTTCCTCAGATTTCATTAGTAGTTGTAGTTGTTGTTGCTAGGCAGCAGCGCGTCACAGGCAATTACAGGGGCGGTAATGCGTATTTAATTAACAAGCTTACTTAGTAGTTTTCCATGGAAAATTTAGCTCGTTGTGTTCGCCAGAATGCGAACAGCCAGTGGAGCCAACTGACATTTAGACTCTCAGCGAATCGGCTGCCTATTTGCCTGTCCAATTAAACGGTAAACTTTCTTATGGCCATTCAATTTCCACACCCAGGCAATGGTTCAAAGGAATTTTTGGGAGGAGTAAGAATCATCCTGAAAGTCGGAGTAAGTGGGGATCTTTTGTGTGTTTATGGACTCCGATGCTAATTGAATTGTCATCGATTAATGGAGCCTCGCCCAAGATTCTGGAAATGTGCAAAAGCACATAGAAAAAAAGTTGGATGATTCGGCAGGAGTCCAAGTTACACAAACAGAAATTCTTCGTTATTTTCAAGAGATTTTAGCTTTTCATTTCGTGTCATAATTTGGACATAAATGGGACATGTCAGAAACTTTAAATAAACTAAATGGAATTTGGAAATATCCTAATATTCAGGAGATATAAAAAGAACTATTTATAAATTGTAGTGTGAGATAACCCAGAAGATGGGCAACTATTCCGCAAAACCGAATACGATAAAGGAAGTGTACGTGGGCGAGGGAAACGGCGTTCGTTACTGCGTTAGCGCGATGCGAGGCTGGCGTTTAGAAATGGAGGATAAACACATCGCCGTTTGTGGCCTTAAGAAACCCTACGAATCCCTATCGTTCTTTGGGGTATTCGATGGTCATGGGGGTGATCATACTGCGGTCTATTGTGCCGAGAACCTGCTGAACACCATAACAAATACGGAGCAACTTGCTAGAGGGGAGTTCAAGGAGGGAATGCGAGAGGGTTTCATTCAGCTGGACGAACAGATGCGAAAGATTAAGGAGGATATGCCAGGTGGAACGACGGCCACCTGTGTTCTGGTTACTCCGCAGAAAATCTATTTGGCCAACTGCGGCGACTCGCGGGCTGTGATTAGCAGGAAGGGAAAGGCCTGTATCAGCACCGTGGATCATAAGCCGACTTCACACAAGGAGAAAGCCCGCATAAGAAAGGCCGGCGGCACTGTTTTGATAGATCGAGTGAACGGCATTCTGGCCGTTTCCCGGGCATTGGGCAATTTTCAGTACAAGCATTCTCACTGGCAACCCGGCGACCAAATGGTCTCTCCGGAGCCCGATACTTTCGAATGCGATCGTGCGGTATGCAATGAGTTTGTGGTAGTTGCCTGCGATGGCATATGGGACGTGATGAGCAGCAAAGAAGTCTGCGCCTATATCCATTCGCGGCTCCTGGTGACCGAGGATCTGCCAGAGATTTGCAATAGTGTTCTGGATATCTGCCTGCATCGGGGGAGTAGGGATAATATGACATTGATGCTGCTGCTGCTGCCGGACGCACCGACGATCAGTGAAGCTGCCGTGACGGATGATCAAAATTTGGATCTTAACATTGAAAGAATTACAAGAGATGTCATTCAGAAGAACGATATATATTTTTTTCAAAATCTTTCAAATCTCATGGATCGAAAGGCTGCCGATATAAAAAATCTGCCGCCGGGCGGGGGGCTCTATGCCAAGTATCATATTATAAGAAAAGTTTACCATGAGATATTTTCCAAAATGCCTGCCGATATTGATGATACTTATTTTTAAATAAAATTTTGGTTTTAAGTTCAAATAAAAGAGCTAAAGTTCATCATCAATCTATTTTTTTTCCAGTGTAATCTCGTCTTTCATTAGATTTTCCTGCCCGCAGGACTATGCCTTATGTAACAGCAGCAGCTGAGCGTTATGGCCATCCTATTGCCGACTTGTGTGTTTCGTCAAAAACAATGGCACAACATGGCGTATGCTTGATTTTTTCAATTAGATACAGGCGCACGCATTACGCATACGCAATGCCCGAGGACCGTAGAACAATCAAACTCATAAAAGTCAGACTCAGACTTGGCATTGGAATCAGAGTCAGAATCCAAATCAGAGTCAACATGAGAGGGGGAGGACCTTTTCCGACTGCCTGCTAATAATTAAAATTTGCCTGCCACAAAGGATAAGCCCTGAGCCCCAAAAGACCGAAAGAAGATGTCGGGAGCGTGCCACCGAGAGGGCAAAATGAAAAGTTATGAACTACAGTTACAGCTCCTCTCCAGTCCAGTCCAGTCCAGTCCACTCAACTCTACTCCACTTCAGTCCACTCCAGACCATCCGGCTCCGCAGCCATGTACAGTACGTGCCACAACACACAACACTTGACCCAAGCGGTTGCAACAGTCATAACAATGACTGCTACTCCATTGCTGCCGCCACTGGCCCCAAACAGCAGCTGTCCATTTTAATTTTCCAGCTTGTGTAAATAATTTAAACAATTCCATGTCCAGTCGGACAGGAATAAAGGGGAAGGCAGAGAGAGAGAGTGCCAAGCGGAAGAAGGAAGTGCTCGGTTATTATTTGTTACCTCGACTCCCTGGCAGCCTTGGCCTATTACTTGCGGTGGCAGAGTCAGCATTTGTTTAGCTTTCTTTGTTTCCTCTTTCCAGCTCTTTTTTGTTTTTTGCTGTTTCGTCTTCTAACCAAATATTTTTGCTTGCCAAGTGAACCGGGATTGGAGAGAGTACACAGTACAAAAAAAGGAAAGGATAAAACCTGCAGTATCTCCTGGAAGACATCTCGTTAAACTAAATAAAATTCCTTAGTATTTGTTCTTAACAAAACTTGTTTTAATTTAATCCGATATCTGAATTTGAAAAATATTTCTCTCCAGTGAAGGCCATATCCCATTGTACAATTCGAAACAAATTCTTGGTTAGTGTGCCGAGTGTGGGTGCGATGGCATGAGAAAACAAATGCAAACAATAACATGTTGCCCTGGTCCTTCCGCTCCTGCATCCTTCGGCCTTCGGTTTGCTATCTGGTTTTGAGGAGACCTTTCACCCAAACTGGATGCACTCATGTCCGTTCATTGTTGCTGCCCAGTTTGTTTGTTTACTTTGTCTGGCAGCGTGTCTGTTGCATATCAGTGACCAGCATATCGTTATTTTGCTATAATTTAAACCATTTTCGGCACTGTCTGCCCTCAGCGTATGCTGGCATAGTTTCTGTTTCGTTTTTCTAGTTAGTTTTCATGTTGGCATTTTAATCAAGTTTCCAAAATCTAGATTTTGCCAGCAACAATTGCTTATTAAATGGTAAAATCAAAAGGGCGGGGAGGGGTTTTTGTCTTAACTTCCGACTGACTGACTGGCTGGCCATTTGGTTTATGAAACTTTTCAGCAAATATTTGGGGCCAACAGCATTTGCAACATTTTCCTATGGTCATTTTTCTATTTGCTTCGTTAACCGCACACGAAACGCAAAAAAGTGGATTCCCTGCCAGTGAATGTTTGCGAAAACTTTGTTTGCCGCCCGTCGCTGGCCATAATGCTAAACTTTCTTGCGCTTGATTCCATTTTTTCAGCTTTCTGAATGTTTTTTTTTTTGCCAACTCGGACTCTTTTATTTTATTCCTTTTGTCAAATGCAGACCAAACCAATTACAAAATCCACACACACACACACACAGCTACAGACAGAGAACAAACCGAACTGGGCCAACAGGACAGGGCGCCCCTGAAAGCCGAGCGAACAAAGTTTAGCTGGCAAACAATTGCAATTTATTAAGCCAAGAGCCAGGCAAAGCGCAAACAATGTCCGTGTCCATGTGGCCAGCATAATTAAAAGTAAGTTCAATGCGCTGGCCCAGACAGAACGGACCGAATCTCGGCCAGAGATGAGCGTTTGAGCGGCAAAGAAATTCCAAATATTTGCAATTTAATTTGCATTTAAATACAATTATTGCAAAGCATAATTTAATTTTGTGTATTAATTAGTTTCCATTCTTGGTATTGTGTGGGAAATAGAAGAAAACTTAAATTGGTAATAGAATGGGGAAGGACTCTTGGAAAATCCTTAATCAAGTAAAGACGTATCTCAACGATAAAATTGATTAGAAAAAGAATGGTTTCAAATTCCCTTTTGCTTTTATTATTTCATAATTAGTACAGTGAGAATTTCAACTCCCTTGCTGCACCATTAATATCGATCTGTCTGCATCGCTCATACGCCCCAATGTACCAACTTATTATGCCTCACAGCATTCGCAACTTGTAATTATGTTGCAATAAGTTGGCGCTGGCTGGGCTGCCTCGCAGCCGTGGCATCTTTGTCCGCAGCTCGCTAATGCGCTGGTTACAAATATGTGATCGGGCACTTCAATGGCGAAGCCTTAAGAGAAGCAGCGAAATAAGAGTCAGACAATGGGCCCACTGATTAGTTGTGAATTTACTGCTGATTAAGATGCTTTTTAAAAGAACTCGCCACCCACTCTGGTACTCTGAACTTTTCCGCCAACTTTTCCGGGTTATTCTCTCTATCTGTCGATTTCAGTGAAAGGTTCGAGGTGTGAGCTGTGTGTGCGTGTGCCCACTTTCTGTTGATTTGGCAGTTTATGAAAAATTCAAGGAATCACATTCATTTCGCGCCAACTTACCCTCGCAAAACATATAAATTAAAGGGAATACAAGATTTTTGTAGTCCTGGCCAGGCCGCAAGTCATCCGGAAAGCAACAAAACACGTTGAAAAGTCACCAAACAAATCAAAAATGCTGAGTGTGCCACAAATCGATTGCTCTTCATAGTTATTTTTCACTCTATAATCTCTTTGGGCAACTAGAATGAGTTAATTCTGTGGAATCCTTTAAAAAACTTAATTTAATATTTGGTCTTTAAAACCTTTCACATAAAAAGTGCGGTTATTAAAGTAAAGTCCTTTTTAGACCATAAAAAAACGATTAAAAATAACAAATAGCTGTCAGTTTATTGAGTATTTTTTTGTTGTCTCTTTAAATGAATGAAAGTTAATTTATTATCTAATTAAACACACACATTGTGCCAGAGCAACAAACGTATATTGTTATCCAGCTCTGCAGGCGTTTTTCAAATTTTAATCAGTTCAACCCACTTAATTACAATAAAATCTTCTTTCTTTTAAACGAACAAATATTTAGAGGATTTTATTTTCTGAATTGCTGAAAAAAATCACAGTTTACAAGACCTGTGTTTTACCATTTGTTTACAGGCTAAATAAAATCATGACAATGTTGCGTGAATCAACAAAATCAGCTGAGAGACAAATTGCCTCGGACACGCAGCAAAATCAAAGCCATATATAGTATATAGCCTGATGATGCATCGGTCATTCCTACACACATATGTGTCTGGCAATTACCGTGTTTTTTGATGTCGTAAACCTATAGCCCCGGGTGAGCTGCTTTTTGGGCTCCATTGACAGGCTTAACGGGTCTGAGGGATCGTAGGTATTTATTTAAATTTATCGCATTGAGCTGTGCGTGCGGATAGGAAACCAATTGGAAAATTCCCATGCAATTTGGCGTCGTAGATTCCGTGTAATTAACAATTTAGCGATTGCAATGGCAGCCATTTTGTCATGGCATCCCATTCGGCGGGGGGTGCATAACAATGAGCGAATAAAATGCATTCGCTAAATAATGCAAATTCAGTTTTGACGCACATAATTTCATTTTAATGGAAATTTTATACTTAATGCTGCTGTTTGTGTGTTGTTTTTTTTTTTACTCTTTTCTCTTTGCCCCATGGCGATGCAGCATATAAATAAAGGTGCCGGGGCAATGTAATTTAATTGCTTATTTTCCCATTATGGCCAGCCTTCTGGTAGTTTCCCATTTCTGCGGCATGGCATGCCTGGCGGAAGTTGCGCATACGCCGCGTTGGCAGGAAGGTCAAACCGAAAAATAGCCGCCAGTTATGCGCCTTTACGCGTATGTAAAAGGGGAATCACAAGATGCTAGCTATATAGTTAAACTTTCAGCCTCATCGACTGACCATATCACCTACATATTTTCATTTTCACTTCTCTGTGACACTTTTAAATATTTATTTCACGCCAACTGGCTGTAAATTTTCAGAGACCATAAGCCTTCGGGTGAAAGCCCCGCCATATCACCGGACGTTAAGTATGGCTGATTTATACAGGAATCAGACTTAACAGGGAGTGAGCATAAAAAAATCATATCACAACTATGCTGCGGCTGCTGAGAAACAGTGAGCAAAAAAAGTACACACCTTTAAGCAGTTTAAACTTATTGTTAAATACGAATTAGCTCAATAAGCTTCATTGTTATTATTTTATTATTAAATATTTCGAATTATTATAATTTAAATAAAGCTTCCAATAGTTATATAATTAATTGCACTCCCCTTGCAGTGTATTTGTGTGGGTGGGGAGGGAACGCTTAACTTATTAAATGCGCACACTCCGCTTTTAATTACTCACACACATAACTGTGGGTGCACGTGTGAGTTGCTAATTGCGGGTCCACACACACATACAAACACACATGCCAACCGAGCACAATTTTAATGCGCACTTCCGTTTCCGCTGTAATGCCTGCGGCATAGTTTATTTTTATAGCCCGCAACAGGGCGCTGCTTTGCCTCCTTTTGCGGTGCGTAATTGTTAATTTTCAACAGCGCACACACCGCAATGATGAACGACGAAGGACTCGCCGCTTGACTGACAAACTGACAGAAAGACAGACTGACTGCATGACCGGCTAACTGACTGATGGATGAATCGACAGGCAGACAGACAAACAGACGGATGCATCGGCATCGCAAGAAAGCATCCCTGACATTTTGATATCGCTGTGCACTGCGAATTACCAGCATTTAAGTGCGTGGCCGCAAAGAGGAACTGCGTTAACAAGGATAAACATTGACAGTTGTCGACCAGTGCGACTTCAGCCGGAGCAGAGAAAAAAATTAACAAACATTTTAAAACTAATTAAGTGAAGAGTTTGGTTCATAGCTAAGACATAGGTTGAAGAGTTTAATTATTGTTTTATAGTTTTCTACCTAAAAATAATCATTTCCCATTAGGATCCTTTAACAATTTCCAATTTTTCACTGTGCAAGCGAATGAATGAGCTCGGAAAAAGGTTGAAGAAAAGCGGGAAGCCAAGAATGAAGCGCAGCTTAAGCAAATTAAGCGCAAAATCACAGCACTGACAAGCAGATGGATGGGCAAACAAAAGCCTTGGTGGGGCATCATCAGCTCCACAGATCCACCGGATCTCCAGATTGGTACTGGAGGACATTATGCAATTATTTTAACATTGCCAGTAACGGCAACAGCAACCACTGGGCTTAAGCAAATTGAATTCGTCGCATTCTCCTAATTGCGGCCAACACTCAGCGATGCCGCGTCCCCTCGCACCCAGCCCTGTCCTTGGCCGAGAGGAAGCCGAGTCCTGCAGATTCCTGCTGCTTCAGCTAACCCTCCCACGCCCCGGAAATTCGTTTCATTTCTGGATAATTGCTGCTTGAATTTCAATTCGAACGAAGCTGTGGAACCTTAAAACGCCGCTGAACGTTCTCGGCTACCCTGCACTTGTCACAGCCTCAATGCAAATTGAATTTTCAGTGAATTGGGGGAAAAGCCATAGCCCAGATATCCTAGGATAGGATTTCACACTGACTGAAGGAATAGGAGTAGTTGTGGGTAAGGTTTAATATTCCACAAAGTAAGCATAAAGCTTACATACTCTTTAATTCTTAAAACCAATTTTAAAGTGAAACTAAAGTTCATGGAAACATTATTTCTGCTTTATTAAATATTCCCCTTGTTATCTTTAAATACTCAAAGTAATTTGATTTACTTTAAAGACTTTGGCCATGGCCAAAGTTCTCAGAATAGCCAACAAACTCGCTGACAGGGAAATGTGTGCGGAAAATTAACATTTTACCTCTTGGGCAGAAACTAATTTTCTATGCCACTTAGCGGCGGGTTGGGAGCGGGGAAAATTCGATGACGACGGCAATGGAGTTCGACAGCGTTTTGCCTTCTGGCGCGACCAGCACTTCGGTCCTCCTTCAATCAATTAATTATTGTTTTATGCCGCTCTCAATCCTTCAAAAGGATAGGCAGAAAAAAAGCAAGGCACAAAGCAAGAAAAGGAACTCCCTGTCCTGAGGCGAAGGCAAAAACCAAAGCAAAATGGAGGCATACTTTACAATTAATTTGCCATTACGGCAGAGAGTCTTGGGGAGAGAGGTCTCTGCCATTTTTAATCGATTTTCATTACGGACTCGTTGGCCTGGCCATGTCTGCCTTTTCCTTTTCCGCCCTGCCCTGCCCTCCCGTTCTCGTCACTCACTTGACGCTTCAATTGGCCTCGTCTAAATGGGCAAACAAACTCTCGACGTGGCGGTGTGTCCCCTCCTGAGTCCCTCTGCCGACGCCGATCCCTGCCCCGCAGTTGGTTGCCTAATTTGACTAATAAGCTGGCCATTGCAACGGCTGTTGAACTTCCGGCGCGACGGGGATGTGGCTGGGATGGCGATGGCGATGGCTAAGCCTTCGGCCACTTTCGGTAATTATATGCCAAAACAGTTCAGCGGCGTTGAAGCGGCAGTTGGCCATTTGCCTTCAACCCGCCGCCTCGACACAAGAAAAAAATCTGTGTTAGCATTGATGGGCTTTTAAAGATGCAAGAGGACTACAAGGAAATTTTAAAGCGATTTATGGTTATTTTCAGGAAGTTCCTATGAGGGGAAATATATACTTTTAAGATGTTTCTGGTTAGGGTTTTACTAAATTTATATTTTCTATTTTTATTTTCAACAATTTTTTGTCTATTTTTAAGGTAAACAAAATTATCAAACCAGTTTAAGTGCTTCCGGAAAATTAAAATAACATTTTCCTATATTCTTGTTCAAGTGCAGCACCTTAACAATTCCCAGCTCCGCTCTGCTTTCCACTTTGGTTGTCCCTTTTTTGTTGGTTCTTCCTTATTGGTTAATCATTTGCCATAAAGATTTTAATTTCCGCTTTTTAATAGGCATGAAGCCTATCGTTGTGGTCTGGGACGATGGGACTAATCCCAGCTACACTCTGTGGGGTTTTTGTTTGCCTTTTTGAATATTTTTCAAGAATTAAGCGAAGACGTAATTGGTTTGCCAGCAGCAAGAAGCTGTCAGTCAATATTAAGTTTTTCATTGGAAAAGGGTTTAATAATTTTAATGGTGAAGTTTCCACAAAAGCTACTTCTTTCTAAGGCAAATGATATTTATTCATTAGGGTTTATTTCGGCCAACAATATCTCAAGGACAGGACACGTCAACGACACCGGTGGCAAAACACAAATTACTAAAAGCGATATGATTGCCAGGCAAGCAAAGGTAAGGCTAAACGATTTGACGTACCTCTCAGTCACTTGAACTTCAAATTAAGCTCACAAATGACGTGCACAGAAAGAAAAAGAATATGTAATTATAATAATAAATAGAAAAACTATATATTATTTTATAAATTCGGTTTAATTATAAAAAATCATGACTTTAAATTATTTGAATAATTATAAAAATCACAACTTTCCACTTTATTCCCTTAGTTTATTATTTCTGTGCATGCCGGCTTGTTTATATTGGATAAATCGTAGGCACACACGCAAATCGGAGAGCATATATACAAAGAGAGAGAAAGAGAAGCATTGTAACTGGCTAAAGTCAAGTGGACGGTCATCGATTGCCTGGCCAACAGGGCGTATGAGTTGGCATTGAAAGGCATTCAATAATTTACTAATGTCTAACACATAGCGGGTGGAATTGTAATTTCCTGGCTGGGGTGGGTGTTCAATGGAAGGAAAATCACATCAGCGGTCAGCACAGAAATAATAATTTGATTGACGCACTGCCACCACCATCACCGCCACCAGATACTGCCCCGATTATTTTCCAGGCAAAGCAATTTCTTACGCAAAACCTGTTGAAATTGAAAAGGCGTTTCGCTGTCATCAACAATGAGGCTAAACAAACTATTGATTGGCAGTTTTTGTGCGGCCTAATGACCACATGCCATGATGGCCACTGCGAACGAGTCGGTGCATTAAATGTGGACTTGTTTATGCATAAATCGAGCTGTAATTAGGGGCTAATGATTTTGCTATTGACCTCAAATAACTACCGACTCCAGAGTCGAGTGAGATATATATATTACAAAACACACAAAGCACGTGAAGGCAATTGCGGTGTTAAGTTTATAATATCAGCTATATATAGTCTGCAATAAATAAACTTAAACTAATAGAGGCAAGCATAACTGGATGCTTAATTGGAGGTGAGCAGTTCATTTGTGTGTTAAGCACTTGTTGTTAAATCTGGCAGATCTATAAAAATTTAAAAAGGATTTATTGAGTGCTTAATTAAATAAAATTTACAAGGCAAGTCAGGGGTATTAAATTAATAACTGCCTTACTTTATGAGTAGTAGTAAATCATATTAATAATTCTCTATACTTTAAGCTTTCAAATTGTATTTAAAATGGTTAATCTTAACACAGAATTTCCAAAGGATTTTTATAATATTTATTTGCATTTATCAACGCTTCCCCCTTGGCCCCTTTTTGTCTGTGGTTAACTACCTATAATTTCTTGAGGTCAAGTCAAGTATCAGCGAGGAATCGTATTACTTTGAGAGTCAGTATTCATTACGCACGCACATTTGCCGCATTTAAGGTCTGCTATTGATATACTGAGACACACAGAGCGAAGCGACAATTAATGTCAGGCCAACAAAATAATTATAAGCTTATTAAAATGGCCAGCGAAATGGCCAACACTTAACTTCAGCCTTGGCCCTGACTTTGTATTGAATAATTCAATAACAATTTACAATCAATTAAAAGCGGCGGCCCAAGATTAAAAATCACAGACTCTGGCCTGGCCAAGTTTATTATGTGTGTGTTTGTGTGTGTGTGTTGGCCCGAACTCAATTTAGCGTTACTCATGGTCCATTAATTCACCATTTTCGTGGTGGGTGCAATAAAGTGCAAAAAAGGAGAGACGCACAGCCGAAATTCGACGCCATCAAGGACCCAGAAAAAGGGTCACTTCCAGTCGAGAGGAGGGCGCAAAGCCCTCCCAACTGTCTGGACCCCTCTCAACGACCAATTACAACTAAACAGCTTTAATTTAATTTGAGCCACCCAGCCTACCCCCCAAAGCTCCTCCCTGTTGCCTCCCCTCCCCCGCCCCTCTACCGACTGACCCATCACCCTGCCCCGCTGCTGGCCAAGAACAATGGCGCGGATGTAATGTTCGCATTATGCTCGTTCACAAATTGTAAGCAGCCATTATGTTTCTTCATGTTGCCCATGTTTCCCGCCATTTCCCCATCCACCCCGCATCCCCAGAGCCTCCAGCATTGTAATGCCTTTGGTCCTGGGCTCTGAGAGCAGGGAACCCGCCCAAAACATTGCCGTGTCCTCCATTGTTCCGAACCGCCGGTCGGCCTGGCCAGGCCCCTCTCTTTCTCCTTAACCCAGGCTCCTTCTCTCTGGTTTTCCCCGCCCAGGCTCAGGTTCTCTCGTATGTCAAAATAATGGCGGCAACGGGCAGCCATTGTTATTGTCCTTGCCGTTGTTTTTGTTGCATTGCAGTTGTTTTCCTTGTTGTTTTTGGCCTTCCATAGCTGGCAGCAACATCAGCACCTGCAAAGCCTCCGAAAAAAAACTATAAACCTGCTTTGATCTTACAGGACATAGCCTTGCTTTTAATTCTTCAATAAATGTATTCAAATAAGTCTTGTAAAATAAAATTTACACATTTTACAATAAACAAGAAGCTGTTTACATGCTTAAACAAAGACTTTCTTTAAACAAAAGTCTTCTGGAATTATTATTTTATGTATTCATCTCCTTAATATGTATACAAAAAATTAATAACTTGTTAAAATAATACCCAAAATTCCGAATTTCAAAAGAAACTGAAAGCCCTCACATTTTTGACAGCTCTCCATTTGCCCGATGTGCCAGGCGATGACCACAAGGACGAGCTGGCTTCCAGTTAGGACTAAGAAAGCCTTTCAGCCTGCGGTCAGCAGCAACAAGTGGAGTGAGTTGAGGTGGAAATTGGAGTTTGAAGAAAATTTGTGTGTGTGCGTTTCTGCGGTTTAATGTGCTGTTGTGGCTGTTCGAAGGACATTTCGTTTTTGGGGTCAGAGGCATAAAACATTTAATTACTCGCACGAGACACGATGCAATTAGTTGATCAACTTGTTGGCAACGATGCCTTAAAGAAAGCCACTTTGTCCTTAAGTAATTGAGTGCGGAAATGGCTCAGTGAACGGAAGTGGATTATGAAATCATCAGCAAAATTAAGCAGCTCAGTGGGCATCGAAATCGATGTAAAACCACAATGAACTTTCGGTGCTGTGATGGCTAGATTATGGTTATTGTTTTTAGGTAATCCTCATACAGGATTTGGGTTATTTCTAGAAACAGTTTACACACTTAGAATTACTCCCCAGCTTACTAAAATATTTTTAATTATTTTGGCTATCAATAGAGATTTGCTTTTAATCCTACAAATTGTTCATTATTTCCGAAAACTTTAAAAGCACAATTGTTTGAAATTAATTCGTCAACTGGCCGGGCTGTCAGATGAACCGTTTTTGTGTTCTTGTTTTTATTTGGCTGCCATTTGCAAAAATACCATTTTCACAATTCAATTTATCCAACCGATGCGCGACTTTTCAATCCGCCAAATCAAATACACTCCAATGGCCATAAATCCAGGCACTGCAGAGACCGCGTAATTTCTGCGCTTTATTTATGCATCAATGGCGTGATTTATTTGCAAACACTCTGGCCCAGACCACAAACATCACTTCAAGTGTTCATTGTTGTCTACACTTGTCTTGTTTGTCTATATATACATACATATATATGATTTCTGCTGCTGCTTCTCTGCCCGGTGATTGGGTGAAAAAATAACTATAATTCATTGCAAATAAAGCAAGAAAAAAAACACAATTATTTATCACGGAGGCAGACAGGCATCCGAATGATGGCCAAAGGCTCATAACCACCCACAGCTAGCATCCCGCCCATTTCCTCCCAACCCCTCGGCTGGCCCACAAACAAAGAAATTCAACAAAACAAATGTCAGTCAGCGTGCGGGCCCAAAAAAACCAAACGAAAAAGAAGGGAGACTGTCTGTGCCGCGCCTACCAAAGCGGCTCAAAGTTTTGGGCGACAACAAAAACACAAATCTTCTTGAATTTTTTTCCCCCAAATTTTTGGATGCACAGTGGAAAATTATGGAATAATTTTGAATACTTTTGTAAGGAGCTAAAATAATAAATATTTAAATTAATATGGAAATGCTTTAAACATTTTTTAAAAGCCATTAGTTTTACTTTTTAGTTAAATTATAAATTCCCAAGCATTATTTTCCTCTCTGTAACAGACTCAGCCTTTTTGGGCCTGCTGACTGACAGCACGGCCCAAAAGCTAAGGGAATCAGGCGAGGAAGTGGAAGCGGAACTGAAGTCCCGAGTCCGGAGTCCCGAGTCCTGAGGCCGTAGTCCTCGCTGCGGAGTGCGAGCCCGGGCGACATATTTTGTGCTAAATCTTCTTGTTCACACTAACGCGTTGCTGACAGTTTTTCTTTCTTCATTTTGGTGTTTCAGTTTTGTATTTCTTTTTTTCTGTTTTTTTTTTTGCACCGTTTCAGCTGCGCCTCTTTTGTTTGTGGGACTGTTGTTGGTTTTTCGCAGATTTTCAACTCTGACAGTCAGTCAGTCAGTCGCTTAGGCAGTGTGAAATGTCTCGCTAAATGGCCAAAACAAACACCCACGTCAAGGCGGCTGTTATATCATGGCCAGGCTATTGCCCTGCCCCTCGTCTCTGGGTGATTTTGTGGCTGAAAAGGTTTTTACCTGGATTTTGTGTGGATACAAGTTAGTTGCCAGAAACTATGGCAAGCTGTGGGAGTTACAGTTTTCGTAGAACTTGTGGTGAGTGTAAAGGGTGTTAATTGTTGATTAAATATATTTTGGTGGGTAATAAAATATATATATTTTTATGTGAGACTACATTTACTATAATTTCTTATGGAATAAAAACGACTAGAATATTTAATCAACTTTTCCTTCTTCTAGAAGCTTGTAAAACTTATACTTCTTTGCACACTGCAGGCTAAAAGCATTTTATTTACGCAGCAATTATGAATAAGGCAATAATCTACCAGCTTTATGAACTTGTTACCCTAGAAATCCTCTTATCTCATGAATAAATCAATCAGAAATAATTTCTAAATGTTTCTTAAAAGCACTTTCTATCTGAATTAAGCCTTGGAGCATTTATTATGCATGCAAAGTAACAAATCTCATAATAATTAACAGGTAATTCTCTACGACAGGTATATAGTTCCCCGTCTGGCAACTCTTTGGATCACCTGCCGTGGTTTCAGTCTTGGCTAAGAAAAAACTGGTTTCCATTTCAATGGATGCTGCGTCGTTGTCTTTTGTTGTTGCCTCTGTTAATTTGGCAGTTTTTCAAGCGCTGACATTGACCCAGTTTCCGTCTGTCGACTTGCTGCGGCTTATCGTCTTCGGCGCTTTGCTGCCTCATTTGCCGCCAGCTCACTCGCTCGGTCGCTGGCTCCCTCGCTCCTCCATCGAATGCCGAGTGCTAATTGCGGTCACTAACATTTCGCGGCCATTCACACAGCACTTAAACAAACGGCGGCAACAACAATGATCCCCCACACAATCCGTCTCGGAAACTGCATTTGCATTTGGTTTGGAGCTTCCCTCCAGAAATCCCCCATACCAATTCCAATTTCAATTTCAATATCCCGCACGCTCTACGGAAATTTGCATATTCGATTTTGGATTTTGTCATCACGGTTCTCTGGGTTTCTGTGGGTATCTATCTATCTATCTATCTATCATATGTAGTACCATGTATGATATTTTTTCCCTCATGTTTTTTGTACCCACACATTAGTTTTTAAGCAATGGGTGGAGTCTGTTGAGGGTAGCTTAGTTGGGGGAAAGCGAATCGCAGCATTTGCATAAGCTATTATAATACAAATCACATTTCCGTGCTTAATTTGAAGAAGAAAATACTTTAATTAGCAGGGGAAAAAATGCATAAAAATATGAAAAGTGCTGGAAATCACGTAGTGCCTAAGACCGTGGATCAAATTTAAACAGATGCCCACGAATTCAATTTGAATTTGTTAACAAGATTATACTGAAAAGCTTAAAGAGATTAAGCTGGTGAAAACCATATGTCTTAGTCTATCTAGAAATGCACTCACATGGAGCCCTTGGGCACTGTCATGTTCAGGCCATCGAGGACTACATTGGGATTCTTGCTGCTGCCGTACATCTTGTGGGCACGCCGCACACAAACCGCCTGCTGGCGGCGCGTCGCCAGTGTCGAGGGCTGTGAGATGAAGAGCCGTCGACGGGCCGCCAAGTCCAGATCGCTGTTGGCGGTTGTCGCTGTTGCTGCTGGCGCCGCTGGCGGTACTCCATCGGCGGCGGCGTCCATTCCGTGGCTGTCTGCAAATAGTCCATAAATCGATATAAAGTCGATGCACAGAAATTGGAATAAGTAAGGACTAAAATTGGCACACAATGGCGTAGCTGTTGTTGGTGCGCACTGACAAGGAAAGTGAATATCGATAGTGATAGCTCCCCCCTGACATGGCCCACGCAGCGACATCAGCTAACGCTGAATATTACGGAGAAATCTATTAGGTTGAAGGGGTATTTGGATTATTTGGATAGCTTTGATAACTTCTGGAAATATTCCACAAATTATTTGTAATTTAATTTAAATTTATTTAAGATTTGTGCAAGCTTCCTTCTTATTTTTTAAATCACTTTTCCGATCAGAGAGTATCAAGAATCCTTCTTCGTTTAACTCCAAACTTTATTCTTGTTTATAGATACAGCATTCACTTGTATCCCCCCTTCACCCTCGTCCCTTTTTACTGGGCCATAAGCCCGGCCAAGTTCCGACATTTGTCGCTACTGCCGTTGGTGCTGGCTATTTCAGCTAGTGTCGTTGCTGCAGTTGTTTCACAGTTGATTAAACCAATTTTTGTATATCGTCAAGCCAGAATGGAGCGTAGATGCAGCAGCAGCTTTAGCCTTGTGATGGATATTGCTGTCATGTAGATGCAACCCCTGACCCCGTCCGAGACCCTTTCCCCCAGTTCTGGTATGCAGCGGATGCTTCTGGTCGCTGGCTATTGCCAATTTTTGGCTCGAACGAAATCAAATTTTGAAAATGGCTCCGCTTGTCGCCAGAGACCTCGATAACCTCTCTCTCTCCAGCGCCCACTGTCCAGTGTCCTGTGTCCAGTGTCCTGTATTTGCCAACCGGCATCCTGCAGCCCAAAAAACCCCAACTTCTGTGTAGTGGCATTTGCCAGTTAACGACAATTTGGCCAAGTGCTTTGGTAGTTTCTTTTTATTTTCATTTTCATTTGAAATTGACATTTTGCTAATCGAAAATGCAGCAAACAATTTGCCAGCTTGGGCAAAACTTTTGCAATTATTTTGCACAGCTCAACGGGGGTTAAAAAAAAAAACAGGAAAAAAATATATAAAAAAAAATATAAATAAAAATAGCAAAGAAGAAACTGAAACAAATCCAAAAGCCCAATGCCATTTATTGATTTACTTCTCACTAACAATAGGCAGGGCCATGGCAAATAAATAAAAATAAGCATAACAACAACCAAGTAACGGAAACAGCAACTGACGGGATGCGGTTGAGCTGGGCTGCCGTTTTGGTACTACACTTAAAAAAATTTTTGAATATAAAAAGGAAATACTACAGGCCACATATTTAGCAATAATTGATTTAAAAATATTTTTAAACAAAGCATTAGAAGCAAAGACTCTTACTTTTTATTCATTTCAACTCTTCAAAAAGAAGTCTTATTTTTATTTTAGATATTTCCTTTTTAATAATTAAATTTTTCTCTCTGCACTTTTGTTTCTGTTCGGTTTGGCTCGTTCGTTAGGTTGGTTTGGTTTGCTTTGGTTTGGTTTAGTTTGACTTTTTCGGCCAGCTCCGACTGCAAGAAATAAACTTTCTTGATAAATGACTTCAATGTAATTAATTTCTGCTCAGCTCGCTTGCAGCCAGTAAGGGCGGCGATTCCCAGAGAGAGAGGGAGGGGAGGTGAACCAGACAATTCCCTGGTACGGCTTGGTGTTTTGTGGAAACAGACTCATGAGCTATACGCTGTCACTGCTAATGTTAGTTGGTTTGCCCTCCAGCATTTCAATTAAGAAATATTGTTTAAACATGTAAGTAGCCAGATGGGTTTTGGGGCAATCATCACCGCTCGATGTGGCTGCTGCAGCAACTCTTGTGCTAAGCTGATTATAACTGCAGCCAGCCGTAGCGAGGGTATGTGCAGGGAGATTTTCCCTGGGACCACAGGACGTATGAGTGACTTGTAGCTTGGTAACTCATTGCTCATCCGCCCTGTGGTTCGGTCAACCGCTCACAGATTTCAATGTTAATTAACTTGTTTTTAATCCAATTAATATGCACAGCACAAGACCAATGACCCAGGGAGGACGTCAAATGAATCTTTGCCTCTAATTAAAACTTTTCCTTCGTTACAGAGAAATTTAATCAAACAACTGTAAAACTGTATAACTACTTTCTGCGGTCGTGCATTCTATATATTAATTTATATAAATATACTTTAATTTGGGTCAGGCGATATAGTGAATAGAATTGAAATGTTTAAATTTGTGGATTTTAAGGAATTAATTATAACAAATTTTAGGAAACCTTTAAGATATTTACTTTATAAGGAAAACAAGTATATGCTATGCTATATTTTAAATAATTAATATATTCTTCTTTAAAGTTAAATAAAAATAAAGCAAATAAAATATATCTTATGGCCCATCCACTGTATCCTCAGCACTAAGCAGCCTTAAAATAACAAATAAACAATAAAAGTTCTCTGCAATAACTTTTCCAGGCACGAAAAGAGAGGTGTAGTGGCAAAGACCCAAAACCCAAAGCCGAGTATCCTTTAATGTAATAAAAAGTGCAGAAACCAAATGCGAACCGGGACTGAAAAGGGAAACTGTCTTTAAACTTGGCCTTGCCTTTGCCTTGCCCCCCCCTCCCAGGCTGTATCTGCACAGATTTGTATCCGCATTCTGGAAATCTTTATGGACCCTTTTGCTCTGGGAGTTTGTTTGGTGGGGAAGCAGGTGCAGACGGAAATAAATAAAATCACACATAGCGCCGGATAAGCCCGCAGGAAGCGGCAGGAGGGGGGAGAGGGGAACAGGTGCGCACATGCATGAAAAGTAAAATATGTTTATATAAATAAAGGACCAAATCGGTAAGGAGAGAGACCCCAAACAAAGTTTGAAGTTCAGCAACATAAAGAAGTGCAAATTGTTGCGTGTTGCGATTGTATCTATCGAATGTGAGCACACGAAAGCTATTTCCTGCCAACAAATATAAACGCCGCAATAAAAAGGAACAACGGCCCAAACAGCAACAGCAACAGCAACAACAACTTCAATGGCAATAGCTACGCCCATAAAGCAGGCGCGACAATGAGTCGAGGGTATTCCAAAAAAACTTTTTTGTGTGCCAAACAAACAGCAGGAAGAAGAAAAAAGTTGTAAACTGAAATGATTATCTGGTGCCTGACACTTGTCTAGCCGTAGATACACGTATCTCTCTATACGGGGATTTGTTTTTAGGCAGGTAAATAACCGAATTGTTTAACCCCAGCGGAATGCGAGTCACATCTTCCCCGGGCATCTGCTTTACTGCGTTTTTATTTCTGCTCACATTGTGCCACATCAATTTATGGCCCGATCTTTGTAGCATTTATGGGGTGTGTTTATCCCCGGTTTAGAGTTAACTAGGAACACAGATAGGGTCTACGAGTTAAGTATGTGACATATAATAGAGTACAGATACTTAGATACTCTGGGCAAATATATATTTGAATAGATATAGCAGCTATGCCTTGTATTTATTTGCTTTCATATATTTCCTGAATATTTTCGAGGATTCATTAAACTCTCCCTGCACAAATCAATTTGTGAGAAGCACTCTCCTCTGGTTGAGTGAATCATTTGATTGCTGGGCCTCAGCTTCCAGTACATTAACTGGTATGCCTTGGCCTGAAAATGGGTCAATGACGAGGCCCCAAATCTTGGCACATTCATTTGCATTTATGCAAAGCGATGGTAGCGCCACACTTTGCAGACTAATAAATATTTATATTTATTTTTAGTTTTGCACATCCACCCACACACACACACATACACACACGGAAGGCCCACAAAATTTTACGCTCAATAAATTCGGACCTACAAAAATTTCGCCGGTCAGCGCCAAAATATGCGCTCATGTGTTAGTAATGGCCGCACACACATACACACTCGGAGAACTACAACAATTTGCAAAATAGTTAACAAATAATTCGCCACATCCATGCTCCGTTCAGGGAGGGAGGCAAATGTGCAAATAATTTGGCACAAGTCAAAGGCGGATTCCTGTAAGCCAGTCCTCAATGGTGGCCATAAAACGTTTAACATCATTGCGCCTGACCACATTGCGTATACGCCTCATGTACTCAGCAGCAGCAGAAGAAGGAAATTGCATAGGCAAACAGGCCTAAATGGCTAATAACAAATTGTTTGCGTTTAAATTCCATTCTCACATAATTTTCAAGCTCTGCCAAAAATTGAAAAGCCCTCGCACAACTTAATCAGAGGCACAACGCTCGAGACAGACTCTGTGTGTGTGGCACACATGCTGGAACACGGATATATTTGTTTGCCGCTTTAAATTTTGTATCATGCCAGCAAAGGCAGCAGAATATAATACCTAAATCCAACAAACAATTTCCTGGGTGTAACCGCAAAGTGTTCGAGCTCGTTGAAATGGCCAGAAATTGCAGAGAGAGAAATGTAAATTAAGTGAAAAGAGTTTCCTTTGTTTGAAATTTTGAAAAGAGCCTTTACCTTTTTGGTATTTCAGAACTAGTCAAATAATTGTATATACATTTTATAGATTTGATTTGAACTAAACTAGGATATTTCTCAGTGGCACACATACTTTTCTGTGTGTGTTCATAGATCGTTTGTTATGCTCGTTGGTTCGGTTTTGCGATGTTGTTGCTTCTCTGGGGATTTGAATGTGGGCTGATTTCGCCTGGCAGGCCTCCTGCTAAGCGCATTTGTATTTAATGAAGCCTATTTTTCTTACCAAACATGAACCGCAATTATTACGAGTCATTAGTTGCCTGCTTTCCTGAGAGCAGAGTCTCTTCTAATGCGTCGTGGAAGGTCTATGCAGAACATAGAGCAGATAATGGAGTACAAGCTATCGGTTACACATATACTAGAGTCTCCAAAGAGCCCTTTGAGCTCTCAAAATATTAGTATAAAATCAATAAAGTATCTCTTCAATCGATAAATATTCTTTAAAAGAGAAAAACAGTACTAATTATAAACAAATAAGTACCTCAGCAGATGTTATCTTCCTTCATATTTCTGCTTGAATATTGCAAGGATTTAAGTCCGCTTCACTTTCAAATTGTAGCCTACATTTGTGCGTTTCCAGAGGCTAGTTCCTGCACCCTCATCCCATTGCAGGCCCAATTAAGCTGTCACAATGTCGGTGCAATGCCATAACCCACCCAGTCATGAACGATTCGCCAGTCGTATTTTTGCAGCCACCATGTGGGAGCATACGCAATTTCCTTCTGGCCTGACTCAGCGCATTCGCCGGCGCTTGTTAATTGAAATTTGTGAATTCAAAATTCTAGTTTACAGCGCTCCGTCTGGGGCAATGCAAAATACGAGCGCAACTCGAAATCATTGGCAGCAGCGGAATCAGCTTTGACAAATAACTGATCAGGCCAGCGAATCGATGCAACTGCAGCAGTCGAATGGCTCACTGATTGCAATTAAAACATTTTGCAAATGGAAATGGTAAGCGGTGAATTTTGAGGGCTAAGAGTGGAGTAATTGGTACACCTTTTCAATTTAAGTCTTAAATTTAAATGTTTATTATGATAGAGAAGCTTGCTGATGAACTTTATTGTGTACACTCAAGCATTGTCCTTGTAAATCCCATGTAGCACTTCCGCATCTGAGCTTACATTTCTTCCAGGTTACACTTAATCACCCAATAATCACATAATAAACTGCTGTTGGGGTTAAATTTTACTAGACTGATCGCTTTTCAATGTGATCAGCTTGGCAACCTCAAAACGTAAGCCAGCCTCCGACTTGCCATTAACAAATAAACAAACATTTTCACTCCAACTTTGAACTAATTACTCCTCAATTACTGCTCGATTTCAGCGGCAAATTAAAAGCCTCGGCTAAAGCTGAGCTAATATTAAATAATTGTTACCCTTAAGGTGAACTTTCGCTAAATATGCCTTGCCTGGATTTATGGACTTTGAACCGAGTCAAATTGACTATTGCCGGCAATTATCGGCCATGTGCAATGATTGAGCCAGCAATCAGCTTATACAATAAACGCTAAGCCCCCAGACTTTGCACATTATGCCCTCGACTCAAGTGACCCCAAGGGGCATCTCGCGGCATGTGCATCCCCAATTGGCAAACAATGAAGTCATAGCCAGCACTGGCCAGCAAAATATATCCCACTGTTGCCTATGTATTACTTCAATCAGATGAACTCATGCAGGACAGTGTTTGCGTTGATTAGGAAAAGGGGGCGGGTGCCAACTGACGCCTCTCGTTTCCCACTTAGTCACAGTTTTGTGCGAAAAAAAAAACCGGAATCCGGCTGATGCCGACTAATACACAACTGTCATTAAAGGGGGGCCGGCTAAGGTTACACCTTGATTGCCAAATGGACAGACAGTGTTTTCGATACCAAGTGCCGTCTTGCCAGTACTTTTTACGGGTGCTGCTCGAGGGGCAAAGTTGCCGCATCTTTGACTTATGACTCGACACTTGAGGCCTGCACTTGGCAATGAATATGGTCCGTTGTTTGCTCAAATGGAAAAGGCTAAAGCACTTGAAAAAATAATGGAAATACAAAGGAAATACAAAGGTACTTACCTTAAAAACTTCTTTAAAAATACTTTTCTTTTCTAAAAACTTAGCTTTGTATGCGTAATATTTTCCCAAATAGTTTCTATTATAAAACCCATTCTCTAAGTGCACCAGACGTAAGCATCAATTGCATGTGCTGCCGGCTAGTTGTGAATGCAAATTAATGCAAAATGTATGCAATTTGTGCACACACATTAAATTAAATATAAACACTACTATATTTTCATGGAAATCTAGAAGCTTCAGCATGCGATTGTGATTTCCCCATATGTGTATTTATGGGCAGAAAGCGATCTGAGCTTGTCTCTCTTGTCTGGCTTCATAAATTTTCCACCCGGCAGCGCACAATGCCCGGGAAATTGGCTAAGGTCAGTTACGGCAAACCGTCCAAGACAAAGCTCAATGTCAAAGCAGAGGACTCTATGTCTCTTTCCTCCTTTCTCTCCCTATGAACTGTTGAGTTTTGCATCGTGATTTTCAGTTCTCACTCGGTGATTTTCACACATTCCCAGCAGTTTTTCCCATTCCTCCTCTGGCCCACTAACACGTTGAAATATTTATGTCTTTGCATATTTCACCGACACATTTGCACTTGACAATAACAACAGGGTGGAACAAGCGAAGCAGTCGCAGGGTCCTTGGAGCATGACAAGGATTAGCGCGCAGGGGATGATGACTGCGACTGCGACTACGTCTGCAACGACAACGATGGCGGCGAAGACGATGACGATGATGATGGTGAACTGCTGGTGCTGCTGACAATCACTGCAGGAGCAGGGAACACGCTTTGAAGCCTAGTTACACAAAGTAAAAATAATAATACTTTAATAATAAATGTAAGGTTAATAACTTTTTATTTATTTATTTATTTTATTTATTTTATTATTTTATTTATTTTATTTTTATTGCATTAAAAAATCTGTCAAAATAAACCTGAGGCTACAAATAATTTCACAATTTATAAAGATTTCTTTGTGTTTGTTTTGAGGGATATTTAACCCCTACGTTTTTTGTATGATTAAGAAAATAAATCACCGACAAATGCCACGAATTTTTAGTACTTTATTTATCAATAAAGATTAATCAAATGACTAAGGACTCCCGATTTTTTGCCACTGTGGATTATCTGTTTCAGGAGCAAACCCTTCGAGATGCTGGCGCCGCCGTCAGCAGCATCAAGACATAAAGTGCATTGCGTCTGGGCTGGCTTGTTTTGGGGGCGGATATCGGGGACTTGGGGAGGCTTGGGTCTGGAAATGGGTTTAGGTATCAGCAGACAGCAAATAACATGGCAGATGCAGCTGCACTGGGGCAAAAGTGTTGCTGTTATTTGTGCGACAAACGCCAGAGAGGGCCAGGCAGAGGCAAACCCGTTGGGAATCGGTTGCCTGACAAGTTGGGAGGGGATCCAGAACAAATCTGTGTGACACCGACAATCACTTTTCAGCCCTGCAGTACGTACACTTAAACAAACAAACAAACAAACCCGAGCGCGAATGCGGCCGCTGAACTTTTGGTAAATCGATCAAGTATACGCCGTGTGGTAAGCTGGCAAAAGTTGAAGCCGAAATCCCGGCGAAAGGGATTCAAGATTCACCATTCAAGGCCTTCAACTGTTTAACATTTATTTGCATATGAGAAGGAGATTGCGCTTGTTTGCTCTTTTCGGTCTGAGTATGTAAATATTTAAAGGCCCTTTTATTGCTTTCTTTCTCATAGCAAGGCCAGAAAATTTGCATTCATATTCCGTGAATGGGAAACTCAGCCATTGAGCAAATTATACTGTGCTCCTTACAGTTTTTAAAGACCCTTTTCGGGCTGTGTCCCAGAGTTGCTCAATCGAAACGCAATTAATTGGCTAAAATAAATATATTCACGACGACAAAAAGGTCGCCGGCATCGGAACAAAATCAGGACAGTAAAACGAGAGAAAATATAAATAAAATGGAGAGCAAAGCGAGCGTCAAATGCACATGAAATGCACAAGTCAAAAGGCCATTTTGTTGTCCCATAAAAATGAAAATTCAAATTTATTTGATTGCATTTTTATATACACATACATCGCTTCATCTACCATATTCATACGGCCGGCTATATAAATGGATATTGGTGACAAACGTTTTGTTGGCATATTTCTCACTTTTATGCCGGGGCATTTGCTGCCATCGCCCGGCATTGTCTGGCCATGATTTAACTAAGCCAAAAAAACAAGGAAAACAACCAGCTGAGATTTCAATATCGTAATTTATATTTTTCATATGCCTAACATTTAACATGCATTTTATTTATATTTTGTTTGCAGAGGCAATAATTAACAAGCGACCTCAAGCTCTGTACTTTGGGTTTCGGTTGTCGGTTGTTGGTTGTTGGTTTTAGGTTTTCGGTTTACGGTTTGTGTGTGTGAATTGTGCAAACATTTTCCAACCAATTATGCGCAGATTTCCACGCTCATTTTCAAGGTTCGCACGCCGAGCCGACTACATTTTCAACTGTATTTTCAACTAAATTTAGTCAACAGTCAGTCAGCCAACAACAATGGCAATAACAATTAAAAACGCGCCAGCATTGCATTTTATTCAGTTTAACAGTTGAGCGCTTTCCGTCCAAAACAAACACTGCCAAAAGGGGCGAACAAAAAATGGTAAATGGTAAAACTGTGATCCAATTTCAAGCCATGGCTCCCGGCTCCGGCTCCCAGCTCCCTCGGAAGATGATGATGATGGCTCAGCTTAGTTGCTTAGTCAACTTTGCTTGGTGAGTAATCGCAATCTGAATTCTGCTTTGCTCGCTTTGCTTCTATTTTTTGGCTTTTTTCTTCTTTTTTTTTGGCAGAGCAAAACCACTAACCAAAAAGGCCAGAGACTGTAAGCGGCTTTCGGCTGAAGGCACCATCAAGGCAGCTGCGAAGCGTTCAAGTGTCACTTGAAAGAGTCATTAACCCGGAATAATCTGTTGGCAGTGACTTAAGGACTCGCAGTGGACAGGGATATACTTTTCAATTAAGCACTGGACAAAGGGAAATTAATTAAAGTGTTGCAATCCAGTCCAAAAAGTGGAGTATCCTCTCTCAATGTCAATGGCGATCGGTGGACCCTTGAAAATCATGTCATCACATTTTATTTCTGCCATTAAAAAAATACCCATCATCAGCGAATTCGGCCTCCTGCCAAATGAAATCACAGCCCATCGCTTGGCACTTCATATTCCGCATGCCCCTAGGATTTCCCGAAAACAGAATAAATAAGAGAGTCCCGAAAAAACAAGCTTTGAAATGAAATGCAAATGGGGAAGCCCCTAAAAAAAAGAGGAGCTGCAACATCGGGAATGAAAAGCGGCTACATATGCCTGTTTATATGCAAATATTACTTGTACATATGTGCGTAAACATTTGGCAATTACTCGAAACGGGAAACGGGAGCCGTACCTTTGTTTCTTATATTTTTTTTACAGACCCCCAGCCCCAGGCCGGAGGCTGCTGTTTGTTCTATTTGCCGAGGCTGATATATACAAATAAGTATGCAAAAATTCGTACAGTTACAGGGAAATATACATATCGGAATGGTAACCTTTCGTCTCGTTTTGCTTTTGGGGAATTTCAATTTAAATTGTGATTAAATTTCGGTGCGCTTCAGTGCAAAAAGTCGCCAGGGAGGATACTATATGTACGTTCGGGTTGTACTCGTACAATTTTGCATCTATATTTTATTGATTGTTGTAGAGTCTCCCAGATTATTGCTCATTTTTCCCACTGACGCTTAGCTGGCATTTGTTATGCAAATTTATTTTCGATTACTTGTTACCAAAGATTTGCCTGAGATTATGCAAATGTGTCAAACGTAAGATGCGCCCACGAGAGTGGGGCTTTTGGGGGTTCATATCGGCCCTATGGATCTACATTATTGCTGCCTTACAAGTGGCTTATTACTGTTAGTGTTTGCCAGTTGTCAGGAAGTCGGCTAAACGATGCAAATATGGAGGGGAAAGCCAGGAAAAGATAGCAAGCGAGGAAACTTTGCATATTCTCATGAACATAAAAAAGCGATGAGTTGGAAAATCTATATTTTCGCCCCTGCCGATTGTTTATGTTTATGGCCACCTCCATTGATTTCGCATCAAAGTCAATTTTATTCGGCCGCTTTCCCAACATGTTTGACAACTTTGTTAGAGGCGAGTATTTGCATAATTGATTTCACTTCCTCCCTGCCTCAAATGCCATTAACAATAATTAAACTCGACTGATTTGTGGGTCGAAAAATGGTTAAATTGATTGAATTAATAATTATTAATGGGCCAAGACAGTGAAGAAGTGGGTCAGCAGACTCCATAATGGCATAAAACAATAAAGAAATTTGTAAATTTTTACTAAAATGGCATAAAATAATAAGGAAATTTGTAAATTTTTCTAAGTATTTATGACTTTTTGAAAAATAAATTTTTCTAATTTTGAGAAGTAATATTTTCTTTTAATTTTAAGCTTATTTCTTATCACAATTTCATATGTTTAATGTGTATTTCATATTTTATTTATTCATTTATTACAGAGCCTTCTGTGGCACCTTCACGTGCTGCTCATTTATTATGATCTGACACTTTTTGCAAATGAAATCAAACAAATAAATTAAATTTACCACGGTCTTTTGGCAGTGGCTTTTATTTTTTTTTACGCTCATACGTTCTTTCCATAAACTACGACTTTGATTGCATTCGCGGCTGGCTGCCTGTCTCATGCCGGAAAATGCATACAAAAAATGGCAATATATAAATGAAAAGGAAAATGCAGTTATTTGTATTTGGATGAATATTTTTATTGGCGGTTACCTTTGGCTCACTGCAAATTGTTCTGTATGTGCGGTCGTTTAATTGAATAATTATATATACGGATATAGGGATATAGGGGGAAATACTTTTTTCCAGCCCGGCTTATATCGTTGTAAATCAATGGCCATTACATGTGCATCCGTTCGATTGTAGCAACTGGCCAAAACTCAGTCTCAGCCTTGGCAAACTCAACAAAAGCCCGCTCGGCCCTCTGCAGACCGTTGTCAAATTGCAGCAAAAAAATTAAATGAAAATAAATAAATAAATAAACACGCTGACAAAAAGTATTCAATATAAAAATAAATAATTGTGCATCAGCTTGGCGTTAATTGCACTTTAAAAAGCCCCAAACAAGTGCCAAAATGTTAAATGCAATTTATTGCCATCGGCAATTGGCAGCTAACGAGAGCTTCAAATTGAACACGGATGCACTAATTAGAATTTTTGGCCAAAACAATTAGCAATTTAAGCGGAATTATTTGCTAAAAAAAAAAGAAATAGAATGACCGAAAAGTTTTATTTAATTTCCTGCCGCTGAGTTCGATTGTTATTCCTCATGCCAAATTTGTTCTCGATTGAGTTGTTATGGCTAAAGTAGATTTTTAATAAAAGCGAAATGCTCATTTTTATCACTCACTCTGACTTGCGAAATCGGTAAGAACTTTGCCATGGATTTACATATATTTCACATCGGCTTTATGATCTCCGCTGCAGAAATTACCGCATGACCGGTAGAAAAATGGCAATAATGTTTAATGCTTTATTAAGTGAGTCACTTGAATGGGCATTTTGTGCAACTCATGTGAAATAATTAATAAAAGAGGGCCGCAGCGAAGGTGTTTTCCTACGCCCCCTCTCCTCAAAGAGCTGCTGACGCCTTGACCAACATTAATTACTTAATTTTTCATTTGTTGGTTCCATCATCTAAAAAAAATTAGTCACATTTACGGGGCGTCTTTTTTTTTGTTGGGGTTTTACTTTCCTCTTTAAATGCAAACGTTTGAACTTTGTGTGTGCATGGAAACCTTTTCGCTTTTTGCCAGCGGTGGTTTTTATTATTGTTTTTTTTATACGCTTTATTTTGAGCAGGTCAAAGTTAACTAACGAGTTGAGTTTTGCGGTTTTAATTGTGCCAAGTAATGCGGCCACCTCGGTTATGGCTGTTGCTGTTGTTATTGTGGCAACTCTCATTGTTGCGGTTTGTGGGTAAATTTTTGGAAAGGTTAAGTACCCGGTTAGAGGCAGCAAATTAAATAATTACCAGCGACTGCGAAAGAGCCTCAAGCCCACTCACCGAAGGACAATTATGATGCAGAAATCTGAAGCAGATGACACTTTAATTATCGATGAATTTCTGTGGAAGTAAATATTGTGTGGCTTTCGTTTATTGAGATTAAAATTTAATGCCTAATTTATTGGAAATATTTTGTAATAATTTAGGAATTAAATTTTGGGAATAACGTTGCATTTGAAGCTTTTAAGGGCACGACTTGTTATGTGTTTATGTGTGGCTTTATATCGAAACTTAAATTATTGAAATATTTCAAATACAAATATATACATAATAATACATATGATTTACATCAAATACTATTTAAATAATTGTTTTAACTTGTCTATCTATCAGTTTTTCTTTTGCATACTTTATAATTATATTTTAATTATACTAATTTAATTATTACAGGTTATATTATTTCTTTTATTGAAATGAAATTAATGCCAAGATATTCATATATGTTTCAAACCATTTTGCCACACTTTTCGTTCGCTTCTTCGCTTAAACCAAGTAAAGCAAAAGTCAGGTCGCGCTCAAAAGTTCAAAAAACGTTAAACAAAAGAAGCCACAGCAACAACAAAGACGACTTCAGACTCTGTTGGAGATTCAACTTCGGCTGAGTTTGCATTTTAAAGCCGTTGCTGTTGACCTTGGGCCGCATAAATCGAATTGGAGCAGGTCGTTGACGAAGCTGCTTTTTATGACGATGGCGATGGGAATTTAGGGCCCTGCATTATCTTGCTGCATCCTTGAGATAGTTTTTTTTAGAGTGCGGGGAGAGAGATGGGGGGAATCCCAGAATCCAGTTTGTCCCTGACTAAGAGATATTATTACCTGACTTCCTCGGGGTTCTTAGCTGCTGGCAGTGCTCTTTCCGTTGCAGTTGGCTGACTTTATTGCCACAGGAACCCTGTTGCCACAATTTGTTATTATCTTTTTGCTGTAATTTGTGTACTTTTGGTTTTGTTTTGTTGTTGTTTTTTTTTTTGCTGACTAACTCTGTGGCTTTGCGGCTGGCAAAGTCAACACAAAAACGTAAAGAACACGTTTGCTTTTAGTTAACCAGTTTTGGCAATGCCCAAAGATTGCGATTGAGCAAAGATTGAGTGAACACACACACTCTCACCCACTGGCAACACACACACACACACCACGTTTCGTATCTTTTACTTGCACAATTAGCCAACCGAAATTACCACACTTTGAGATAGATTCGAAAGCTGCGCGCGCTGCAATCGCCGCCTAACTGGGCTCTCATTCACAACTAGCCGCAATTTGCTCTGATTTATGTGTCAACGATCGGTCGTTGGGGGAAAAAACCCGCGAAAAAACACACAGAGTACAAAAAATGAATTTGAATTAAAACTCAGCTCAGGTTCGTTCGTTCTCAGGAACTTCCGCGTTTTGCTTCTCGACTCGCCGACGCTGTGAATTCAACTGATCGACTGAACGCGGTTTCTGCCCGCTGACAGATCGGCGAATTCGTCGGCAGCGGCTGCTTTAGGCAGCGCAGTATCTTTTTCTTAAAGTTGTCTAAACGACGCGTCTAAAAGATCAAAATAGTAAGTGGAGTGGTCTGGCTTGTGCGGCTGTTCCCAGTCTGGATTGCCAGCGTTTAGCGATGGGAACAGTTTGCTGAAGGTTGTATTTCAGGCTGAGCTTCGAGCTGATCAGCAGCGGCTTTAGGTTCGATCTTTTGCTATAGTTGGTTGTTGTCTCAGCTAAATAAGCATAAAATATTTGACAATATTTTCAAAAGAATTCATCTCTAGAGAATTAATTGTTATATATTTTAAAACATTATTAATAAAGCACACACTTTAAACATTACAGTTTAATGAAAGTGACACAAATATATATATTTACATGTGGGTAATTTTTTTATATAAAATTTGTTTAATATAAATTCCTCAATTTCCCATAGAATTCCACTCTATTTATAAGATTATTTGTTTTATATTTCATGCCTAATGCAGTTTTGCTGAAAGAACCTAACCAACCGAAGAACTTAATAAATGATTATCATATTTTGCACTGTGTGTGGCCCCGGAAAAATCAACAACAAAGCCCCAACAATAACAACGGCATTCGACCTCCGACCTCCGATCCCCCGGATGGTGCTTATGTGCGTTGGGCACGCAAATCGGTTATTAGCCATAATGCATACGTATTATATTCATATTCATATGCATATACATCGAGATGTATCTATATTTTGATGGTGCATTACTGCGGCAGCCAGCCTGCCTGCTGCCTGGCGGCTAACAGATAAACCCTCCGTTGCCTTTGTTCCGGCCCAAGGATCGGGAGATAAGCGACCCGAGGGCCCTCGCCCATTTGTACTAAATAACCGACCAACAACAAAGAACCAACGAGCGAACGGCAAACAAACTGTCTATTAGTTATTGTTGTTTGATTTGCAAAGCGTTTGTCATTTGTTAAATAAATTGATGGCCATTGCGGCCCTCTTGGCAAATAGCAAGTAAATACGAAAAAGGGACGCAAGTGGCCGAAATGGCCAGGAGAGCTAATATTGGGTTTATGATTTAAGGCAAACTCTCTATCTTTCGGTTTAAATTCAAAGTAAACTGTCCTCTATTGTTCGCAGTTCTGGATAAAACTTTAAAACCCAGAGAAAGCCGTCAAAAGGCCTCAAAAGCAGAAGCAGCAGCTAAGCATGACAAACGCGTGGGCTGTGGATGTGGAGCCTCCTCCATTATCCTCCGACAATCATCAGCTGTCAGTGCAGTGAGTTGAGACTTCAGCCACCAAAAAACGAGTCTGCAGTGTCACCGAAATAGGAAGAAGGAGCGTTGAAAAAAAATGAAATGACATTGACATTTTGAATAATGACGCTACACAATTTGAATGAGGACAGCACAGGGGGAAATTAAAAAAAAAGTATTTAAATTTAGTAATTTAAACCATTGAAATCATTATTTATGGAGAGATTTTTAAAAGAAATACCATTAAAAGTTAAATTCAAACTCCTTACAATATAATTTAAATCATATTTAAAGTTTCTATTATCTTAATAACAAATATGAATTATATTCTTTTAGAATTCTAAATTTTTCTCTCTGCACCAGCAGAGTCCCGAGTGCAGAGGCCACCAGCAGGGGCTTCCAATTGGACTGGCCCAGCGGGAGCTGTTCGCCAGCCCGCTGGCAGAGATTAGCTGCAAATTTTGAAGGATGTTCCGCCCAGAACATCTCAAGACGCAGCTCCATCTCCTTGGGATCCTGCTGAAATTCCCGCTGCTCGTGCTGCCTGGGCTGCTCTTTCCCCGGCCAATTGTCAATTGGCTGGAATTGTGCTGAGCTTCGTGCCCAACAAGCGGGCACAGCACTAATGAACAATGTCAAGGTGTTGTCAAGTGCATTTCACAGGGGGAAGAATGTCATTAGAGCCAGCCAGGTGACCCAAAAAACATCACAGCGCAGCACAGCACTCGGTCAAAGTCCCACCCCCCTCCTTAAATGGCTAAATGGAGTAACAAAGCTCCGGCGAAGACGATGCCAAGTGGCCATAATCACAGAGGTGCAATTTGCAGCGAGGAAAATGCAGCGACCGTGCCAACAACAATAATAAATTCGCAGAAAAAGTGCCAAGTGCAAAATAAAGACAAAAAAGGAACAACAACAATAAGTATAGGAAAATAAGAATGAAAATGAAAATACGCAACGGAGGGAGAATAGTTGGAAAAACTAAAATTAAAGTTGCCCCGCGACTTCTCACTACAGCAACTACTTTTTTAATATGATTTTTTTAATCTGCAGAAAGTTGCTTCAACCATTTAGCCTTAACCCTGTATAGAGTAAACTGGCTTATAAAATATTTGTTTAGTTTTAAATTTATTTTATTAAGTTTATAGAATATATTTCAGATTTTATACTATTTATTTTCACTACTAACTATTCCTCAAATGAAGGTCTTAAGATAGTCAGCTAGGGTTAAGTTCGGCGTCGGTGAGTGTTGAAAAAACAACTTGAGATTGTAATTAGTTTTTGTTGCTTCTGGGTTTAACTTGGGGGGAAACTTTCAGATTGAACCGAAGACGCAGACGCCGGGCTGGGGCCATGCCCCTTCCTTCCAGAATATTCTGCGGTTTCAACTTTTACACGCTGGTCGACGCACCAAATTGCAAATATGTCTGCGAAAAATCTCATTAAGTATACGAGATGTGGTACGCGCGCAATGTCGCCGAAGGAGGAGCTATAAAAATGCGAAAAGAAAACCGAGAGCAAAATGAAACTGGAAAAGGAAAGTAAATAAAAATTATGAATGTCATTTGCCCAGGAGCCCAAGCAAGCAGAAGTGAAAAGGAAAAACCGAAGGAGAACCTGGATGAATCGCAAATGACTTAAAGTTAGCTTCATTTTCTCGCTCTTTTCTCTCTCTCTCTGGCAACAGGTAACCTTGCCTATATTCGACTGGAAAACTGGACCTAGCATTGGTTAAAGGTCGAGAGAAGTGTTTTTTCTATCCCCCAAAGTTCCGTGGGTTCCCTCGCGAGGTCATCTAACGAGCAGTTAGGGCTGTTGTCTAGGTCATTTCACTGGCGATGAGCCTTGTAATGCGCGTAATTTGCGGATGATGGGGCTTCCTGGCCACGTTTATGGAATTTCTTACAGGCCAAAGCCTCAAAATAATGCCTGAAAAATATGCATAATGTTTAATACTAAAATAAATATATTAAATAGGGATTTTTGGTCCAAAAATATAATTTTCAAACCCTGCTACTTGTATAATATTTCCTTAATAATTATGAAGTTAGTTTAAGGATTTCAATAAGCACACAAAATAGAAAAAAATATTTTTCAAATCTTTAAATTTAAATTCTCTTCCGCCTAAGTCAATGCTTAAATCCAAATATTTAAGCCAAATTAAATGAAATCCCCCCCATTAGCTGACTCCTGACAGAAAATCTCACCTTGCCGCCACATTCCATTTCAACGCCAACGCAGACATTTGAAATATTTGACTTTATAATTTTCAAATTTCAATGTTTAATTAAACAAACTGGCTCAATTAAAATGGCGCACCAGCACATACACAAACGCAAAACGAAAACGAAAAGCACAACACAAACAGGAGCCAGCGAAAAAAAGAAGGCCGCAAAATTATTTCATTTGCGAAAGTCGCTTTCATTAGGCGACTTGCTGCCAGCAGACGTCGCTCTCAAAGTCAAAAACGTTTTAACCTTTTAAGCGCCACAGTAATGCGACTAAAGCTGCCGTTTCGCCGGGTGGGATGGGTGTGGTGAAGTGGCTAGATGGTGGAAATGGTGCGGTGGTCGCTCTGAAAATAGGGCGCAGGATGCCAAGGACATGCCCCAGCTTCTGCAACCGCTGCTACTCTCGCTCCTGTCCCTGCTCCTGATGATGCTGTCTCTGATGGGCTCGCAACACATTGAGGTTACGCGAAGCGAAAGGAGACAGCCAGACAGACTTAGGTTTTGGATTCGGATTCAGATGCAGACTCTCAGGCCAAGAGTTGTGACAGGAGCTTAAAGAAGCTGGTTTCGAATTGTTTTTTATTTAAAATTGCAAAGTTGGAATCGATTTTCCATCGTTTGTCCCATGTTTGCCCACCTTTTTTATCCGGAAATAATTGACCTGTTTTTGGTACAAACGAATAAACCGAGAATACAATTCTTTCCATTTTTAATAGAGATTTTTGGTAGGTAGCAATTTGAATAATTTCTGAACCTGTTTTGTCGTAAGGAGTAGGAAACTCATTCTAAGATACTATTCTTTGAACCTTTGAGATACTAAATTAATTTTCTCAGTGCTCATACATCCAAAGACTAAAACTTAGAGAGTGAAATACCATTCAGAGCCGCACTTGAGGCAAATGATCAAAGACAATAATGCGCTACTACTACCGCAGAAGAGGATTTGACCGAGAATGAAGCCTGAAGGAAGCCCTCACAAAAGCCAACCAGTTCCTAAATACAAATAAAAAGTAATGCCTCCACTCTGAGGGCTAGGTCAGTGGTGCTGCTAATTAGGCTTCAAAAATACTGGCCTTGCCAGAGGCTTTTCCAACTGCTTGCTACGCCAGCACCGCCTTTTTCGCCTCGCCCAACACTGCGTATACGTGATGCTATGATAATCATGCTTATTTACAATAAATCTCGGCCAGGGGCTCTCCTTTACTGAAGTGTTGGGAACATCAACGCGCCCCCGTAGGCTGATGATTTATTTAATGCGTAATCTCTGCCAACGCCTGCCAGAGACGAGTCAGAAGGAGAGAGAGTGAGAAATGTTATAAACATTATGATGACAGCACCTCAGACTATTATTATTGCTATTATTGTTATTATACCCTCGAGTTGAGTGCTTTGTTTGGCACCCTTGAAAATAATCAATTAATCGCGCCGGTTGCCAAGGCAAACTTTTTGAAGCCCCTTAACTTTAGTTCGCTTCAGCTTCAGCTTCAGCTTGGGCGCTTTTTGAGTCACGTAATTAGCTTAGTCTGGACATCAATCAAAGGATTTGCTGCAGGCCAAGGAGGAGAGGAGGAGGGAGGAGGGAGGAGGGAGGAGGGAGGAGGATAGAAAGACCCGTCAAGCGGATAAACATAAATCTGCAAAGTGTAAATGACAAAAGTTCCGCAACTGGAGGAGGCTGCACAGGAATTGCCTCGTCCTTGGACGTCCTTGTTCGACTATTATTGCCGTTGTCATTATCATTAGAGGGCCACAACAGCCACCAACAATCACAGCTGCCTGCCGGTTTCTGAGGTACAAGGTATCGGTATCGGTAGCTGTATCCGTCAGATACATATCTATATATATATATGTAGACTGAGGCGAGTTTTGACAGCTACCTAGAGAAGCCTGCTCGAGGACATAAATATTGATTGATTGTTGTCAAGCCTGCGGGTTATTTCTGTTGTTGTCCCATTAAGCGTGTGCGTGTGGGTTGTGCACTGGAAGAAAACCATGCTAACAAATTCGCATAATAAAATAAAAATCGTGAAGATTCCATTTAGAAGCTTGCTGTCTTTTGGAGAAACTATTTGGTTTACTATAAACTTAAAATCCTTTTTTCTGCTCTGTGTTCGTATGCCCGAAGGTGTCAACAATTTGTGGCTTTGGTTGCGGCGACAACAAATGAAGAGGAGAACGCTTGTTCCCACAATGATTCCCGATTCGAATTCCCTTCAGTCGCAAATTTATGTTTATTAGCTTGGACAATGTGGCAGACAGCTTGCATGCGGAATAAATAACTCCACCTTACCTGTCCTGCACTGCTTAATCCCTATACGGCACTCTATGCCGCCATGACTATTATTCATATACGGTTATGTCAAGTGATAAGCGTGTAAATTGCATTCAAGATAAGTTGGCAATCATCAATCATCGCTTAAATCGTCGATCCGGGACGAGGCGAGAATGCCGAAAGCCAGACGGTCGTCGGTCTGGCGATAAATTTTTAACGATACTTTACAGATAAATATACATATTCATTATATGTATATAGGGAGGACAAAGGGATGGCAGCTCCTGCCGGAATGTCGCTTAAATGCAATCAAATTGAAAATCAAACCGATGAAGACATTTTGGCCGCAATGGAGCTAAGTGGGCGAGGTGCCACGCCCTTTGTTGCACTCGCTTCGCCGTTTAACCCCCAACGAATGCGGCAAAAAGCAGATGCACTTAAGGAAATTTTTAATAGAATTTAATCACAATTATATAATTAAAATTATATTATTCATCTAAAACCTTATTTAAAACGAAATAAAACTCATTTACAGTTTTTAAACCTTTAAAAGAAGGATAGCTGAATTTTTTAAAAGTGTTTTTAGGAGCGTGAATTCAATGGTCTAAACGAAAAGTACAAAAACATAGCGACCAACTCAATAGGATTTACATTTTCCAGCTATTGAACATGGGCGCTGGTTGGGGGCTGAAGGACTTAAAGCATGGATGGGAGGTGGCACCCGAGCTTCCAAGAAAAATCATGAGGACATTGGAGGGGGCAGAGGAAGGGTGTTCCGCCAGGATTGGGGCCAAACCAGTTAAGTCAGCATGTCTCTGGGTCTCCGGCAAAAGCGAGCGAACAAAGACTAGGGCAAAAAAAATGTAAAAACTATTAAGCGGCATTAGCCGCGCGTTGCGCTTTGTATTTTCCGCTCACTCCCCCTTCCCCCGTTTGCCACTCGATTTGGGAACCCCTTTTTATCCTTTTAACCGGATTCAATGCGCTACAAATCACTGGCAAATATCAGGCATTGTCGATTTTGGCAAAGTGCTTGCACTCGAACTGCATTATGTTGATTATAATAAAGCTATTAGAGAGCTCTTTTGGAGAGCAAATTAAATAAAAATCTAATACTACAAATGTAGAAAATAAACAGAAAATATAAATCAGAAAAATATAGACTTTAATAAAATTTAAAATATAACTATTTCCAGCTTCTATTTTTTTTTTTTAATAAAGTGAAGTTAGCAGAGGAAAATCATACATTTTCCTTAGGGTAACCCAGCATTCCTCTTTGCCCAGTTTAACGAATTTCCTTTGCTTTTTTTCCTCCGCTGTGGCTACGGCTCTGTTCATGGTGTTTCCCGTCGAACTTTTGATCGAATGTCAAGTCATTCAAGTCAATGTCGGTCGCTTGGTTGACTCTGCCATGACCATTCCGCATCCACTTCCACTGCCACTTGGTCTTTGCACCGTTCTCCCACCATCCTTCCCGGCAATTTCCTCCATTCTTTGGCCGCGCGCGAGCATTAAGCCATTTTTTTTGTTGCCTCTGCAATACGGATATATGTACATATATATGGACATCCTCCGGAGCCTTCGGACGATGGGCAATGAACGGCGGACTACGGACTGGTTTCTGCTGCTTGCAAATCTAATTTCATATTTTATGAAGTGCCGCACAGTTTGCGGCTGCCCCGCCCCCAATTTGACGCCTCTTATTTCACCTGGCCAAGGCCGCTTCCGTTGCTGCACTGGAAAATCAATTGTTGAGCACATAAATTTGTTAGCACGAAAATTGCACCGTTGGGTGAAATTTATTTTTAAAATGCATTCGCCGAGAAAAAGGGTCGAGAGAACCAGCCGCAAATGGGGTGAGGACCGGAAAATAGCATTGACAGCGCATCGATTGGCATTGGATATAGTCAGCACTTTCAGCTCTTTCATTAGAGCTCAACTGTTAGTGGAAAATTGGACGCAGAACTTCAAATAAAATAAATGAAGAATAAATAAAGATTTGGTTATAAGTAAATTTTAATTTAAAATAAATACAGTTAAAGCAAATGAATTTTAAAATCATTTTAATCCTCTTATTGATATATTTCTTTGGTAATTTTGTTAAGCAAATAAATACAAAATATATTCCCTGGCTTCCAGCTATATCTGGGTTAATACCAAGTGCAAATGGCTTGGCAGGAAAGAAATGCGAATATTTTGCAGCCAAATGTCTCGGGGTGTGAGCAACAATTTATCTGCCGGATAAGAGCTACGAATGGGGAACAGTTGAAAGGTAGTGGCATTAATGTTTTTACATGGCGGACGAGGGCGGCTAGCGGAAGCGGAAACGGCAACAGCAATGGCGACATTGTTGAGAACATGCACGTGAAACTTGTTACACAAGAACTCCTGCTGAAGACGAACACTCGGCAGCTGCACTACAAGTGCAACGGTTCAGCGCCGGGGCATGCGAGAAATCTTAACAAAAGCGGCAATTCATTTTAGCATTCCTTGGATCCAGAAGACGTGCACCTGTCACGTGTGTGTGTGTGTGTGGGTGTGCGAGTGCGATAACGATAGAGCAAAGGTGTGTTTTTGGGGTCGGAAGCGGAGCGGTACGGGAGGTCAGCACAGTGTCAAGCGATACTCGGCACCTTGGGCAGGCAGCCAAGTGCTTGGCAATATGCTAAAAGGGCAGCTGCCTGGCAAAAAGAGGATGCATTCAAAAAGTTAAGCGCACAAATGAGATAACTGCGAGCGAAGGAGCTACAGAAATCTTATGCAAGCGTTATACAGTAAGGAACCTTTCAGGATGCTTCTCCAAGGCAACACTTATATAACAGAGTCCTTTTTGGTACTCATTTCAATGGAATGAAAAGGAAAAACAAATAAGGAAATGCAGGGCTTGCCGGTGGCAGATCACTCAGATGTTCTTCTTGTTAATTTCTTCAAAGACTCATCTTATATATATCTTTATGCTTGAGTTGCTTTAGAATAATACAGATTATAATTACAATAAAATAATATACCTTTTCCCTTAACTTTACTGTACTTCCTCAGCTGGGTGTGTCTTAATGGGTAGCTCTCTCTTACGTGACAGCTGCGATTTGCTTCAGTTGCGACTCTGGCAACCAAACAATGTGGGGCATTCAGTCAAAGCTCTGGTAGGGGAGTCATGGCTAGAGAAGGAAGGGAGTGGCTCTGTGGCACGTGGACTATTCGGCCACAAAGGCTGAAAACGCCTCTTTTGGCTATCACTCAGCCACCGAGCGACATTCAATTGAAATGCGCAATGTGTGTTCACGATCGAAAACAAGAACAACCCATTCATGGCAAATGCTTAGCGAATGGGACACTTGGCCCCCATAGCATTTTGGCCGTTTTCGTTCTCATCTGACCGAGTGTCAATTGCACGATGGCCTCGGATGACACACACATCCCAGTCCCAGTACCACAATTCCAGTTCCAGTTCCCGAAATTCGAATCCCGCCGTATAATCGCATAGATGTCAGACCGCAGAGCCAATGGGTTGGAATTACACACGCATTGACCGAACTAAACGGCCCGTAACCCGGCTCCATTTCTCTATTTCATGGCTAGGCACTGCTCTGCAGTCGGATTGCTGCCAAAAACTGTTGCAGATCTCCTCCAGCGATTATCGCGACAAAAAGTACACAAAAGGGCGATGTGGTTATAATTGCTCTGTCAGAGAGTTACAGCCGCCAGATAAGCCAAGTCGAGCCAAGCGACATGCTTGTTTTCAATGATTGTGGGCCAAACTTTTGTTTGAATTTTAACATAGAATGTGTGGTAATAAAATTTTGGTAATAAATTGTGGGAAGTTATTAGGGTTTTTTAAAGAGTTAGGCACAGTTTTTACCCAATTCTTTGTGTTTGCTTTCTGAGAGTTTAAATTCTGAATATTCAGAATTCTCCTGCGAAGCACTCATATTCCTTTATTTCTCACCTTGCCACACTAGTGTTGTCCCCATTTAAAATTCAAAAGCAAGCCATAGAAGGAAGGCTTGCTTCACACCATAAAATTTTCAGGGCTTGACACCAGTTTAATGCGATGCTAGATGGACCTGCTCCATGTCCCCGTGCAGCGGGTACAACTGCAGCTAACCGCTGCTGCGGACCATTTAGGAAATGAGCCATAAAGCGGCGCTGCGATGAAACCACCAGTCGTCGGGAGACCGAATTCTTGGGAAATGCCAAAATTGGCCCAGACAACTGCACTTGGGCCTGAACGGCGAACACTGAGCAGTGGATATGGCTCGTATGCACTCAATTTTTGTCACTGGTCCTAGTGTTTTGCCTTTGCATGCATAAGTAGCCATTTAGTGTTGTTATGCTTATTACACGTGCACACACACAACACACACACCACACAAGGAGCCACACCAGCCAGACGAAGAGTCAACTGTCGTCTAGTGTGTCTCCGGCGGTTAGGCCCGTTTCTGAGTAGTCTGCTTAAGTGCCGAGCCGTCTACGAACATATAACTACTGGCAATGCACTTGGGAAAATGTCTTAAAAAATTGTACATTAAAAATTGCAGGGAAAATATTTTTACCAAATTTAAAATAAAATGTTTCTATGGCTGGAAAAATTAAAAATATTAAATAGGTCTTCATATGTCTGTTATTTCTTAACAAAAAGCAAAATTTATACAAAATACAAGGTGATATATTTTTCTTCAATTAATTTATAGTAAATTTTACTAATTTTCATGTCATTTGTTATATATTTTTTCTCTCTGTGTAAATGAACATACAACAGGGAATATCAGCAGCAAGAGCAAGAGCAACGACAACGGCAGACAATTTCCATTTTTGTGTGCAGCTCATAAACCTTCAACTTTAGCTTCGGCAAGGACATTATGCAGGTGTCCTTACATCAACGTCCATGTGAATGCTGCTCCTTGATATTTTTATGTGAATTTATGTTTTTGATTATTGCCGGGCCTGACCTGACTTATGCATGCAATTCAGCTTCAGTTTGGTGTTAGCCTCAGTCCCCAGCATTGGCTTAGACTTTCATTTGCTGTGACTTTAATAAATTTAACGCAAGTGCGAAATACAGAAACTGAAGAGTGTTCCGATAAACGCTAAGGAATTTCGTAGAGAAATGGAAAACTTAAATAAATGGTTTATTATTTTATTAAAAATGATTGATGTATAAGTTTGTTTACATTTTAAGTTCTAAGATAATGATTTTTATAAGAAGCCTTATTTAAGAGGGTTCATTTTATTTTTAATTATTTAAATTATTAACACTCATCTTACGCAACCCATACAATAGTTTATATGTTCCTTGATCCTTAAAGAAACTTAACCCACAAACAAGAAATACTATTGAATTATTTATTTCTGAATAGAAAGCGAAATCCAACTCGGGAACAGCTTGAGCAATCTATGACAAGGCTCTCAAGGGCAGCACCGCCACCCCACTTGGAATCCTGTGACCCAGGCTCCCAAGTACTCCGCTCCACTCCACAGCCCGGCTCGTCTTGTTTATGGGCTCGTAAAGCAGCGTGCCTACTTTGGGCTTATAATTCAGCCTCGAGCCTCGAGACTCGGAGACCCCGAGAGTCCCCAAGTCCCCCTCATCACGCACTGATTTCACAGGTCCCCACAAGGATGCGTGTGTGCGGACTGTCACATTTACATATGTGTATGTGCTCTTGTTTTTCTTTCACTTGTTTTCCGTTTTCGCTGTTTGCTGTTGCTGTTGCTTTTGTCCTGCAATGAAAAATGAAATTTATGCATTTCACCTAACAGAGGTGCACAAATGCTGCACATAAACTATTTAAACAGCTCGGCGGGCGGTCGAAATTTATTTAAATCTAAGCAAAAAGAAGGACGACACGAACACGCAAAACACACACAAATATTTCAATATTTATTGCCCGGCCTAAAAGACCAGTTAAATAATTTAAAATGTCAAATGGCGAAAAACAATCCGCTCCCGACTGGCTTAGCTTTGGCGTGTGCAGGAAATGCCAAAAAATTAAAAACTGCATAAACATTTAAATAGGTTTTATGGTTTTCCGCCTAAGCTCCCTGCGGCATATTGATTTCGTTCGATTTGCTCGCTCTCAGATTTATGCAATCTGTGCAGAGTTCCAGGATATCTGCGCTAGGCATGTCCCTGAACTGCCACTTTAAATTTATTTATGCGCAACACACAAATTTAATTGCGTTTTCCAAGTCCTTCGGCGACGGTGCTGCTGCTGAGTCCTTGCAGCATCCAAAGCACAATAAATAGTTTATTTAAGCATTGTTCCATCTCCGCTGAAGGGAGATAGAACAAAAAAGCAATGGAAAACTGAGCATCGTGGCATGCGTTGAAATGAAGAAATGAAATTTTCATTGTTTCCCGCGCCCCAAGTGTTTGAAAAAGTGTCGCATTTTGATTGCGTTTTTCTTTACATTAAACAGGGTTTGGGCGTTCTTGGTCACGCTCCGTTGGCTAGGTATATCCCTCAGATCCCTTGGCTCTGCCACCCTAGGACCGGCATCCCTTTGAAGTACTCACTCCGGGGTATCGGGCTTCGGGCTTCGGGCTCCATACTCTTGGCTGCCAGTTGCTCGTATCCTTGCACACCTCGCATTGTAGTCGAAGGACCTTGTCAGCGGTGCCGAATGCCACGCCCACTGTCACGGGTTGTGCGAACGCGTGGCCAAGTCATCTTTAATTCATGAATCCAAGTTTTTTGTTTTGCCGCTTGCATTCCGCTTCTGTTTTTTGTCTGCTTCCTGGCTTTCACTCTATGTGATTTAAAAGGGGGGAATTCTCCGGACTTAGAGACTTATTTGTAGACGAATAATTCCCCAATTGATGGCATATTTCGGTGATACTTTTATCTTTTATCTTAAGAAATATATATTTAATCCAGAATATTCTGCTTAAAGCCATTAAGGAGCATTCTGAAATGACAAAATCTCACAGTAATCAATGCAAAAGTCTAGGTACATAATAGTTCCTTGAACCTTTTAAATTTACCTTCAATCCGTCTTTAATCTTCACTTCCTTCCTTTTCCAATCTTGGTCCAAACTTCGCTATTAGTCGATAAACAAGTCACCAAAATTCATTGAAGCCCAGCCCCAAAAGAAACCGTTTTCATTCTCCAGCCATCAAAATAAGAAAACAAAACTGACAATGAGTTTGCATTGTTAACGCGGCAGCGGCAACGTTGGCCGCAAAAGGTGTTCAAGCTCGCAGCTTACCCAGTGGCCAGATGGTCCGTTGGGCAGGTCCTTGAACGCTTCAACACCTGAAGCAGCAGCTCGGGACTTTGCCTCCGCCTTCGTCTCGGTCTCCGGACGTATCCTTTCCTTACTCCTGCGTTTGCCGTTGGCTGCGGCAAACGAGTTGTAAATATTTATTTATACGCGCAGCGCGGTTTACAAACTGAATGGCTAGCCAACCCGGACCGCTGGTAACCACCAGGATTCAGCTAACCAACAAGGCAGTGCTGTCAAGTAAGGATAGAAGAAAGTAGCTAGAAGTATGAATAATTAATATAAATAAAACCTTGCTTGTAGAGATAATTAAATTTCAAATAATAAATAATTAAGTTAAGTCCCTCAAATATACCTTTAATAATATAAACTGGTTCGTGCTAATAATATTATATTCCAAAAACTACTTAAACCTAAAATTATCTTTAAACAAATCTTGAAAGATCTGAAAAATCTCAATTGAATTTAACGGGAAAATGGAAAATCTGGCTGCTCTAAGTCAAAGCTCAACCCACTCACCCACCTAGATCCCTTCTGGCTGCCTGGCTGGAATTTTGATTTAGAATTTCTTGCCCGGCAGTGGCTCGACTAACTAACTAGAGTGGCAGCTCCAGGATTTTTAGTTGTTCTCTGTGGTGGCCATCAAAATTGAGAGTTGGGCGACGTCACGTCACTGGCAGCATTTTTATTCGGATTTTGCGGTTTTTATTGCGGCAGCTACGCGTTCGTTTCCTGCTGTCAGCAGTTCACGTTGCTGCTGCTGCCTTGATGTTTTTCCTCACGGAAGGTATGCCCTATTTTTTTGTATTATTTTGTATTTTTGCAACTTTTTGTTTTGTTTTTTTTTCTGCTTTGCGGCTCAACAACATCTGGCGGCCACTAAAATCATCATCAGGCGGCGGCAGATGCTGCAGATGTTGCAGCTGGGCGTTCCATCAAAACATAATCTAGGGAAAAAATCTAAACGAGCTTCGTTCTAAATGTGTGACAAGTCGCGCACTTTTATTACGAACATTGAAGGCTTTTCACCCAAGTTCAGAGAACAGTTTCCACTACACTGCAGATAAAGTTGAGAATTTTTCGAAATATTTTGAATACCTAAAAACTTTATTACTTTCTTACTATATTTAATTTATTGATTTTGGATCGCTTTGACTTGTGGTCTTTTTATAAACCCGCTTAAATCAATTCTCCATTTTTCTTTTGGGTGCATTATCCTTTTTGAGCCTTTTCTCTTGACCGATTCAAATGCAGTTTTACAGTTCGCTGAGTGAAAACTTAAGCGGTTTTATGCACCCACACATCCTAGCAGGTGAACAGACATTTTTGTGTTGTGACAGCAATTTTTCCCATCATATAGTCGGAGGTTGGTCAGTTTGTCAGCGCATAAATGCAGTTCTAAGCTAGTTTCGCCACTATGTCCTTTTTTCCGCTGGCACTTTTTTACAATATGCAAACGTGGCTTTCGTCCTCGCCACAGTTTTAGTTGATTTTCGTTGAGGATTTTTTTTTTGTCTGTGGGGGGCTCAGTCTGTTTCAGTTTGGTGTAGATGCGGCAACAATTTGCCACAGGATTTTAATGGAAAATGTACAAAACCACAAAATATTTAATTCAATTTGTATATCGAAAATGGGTCTTTAACAATTTGTATATGTCATTTTTACTTTATAAACCATATGAACAGTGGCGTTTTTAATTTATATTTAATTGTTTGAAATGAGAAGTATATATACAAAGATTAAAAACATTTTCTGCTTTTCGTGTAGCTCGCTTTTAACTTTCTATTCTTTGCCAAACTTATAATAAGATATTTAATTAAATGTTCAGCTAGATGAAATTATTTCCCTCTAACCACTTTAATATATTTTAAATGTAAACTGAACAAATTAGCTTTTCTCTCAAGCTCTCAAAACAATTTAAATCGTTTTTCCCTTGCATATGGCCACAAATTTGTTGTTGGTTTGGAACATATATCTCTTGTATCATGGCTGGAATGTAACCACCCTTGGAACGATCCCCGTTCCTTAATGTAGACGCGAAATTCCTTCAGGCATTTGTCTATGTGGCGGCTAATTTATAACTTGGTGACAGTTTATATGTCGCTTGTGGGTCGCTCCACGCTCTCAGTCAGCTATAAATCCATATTCCGCAAACGTTCGCCTCCCGCCCGCCGGCTGAATGCCGCAGATGTCGAAATTAATAAAGGCCATAAAAGCATAAAGTTGCATATATTCACCAAAATGAATGAAAACCAAAAAAATATATATATAAAAAGAGGCCGCTCCCTACGACTGTTATTGTTATTTCTGCTGTTGTTGTCTGCCGGAAGTCGGAAACCATTTAATTTGCTCATGTGCAACTGGGGCTCTCGTCCTGCGTTCCTGGCCTCCGAGTCCTCCGGCTGTCGCTGGCCCAGCTGACATGTTTCCTTCTCCGGCCTCTCCTCTTTTTTTTTTGGTTACTTTCATTTATATTTTTGTTTGGCGAATTTTAACGCGAAACATTTAATTCGGGCAAACGAGTTAAGAGTAAAGTTGTGTTAAGTTTTTGTCGAGCTCCCGGGCACTCGGCAAAAGAAAAACAAACGGGGGGGAGAGGGAGAAAAGCGCCTCCGTTGAACCCAAAAACAGCCGGCAACATTTATTTATTTTGCTACTGCCGAGGAAGACCCCAAAGGACTCGGATCCTTTGCGTCTGTCAGTCTTTTACATACAAAGTCTTGTGCGCAGAATTTTAATTTGCAATTAAATGCAGCCCACAAGCAGCTTTGCATCAAAATGCCAACTAGGGGGCGGGAAAACTCTTCAGCGGGCTGAACTCTAGCGCTCAGAATGGTAACGAGAAAATGGCCTGGGAAAATAAGGAGCCAAGAACAGGTGTGTGTGTGTGTGTGTATGGTGGGTATCTGGGTGAGCAAGACGGTGGAGCTGCAGCTAAGAGGAAAACATTCCGTTTAGTCTCAGTGCAGCAGCAGTGCCACGCCCATGCCCTGCCCTGCCCCACTTTCCACCGCCCTCACTCATCCATCCTCGGAAAAGCTGCAGCTTAAGTATTTTCAACGAATGCGAATGTTTGAATTAAAACTTTGTAATTTCCCTTGTTTCATTTCATTTCGTTTTACTTGAAATTCATTTCTACGGTCTTTCCCACGACTTCTCCCCCTATTTATTCATCCAGCCCCGTCGCATCTCATCCGCTGCTCGTCCTGCTGCTCCTCTCTGTTTTCATTTTCTTGACTTTTGTTATGGTTGTTGCTATACACATAAAATGGCCACCACTCATCCATCTCCCGTCTTCAGGTTGGTTTAGCATTTTCGGTTTTGGCTTTGGCCTGCTTGGAAAACCGGAGAAATATGCGGGAAATACACTGAGGAAAATTGATATTTAAATTAATAATTCTATTTAACTTTTCTGATTTCATTTAATTTGATTTTCCAACTGCTAGCAATTAAGATGACATTTCAAATCCCTTTTCCAATATATTAAATCTCAATAAAATTATATTTCAAGCTATTAACTTGTTTTAATATATCTAAGAAATATATATTTAATATTCAGAAATATGGAATATTTTGAATTGTTAAATTATAAACAAGATATCAGAGGTTAAAAGTCCTTTCAGGTTTTAAACAACACTTTTTTATATTATAATTTTTAATAATAATGAAATATATAAAATAAATAATAGTAATACATTTTTAATATATTAATTTATTAATAATAAAATACCCATTTAAATATATATGCATATAACCAAGTCTCTAAAAATTTTTCCCCCTGTATAGATAAAGAAATGGACAAGAGAGAAAGCCAGAGGGATACCGTTGGCAGTTGGTCGCCTGGGACAACCGTCGAATGCATTGGAGGGCACTTTCCTCTGTCCCTGCCTCCTGGCAGGCACTAAAACTTGCCTTTTGCCGTCAAAGTGCAATTTGTTCTGGGAACTGCAATTGCAGCCCGTTCCGCTCCTCATGCCACACTGCTTCCGACTTGTCAGACTTTAATTTGTTTACGCTTTTCGCAATTCGCCTTTTCTCTTGGCAGCTGGCAAAAGCTGTTATAATTGAACTAAGCCCAGCGGAGGCTTTCAATTGTCATAAAATGAGTTTGGCACAAGAAGCAAAAACAAAAAACACAAACAAAAAAAAAAAACTCAACTCCAATTTAAAATCCCTTAAGCCCCTTATGAAAACTGACGCCCAACTAACATTACATTAATTTATAATCCCATAAAGCTATTACGTTTAACACAATACCGAATCCTGCTACGGATGGTGGCTTTAATTAATTGAATCCTTGAATGGGCTTAACACTCACTTAACACTCACTTCGGCTGCATTAACAGCGCTCCTGCTCGAGAGCAAATACTTTTGACTTGCACTGTTGCCGGCTTAATTAACTGTCGGGCTTAACAAAAAATTAATCAAATAGGCAGACAATGCAGGATGTCTCCTCGACAGGGATTATCAACCTGGAAACATTATGATGGCCCCGCAAAGAGAATGCATGAGCACGAGCAAGAAAATCAAACATTAATTTTCATTAGTAGGATTAGCTAGCAGACAACAGGTACACTTGGATAATATTTATGAAGGTTAAATAAATTATAAAACAAGGTTAAAAGTTGGTAAAGGGATAGACTTTCAAGGTAAAAATATTTGTAAAATATTATTTAATACTTTTTACATTAAAATTCATACAAAATGCTATAAAATTTATATTTTAAATACTTACATTTCCAGTGCACACACTCTCACATTTCAGGCAGCATCAAAATTTGTCGGCAATGGCCATTCGAATTTCTGAAACTCAGCCCGGGGGCTTAATAACTGTCCAGCTGAATTATAAATGAATTTGTGAGAACGAAGGATCAAGTGCCGACCCATAGCCTTCACCCTCCCAGCCTGCCTATTAAAATATAGGATTCCTGACACATGCATATTTACGGAAAATTGGTCAGTATATTTCTGGAATTCAAATGAAATGCGAAGCGAATGCTGCCTGCTCAAAATGTTACCTAATTGAAGGAGGCATTTACAAGGAGAATTAAAGGAAGCGGTTAATTAATCAGTACAATTTGTGGTGTTAACCAAGGCTTAATGAAAATCATTTGCTGCAATCATAGCTCAAAGTTATGAATATATTTCTGTAAGAAATATATTTATAAATTAGTTTCCCTGTATGGTTGACATCCCTACAAAAAATATTAACCTGGATGCCACAGCATTTATCCTAATTAAAAATTAGAGTAGTAGATTTTTATCAAATCAGCTTTGGATTTCTTTACACCAACTTCACCATCGTGTTGAGTGAGATAATATTTGGGTGAAAACACAGCAAGTATATGAGAACTTCGGCTAAGATATCTTCATTTACCGACCGAGAGTTGTTGTTTAATTTTGTAAATTATTATGGCACTTACTTAAGGGCATTCCGAGAGCAAGGACATTCAAGGGGTGGCAGTATGCGTGCGACATGTGCACAGCGTTTGACATTAGCGCCAAAGCTAACATGTAACCGGTTTCCGGCCAGAATAAGCTTTCCCTTCTGACCAAGAGCCGGCTGTGGTTACAAATACAATAGTGAACAGAAAAACAGTAACAAGAACAGATAGTACACAATTTATAATAAAAAGGGAAATCATTTTCTCTTACATTTTGTTTAAAATAATTTTATGGAGAAAAAAATTTTAATTATAACTGAATTTGCACTATTTCTAAGGTGCTTTAGTGACCATTTATTTGACCCTCACTGTTTGTGAATGGGTGTGTGCGTGTTTAAGTTTTATGTCTACATCGGCTGAGCCTGTGCAGCTTTAGTGCTGAACTAAGTAAATTTTAGTGGAAATGAGCAGTCGGGGGGAGCGCAGACGAGCAGTTTGGAGCCGGGCCTGAGAACCGAGGGCCATGGCATAATCATAATTAAATAACTTTTGTCACAATGCCAAATAAGCCTCATATTCGGGGTGCACATCATTTACGTTGAATTTACGTACACACATGCCCCAAAGCAGAAATGCTTTCATTAGGCATTCCAATGCCAAAAAAGAGCCCCGGCACAAACACTTCCACGGAGGGAAAATAATGGAGCAAAATAAGAAAAAACCTTAGCGCAAATGTGCCAAAATAATCCGCTTAAATAAAATGCCAAGCGAAATTCCCTCTCTCTTAGTCGCATCCAATGGGGTGCAGCATCAGTGGCAGCAGTCGCATCCTCCATAAGTCCTTGTGCCACTTCTTTATGTTGTTTTATTTGGTTTGCTTTGCTTTGGCTTTGTTTTGTTTTGTTTTGTTTTCCTCGGTTTTTTTGTTTGCTGTGTTTGCTGCATGTGTGTTGTTAGCCAAAAGCCGCAAAAATGACCGGGGCAACAACAGCAATGCGAACGCCAAATGCCGGCTTTGGCAAGAAATGGTAGAGCGAAGCTAGTCTACAGGAGAAAAGGATTCGACTTAAAAAGTATCCTGTATAATTTACAATTTTGAGTTTATTTCTCTTGAATATTAATTAGCTTTTAGAATTCATAAATACTTTATTATTATTATAATATTATTTCAACTAAATAAATACCTAACAAACCTACACAGTTGATCCCTGTACAGGAATTCAAATTAAATATATTTTCCATATAAAAACTGGTAAGTGTCTGCAGTGCAGGTGGGTTGAGCCGTTAATTAAACGTATATAAATGAACCGAAGGAAACCCCCCTCTCCACTCACTAAAAAGCCCCAAAGGTAAGCTAAATCAAGCAGAGATAAAAGCTGCAATTGTATTCAGTCATGGCATTCACAAGTATAGTAAAATATATACTAAAATCTGCTAATTTGAGAACCTTGGCCTTTTTGGCAGCCACCAAAAGGAGTGCTTTAAGTGCACTAATTCCAGCTTAAACACGAAGCTGAGTCTGATTAAGTACTCACATATAATAATACTCAGAAAGGCTCATCCGATATATTATTATTTCCTTGATTCCTGGAATCCATCTCGAGTAGGCGTCCGAAACGTAATGCCTGACTAAAGTTCTCCTTCACATTTTACCCAAAAACAGGGGAATTTTTCATGATAATCACTCACCTTGGCTGGGCGCTTGACTTTTGTATTATTTACAAAGAGCGTATGGATGAAATTAGGGCAGGCTAATTAGGATGAGTGGGCACAAAAAGGAGCTAAAAGGTGTTTTATCAAAAAGCGTATTCACTGAACAAAATAATTAGCGTTTTTCAGAAGTCAATTAACACATGCTTTGGCTTCTGTTTGTGTGTGTGGGCAGGTCATTATAATTACCAGCACTTGGTCATTAGGATAAACTCCCGCCTTGCCTTTGGATTCGAAAATATCAATCATACGCCGTGGAGCCCGCATAATCTCTCTCTTGGCTCAACTGCTGCATTTTTTATGCAAAATTTGCCAAGCAAAAGAACAACAACTGACGGAATGACTAACTGACTGACTGACAGACAGTCTGTCCATCTGCCACTTGGTTTTCTCCGCCTGTCAGTGAGCTTGTGTCTAATGATTAACCCCCATGATTGAATATAATGCCCTTTGAAGACGCAGCGCAGACAACCGACTAAGTGCCTAAAGACTGCAAGAAAAAGTGCAGCGGATCTGGCTTACAATTGAGAAGCGACACTTGAATACTCTATAAAAAATTAATGGTATTTGTTTTGGAAAAGAAAGATACTAAAGAACTTTCTTGAAATTTCCTAAAACTCTTGTATTTTCCTATTCAATGTTTATTGGCTTGTTTTCAATGTCTCTCAACACTCCGCTTATACCTTTTACGAGACACTCTTGCCAAACAAACTTGGCATGGCCGGGCATCCGGCTGCTTCTTTGACTGCTCATCATCCTGATGTTGGACAAAGCAACAGCATAAAAACAGAATGGAGGAAGCATTAAATTTTTTACTTAAGCATGAAAGCTCTGCCGGCTGCGGGAAAATAAAAACAAAATTTCGGGGAGGATGAAAGGCAAAAGGCAGGAAAATGGAAGCACAAAAATGGCTAGCCCGGCGCACAGACAAGGGAATTGGTGTAAATATGGGAAGTGGCTGGCTGCCATAGGAGCGAGCGGCGAAGAAAAAAAAGGAAAGGAACTCCTCCGACAAGGCAGCTCCATTCAGGCCAGACAGAGGGGCATACTTTTCATAGCCAGTGTGCGGTCTGCGGCGGTGGCTGCCAGCGTTAGATATTTTCATTTAGTTTCCTGTTTGCCTCCCTCAAACTCAAGGCAAGTCGAGTCGAGTGGAAGTATCAAAGTTAGAGAAGTGGGAAGAGCGGCCAGGCCAGGCCGAGGGGTGCCACTCAAATGCTTAACTATGCAAAATAAGTTGCATTTAAGATGCTCCATTATGCATGTTTATTTTATGTCGATGATACTGTTAGGCGGTTGGCACACTCGCGGTCGAGGATACGGCCAGGTATAAGGTATGTAGCGGGCGGCTTGCCAACTTAACTGAGATGGCCAAGAGCACACCGCAGCATGTGCTTGACAGATCAAAGGAGTCCTCAAGGGTTTCCCTCAACTTCATCCATTAGGTGAGTCATGTGTATCGGAGGGGGGAGAGCTGTCTAACTCTTTGCAATTTTTCGTTCGAACTCCCTGAGTTTCGTCTGTAAATTTCTTTATGACAGCAAACGCAGACGGCCAATAAAATCGCATTGCAAATTGTTGCACTTGACGGCCACGGTTTGGAAAAGCTGAGAGCGACGACTTTCCCAGCCATAATCAAACGTCGTTTATAGTCGCGGGTTGTGGATCATAAAATGTCAGGCTTATGGGATTTCAATCGACAGACAAGCGGGACCGAATTCATATGCTTACGACGGTTCTAAAATAGCGAATGTCTCATAAAAATCCATCGGGGAATATTAGAAGCAACTTCTGGAAACTATCAAAAAGATTGTGCAATTACTGTATTTTATGGAAAGTGAGGTTTATGACAAAATGCACAGATAAAAATAATATAATATTCTATCTTTCACGAGCAAATATATAGTGATATATCACTTTTCTCCAAGTGCATCTTCCATTGCAATGAAATCTGCTCAATTTGGTTAAGCACTTGCACTGAAATTACACCCTTTTGAACTGTGGGAGGAGCTTTCTCGTACGGAGTATTTAATGAGAGTTCATTAGCATTGACCCACACACTCCAGGTCTGGCCGGGAGCAGATGCAAGCCAAGCTGATTGACGACTCGCATTACGGACAGCGGCGATCCCGAGGCGGAAAGTGGGCGGTACAGATGAGCGGCAAGTCAGTCAGTCAGCCAGTCGCTGAACCCTGAGCTTCTGGCTCTGGTCTGCAGGTGCAGTTAATCATTGCGGACGAGAGCGAGAGTGAGCAAACAATGGCCCAGCTTCGCGGAGAGGCCATGCCACAAATTCCAATTACATCTCGGGCTAACAGGGCGCCGTATCTTGGCCGCAAATGTGATGCGGACTCGATACAGATGCGAGGCAGTGCCTCGCACACAACTTTTCCACTTGGCAGGCACTGGCCGCATACATCATCCCTTCCATTTGCACGGCCATCGATTTTCGGTTAACGCCCTCGACCAGCAGCAACAGCGGCAGCATCGCCGGCAGCCGCAGAAGCCACAGGACAAGTTGCCGTCCTAGGACATCCACATCCGTGTCCTCGTCCCCAGCCACGTCCACTCCGCGGTTGCCTTTAATGCGAGATATTGGCATTTAAGGCCACTCCATCGATATCAGTAGCGAGTCACGGTTAAGCGGTCACCGGGTTCAAGGAAGATAATCCCTACAGCCCAAGGTGTGTGTACTTTATCGCACAGAAAGAAATTAATCTGGAGATAAATATAAACAATTAAATGGAAAGAATAGAAACTTAAATATTAATCAGCAATTAAAAGGATTTTATTAGGCTAATAATTACCAATAACAAATTACAAATAAATAATGTCTTTTCAATATGAAAATATCAAGATTTTTCTATTCAAAGAACCTGAATAAACGCTTTAAAAAATATTTAAAAATTATATATTATTTAATTTATTGAATTTTCTTCACTGCATATAAAGTTTATCCCATGACCAGCATAAATACATTTTAATGACCTCCTTCGTTCGACTCGCATGTAAATAAACTTATTACGCAACCGTCGCCTTAAGCTTCGGAGATGTAAGTTTCTGTAGATATTGTGGTGCCAGTTATCAATGGGCTAAAACTATTCAAGTTGTGGTAAGTGTAGGACCCATATAATCGGCTTTACCAAAGGGGAACTATTCAAACTTATTGAACAACTTTCAAAGAACTTTGGCCATGGATTGAAAGTTTACTTAACGTTGAATTGATACTAAACTGCCTGTAAATGTTACCTTTAGGGAAGTTTATTCAAATTTGAAGATAGTTCAAGTCCAGAGTTTATGCCAAGACAAGGATTAAAATTTTAAATTTATATGAATATGAAAAATGAAAGATAAAGTATTAGTACAAAGGAAATATTTGAAATATTTGAAAAGTTCTATAATAAATTTTCTCCTTAATGTTTCCTTTAAATAATTTTATCTATCGCCTTATCCCTTTAATGTTTAACCCTCAATAACTTGTCTAAGAGCTTCTTATAGTTTCACTTTCGCCCTTGATGATTTTCGCAGCTGCTTAAAATTCTCGGCAATCAATTTGCAATTGTTTCCAGTTCGATCCGCTGTCTGACCCAAAAAACCCTCAGCTGAAGACTTGTTTGGCGTCGAAAGTAAAAAGAACCTGCACAATATTCATCACTATTTGATGATGGCCTTTAGGGCTTTACAATTTTCTTTTACTATGCAGCGCAGGACGAGGGGGCTGGACTGAGCGGTGGATCTCCAGAGTTGCCTTTGGTTAGCCAGTGAAGCGTTGGGCGTAAAAACCACTTGGAACTGCATTGGACATTGTTTAAATTGCTGCGGTTCGCGTACGTTGAATTTTCGTCTCTTGTTTATTTTGCGCTTTATTTCGGATGCTGCATACCCATTCTTTTTGTTTATTTTTTTGTATATATATATTTTTCGCTGGTCTGGTCGCCTTGCCTGGGTTTTTTTTATGGCCGGGTTGGGCGAGTGTGGGGAATTGAATAAAGCATAATACACGCTGGCGATTTCGATACCCCTTTAGTCAGGGGCGAGGTCAGGGGTCAGCAGAGAGCGAGGAGCCGCGAAACTGTTCGCCTGCCACACAAAAGAGCGAAAGAAAAACTTAATGTAATTGAATTCATTTATGGTTTTGTTTGGCTTTTATTTTTCTTTCGGCTTTTCACTTACGCTCGCAAAAATGCCAAGAATGTCGGATGGTTGTTAATAAATATTTCATTTATTTGCCGGCTCATGCCGAAAAGGGATTTCCCCTCACCACCACCACCATGCTCCTTTGCTCCTTCCTAACGGCCCTTTGTTTTTGTGGCCTTTTGTGCTTTAATTAAAAATATGCACAGGCAAGGCCAGAATGTCCCAATTCCGTGTGCGCCGGAACAAAGCACTCAACTAAATGCGAAACTAGCGTCGATGGACTAAGCCATCGCCCGCCCGGCATCCGTTCGCCCTAAAGGACATCGTTGTCCTTTTTTGGCTGCCCAATCCCCGGAAAAAAGGGATATTGGGTTATTAGTAAATATGCTTTCATATGGTACATGAAAGATTTATGCAAAGGACACACTCATCCTCAGCCTCAGCCTTAGCCACTGGCTTTGAGCCTGTACCTTCTGCAAGTATGCAACATATTTCATAATAATCGCCCTCGGGCAACAATGCCGCACACTCTCTCACCTGGCCTGGAAAGTTATCCCTTTTCGGCTCAAAAGAAACCCCAAGCCCAGGACCGCTCATGTGGCTAATAAAATAATTGAAATTCCCCCTAAGCACGAGCAGGCGCTGGGCTCACCTCTCGCCTCCCGCTCATACATACAAATTGGTATGCCAGGGCCAGGACTTCGTCTCGGCTTCCGGCTCAGCCCGGAATTAACAGAAATTCAAATTCTTCCTGCTACACTCAGGATAGGGTGCCACTTTCAGGTACAACATAAATATATTCTTGAGTTATGTATATAATTTCATTGCCCGAAAGTAAACAAAAACCTCTTTACAGGGTTGAAGCCCGACACTAGGAAATAAATATTAAATACAAAAATATATAAATATAAAATAGACTACATTTAAATAGACTTTTTAGCTCTGTGCATTTAGGCCAATTTAAGCACTAAAGTTACCCGAGTCTTGTTTGTAAGGAAACCCCTCTTGGAGTTGTCTTTTATCAATCCTCCTGAGCTCATAAATTATCAAAATCGAAGTAAAAGTTCTTGCCTTTTAGACGCCTTTTAGTTGCTGCCTTCATGTTATTTTGGGTATACATTTCCCTGTATACTGGCGAAACTTTCTTTGATTTTCAATTTCAATAATAAAATTTTCTTTGCAATTTTATGCCGAGTTGAGCATCAGCAGCCGTAATAGAATCAGTCTCCCTTAAACCCATCCCGACCCGTGCATCTGGAATGACTCTCGGAGCTCTCCATGTTTATTTGCATACGCATCAAGATGGAGAGTGGAGATACATACATAAGTGGACGAGGATTGCGATTTGGACTCGGAGTCGGATTCAGATTTCAACTCGTTTTTCTCGACTCGCCCTGTATTTGCATACACGTCCAAATCTCATGTCAAACTCCAATTTTATTTGGCACAAGCGAGAATTTTGTCCTATTTCATTTTATGAATTCAACTTGAAGTGTAGGTTGTCTTTAAAGTTACAATAATTTCAAAAGCAAGACAAAGTGCTGACCTATTTTATAATAAATCTTTATAAACATTACACAATATTTATTAAACCTTTTCATTAGCTATAAATAAGAAGCATTTTGGACATCAAATTAGTTTTTCTGTAAATATAAACCACTTTATTGCTTGCCAAATCGAAATACTCTATTAAAATTACAGATTTGTCTGAATATTTATACACTTTATATCTAATTGGTGGCATTTTTATTGAAGCTTTTACCAATTTTCGTATTTTTAAAGAGACCGAAAGATTTTTCCCGTGGTATTTATTCCGTTGGGCTGTTTGATCATTAACCGCAAATGATTGTGGCGGGCAATTCAATAAATTTTTAGCTATTTGCCGATATGCCTGGCCAACCGAAAGTCCCCGCCGTAAACCCCTCATCATTTTCCGGGGACATGGTTCAATGGGGCTCATAATTAAAACCGATAATCGTGGCGCTTATGCCAACATTTGGGGTGTCGTAAATTAACCTCCTGCCACGATATCATTTAATTTGGGTTTTTGCTCAGCTGCATAATAAGTGTGCACATTTTCCCCATTTTCTCCGGTCAAATAGTTGCACTGGAAAGTAATTAGATTGATGGACCTGAGCTGCATGTGATTAGCAGTCTAAGTGGGTCTCCAGAATATATGTATATGGTGTGTGCCATATGTCGGCCAGTTGACACGGCTTCCGGCGTGCACCTGCCACCTGATGGGCGTCGCCGCCCAACGCACACCTGCAGCAAGGCCGTAACTCATGCTGGCAGTACTTATCACAGCCTCAAGCTGGCGGGAGAGTCGGTTCACTTGCTCGGCAAATAGAGCGTCATTAATTTAACTAAAATAGTCACGGTATCGCTGTTGTCTTGGCTGCCTTCCCTCTCCAGTTTTTCCATCGTTCCTCCCCTCCTATAAATGCAATCATTTTACTTTACACTGAAGGAAAATATCTTAGAATATGAGCTCAGACTTTCGATTTATGGTGAACCCTTTCTATGCCTCTAATTATAAAAATAATTCAAAGAAAAGTCATTTTTTTTAATTACTGGTTTGGGCTTTATTCATTATTTTTTATACTAGGTTATTGGGGCTCTTTTTTGTTTCAGTGTACCTTCACTGGCTGTTACAAATGTGCAACAACTGCACGTCAACATGGGAGAGAGCTTGAAAAATTATGCATCAAGTGACAGCGACAACGAATACCATTTCATTGCATGGCGCAAAGGAAAGGAAAAGGCCAAAGACCAATCCCAATTCCCCATCCGCCCACTCCAATCCATTCACTCCAACTCATCTGAATCTGAATCTGTATCTGAATCCGTAGCTGATTCGAACCTGAATCAAACCCAGCTCATCCCACACTCCACTGCGACTCGGCATTCATAAATATGGCGCATCGGAAATGTATTTAGTTCGAGCGGAGAGAGCGGAAGTGCCTATGCCTGAGTGGATTTGATTTGCCATCTGTGTATCCCGGACTAAACATAAATATGTAAGGCAAATAAATATGATAAAATCGCAAAAAAAAAGTATTAAATGAATCCTGTCTGACTTGAGAACGGCAAATTACTCCTCGAATGTATTAATAAAAAGCCGAGTAATCCCAAAGGCGGAAATGGGGATAATGAATCATTTGTGATGTATGCGATTGTGGGTTGAATATAAAAATACAATTTATGGACTGCCTGCTTATTTATGTTCAACTTATGCTAAAAGTGAACCCTTTGGTAATTTACGGTTTTAAAATTGAACTTCAAAAGGGTGAGGTGGCCTAAATTAAGGACTGTTGATAGTGATATTTTGATAAATACATTAAGTAACTGTAAGGCATTAAGTAATCTATTATATTTTATAAAGGCTTGGGTACTTTTCCAACCTTTTTCCCAGAATTCATTAGGCTGATTCTGGGAATCTCGGCAATCTTAATTCCGCGTTGGGTTTCCTTTCTCGCTGGCCCATAAAAGTATGCTACACTTAGTGGTGGCGGCTCCGTTTATGTGCATGTGTGAGTGCTCGACCGTGCGCCTAAGCCACATCAGCCGCTGGCTAATTTCTCTTCCCCCTCTCCCCCGCCCTTCATCGTTTTTCCCCATCCCCCACACGAAATGGAAAGAAAATATGCGGGAAAGTGTGCCGAACTATGCCGACAAAAATAAATTGAATTTATCAACCGTTGACGTCAAAGCACAGGCACAGAGGCAGAGTTCGAGATGAGAAAAAAGACAGTGTGGGCACCGAATGTTTTTCAAATTATTTCCGCAGAGCCTCAGGCTTCAGCCATGCCCCCATACATATGCGAAATTTAATGTTGAAAAGGGGATTAAATATATAGGGAAATAGTTATAATTAGGCACGGGGAAGGAAAGTATTTATTGAATTCTTCAAAAGCCTTTGAGTATTGAACCGAAGTCATTGAAACTTTCATGGTTTCCTAAGAAACTGTACACTTAACAAAACAGTAAGAGGAAATATATCAAGAAATTATAAATAATATCTTATATAAGATTATATTTTATATTTAATTAATTAAATTATTTGCAATAATTACAAAAATATTCTATAAAAATGTCTTCATCAGTGTAGCAATAATAATAATAATTTTTATAAGACTTAAGGGCTCAATCATTATATTTTGGTCATACATAATTTGGCAAGCTGTTGGCGCACTTGCATTATGTAACACACGCACACCCACACACACACAGCGACTCGCTGGCACCCCATATAATATCAAACAAAATACACAATAAAATTCAGCCGCAAATAAATTATGCCCTTGAGCGGTGAAGGAGTCCTTCGTCTTCCTTCTCTTTGGGCCCAGTTACTGGCCGCTAAACATACATGTGTGTGTGTGTATGTGTGTGGGTGTATGAGTGTGTGTCTGTGTTTGTGTGTATTAAACTGATGACAATCAAATACACAAATACAATTACAAATGCGAAAACACACGCACGCACACATGGCAAGTCAGACAAATAAGGACGACAAATAGTGTGCCGTCGAGTGGGTGGTGGGGGGGTTGGGGATCGGAGGAAGTGAGAGGGCTATAGATTGGAGAGAGAAGGCAGATGACAACAAGACTGAGCAAATATTTTAGCAGCGAGTGAAACAAAGACATATTACTAGCCCAGGATACCCAGTGTGTTCGAGGTCCTGTGTATGTCTGTGCAACCATCTACGAATACGTACGTACGTATGGGTGTGTGTCTGTCCAAATTGAATTTGATTTATTGAAATTTGATATTTTCCGTGATACGAGTGCTGCAAATCAAGCAAACATGAGCAAGACACACGAACAGAGAGAAAAATAAATATATGAATTGTGTTAACTTAAAGGATATATTTATTTCTGACTTCAGCACGTGAATGTTCCCTTTTAAATCAAATTTTAGTCTTACACATTTCATAAAAATATTGAATACTTATAAATTTATTAAATTAAACACTTTATTTAATTATATATAAACTCTAATTATAAATACTCTAAATTCAATCGCTTATTTAGTACTAAAAATGGAATTTCAACATTAAAATCCGTTTTAAGAATGTACAAATAAAGACCCCTTACTATTTCTCTCAGTGCCTATACACACACATACGAAAACAGGGACAGGAACAATCAACATTGACAGAAAAGTTGACTGGGAGGCGACACAACTACAAAACTGATGGTCGGATGGTTCCTATAGATGGTTATGTCGCATGAGAGCCACTTGGCACACATTTACCCATTGTCTTGCCCCTCTCGTCTTCATATTTTCCTTGAGTTGGGTTAAACAAATGCCGGAAAAATGCCAGAGTTTCGAATTGATCAAATATTCCACTTGCGGTCTATGGAATTCTTTAAAAAATCATATTTTTTGGTAGGAGAAGTTTGTATGGAATATTATTTGCATCTGGTGGGGTGTCTTTTCCATTTTCATTTTAATTTAGTTCAACAATTTTGGAATAATTGCCAAGTCATCAAAGGCTTTTGTTTCGGTTCTAATGGAAATCAATAAGGAAATTTTGCACCTAGAAAACAATGCCTTTACAACAAACCAAGCTTAATATCCTTACAAAACTTAATTAGTTAAGTAAAAAATTTATGAATGATTGCTCAGTTCTTTCAGTTGATTTTAAGGTATAAGGCTTGTGTTTTTTAGGTACACTTTCCAAGCATATTTTTCCATGACCACGTCCTAAGCTCAGTTTATTTACCTTTGCCTGCTAAACTTAATCAAACTCCAGATCGAAAACAAAGCCAGACAGGCTGGATATCGATGTTGTTTATATAAAAGAGGCAGTAAACTATCTCACACAAACACTAAACCCACGGCGAACAGAGTCAACTCATTCGATTTGGGAAGTGTTTCGCACGTAGAAATCGAAGACAAAGGCGCCTTCAAATTGGGCCAAATGAAATCAAATCAAATAAATTCGATTGCTGCGGGGAAGACCGGAGGGGGACATGTGACGCCATGCTGTTCTGATTGCACTCAAGCACAGCGGCTACAATATTTATTACTTTTGATTATGTTCGGAGTCAACTTTATCAATTTTACAGCAGTTAGCCAATAAACCACAACAGACAACGCACAATCGGGCCGGAAGTGGGTGGGCCCCAATCGATATGGGGCGCTATTATTTGTTGCATATAAATCCTAAATGGACAATGACTGTCAAGTGAAATAAATTAGAAACGACAATAAATGAGCAACTGTCGAATGCAGAGACGTAGGCCGTAGGTGCGGTTTACGGGCCTCGCCTGTTGACAGGCAAACAGTCAGCGCGACGCTGTAATTGGCAGGTCCTGGCAGTGGCAACATACAGACAGTGGTAACTGTAGACTGTAGACTGTTGGTTGTTGGGCCACCCTCTGGCGAAATCTTGGGCCCTTGGCCACCTGCAGCCATTGGCACACGGCAATTGAACAACAAACGGACCAACAAGACCCAGTTGGGCTCAACTGAACTGAACTAAACTGAACTCTTTGCATATTTGTTGCAGCTGGGAAATTTATGCAATGATTTTTTCCTGCTCTTTGCCTCGGGCTTAAAACAACACCCAAGACAGGTGGGAGATATTGGGCCGAAAACGATGAGATTTTCTTTTTCAAAAAATTGTTTTTTAAATAAAATATTTTGTGAAAAGGTGTCATCACCTGAGAGGACATCATTTCTCTCAAAATTGTATTTGTTTATTATTATTTATTTTAGAAAGAAAATATATAAACTATAAACTTATCAAGCTCAAAGTTTATAATAAAAATCCTACAATAAAAGGTTAAAAATTTAAAAACATTTAGTTCTTAGTTAAAAAATTATTATTTACATGTAAATATTTCAAATTCAAAACATAATCTACACCCAGACCAATGTGCATGCAATCAAAATGCATTCACAGCCCTGCCTCGAATGTCCTGGCAGAACTTTTTGTTTTTGCATCCTCAAAACTTGCATGGAAAAACACACACCACACCCACACACATGCCCCAAACGCCGCACAACTCTGGGAACTAGCAACACGTGCAAAATTTTGATGTTTCTCATTCCGTTTTCCTGTTTTGTGTTTTCGGTTTTCGGTTTTCCAGTTTGTTTTTGGTCGCTCGTCCTGCTTAGATGCTTATTAAGCATCAACTTTCTCGTCCTGCTGGCATCTGAAATTGGAAGCCCGTCCTCCATTGAGTGCAAAACGCAATATTGATCCGCTCTTTTGGACCCACGGGTAGCTTTACCGCCCACCGCCCGCTTTAGGCTCCCATGTCCTGGCCACGCCCACGCCTACTGCAGCGATAGCCAGTGATTTGTCTGTTTGTTAACCAATTCATTTGTCATGGTTGCCACTGCATTGGGTTCTGGCGGAATCACCGGGGAGTGCCATCCTCGTTGGCCTTACGACACAATTGAAAATTGGACACGGCAGGTCCAGCCGAAAGGCAGTCATCCGGTATCAAACTTAATGTGGATCTCAATGGGTACGAAAGAAAATTGGGTCTTTAATTAGATAATCTTTGAAATTATATCTTTTAATTTCTTTATCTTCTCAAAACGATCATTAAATATATATGTTCTATAAAAAAGGATCACATTAGAGAGCTGGTAATGCCGATTTTATGTTTGAAAGAATTTTTCTGTTTAGATAATAGTTATAGCATACTATAGGTTATATATAGTATTAATAATTTAACGCAGAATGTATCTTTATCTTGTATTTCCAATGTTATTAAGGGATTATTTGTATATTCTCCACCTTTCTTTTATATAAACAAGTTACGTTGCTATATAAGAGTAATCCATATGTTTAGTAATTACATTTATATAATTTTAATTATATTACACAAAAAACAGCATAATCAAGTACTCTGTCAGTATCAATTGATGGGAGTCCCTAATAAACCATTCCCCCAATTATATTATATAAAACTATTTATATAATTTAATTATTTTTCCCAAGACTTTATATAAACCTCGAACTGCAATCAGAAAAAATATTAAACCAAAAGCCTAGACTTGCTTTCACAACCTCTTTTCACTTTCTGATTGTTTATATTCGAAAAGCAATTGGAAAAATATGAAATCAAGAGCAAATAGGGTAGTTGGCAGGCAGAGAGGGCTAAAGTTCGCAAATCAAAGGCTGTCAACGGATATCGAATAACTCCCATTCAGCCAACAGCGAAATGGAGCATAGCGGAGAGCAGCTCTTGCGTAAGTTCAATCAGAGGCACCGCCCACCGAGTATCATTACGGAGCGACCCCGTAGCCAACCCCCAACAACACCCCAGCCACCCAATGACCCAGAGTCCCCACCTCCACACCCTTGGACCGGACAGCTCTGAGCTGCTCCTCCTCTGCTGGCCATATGCAATCGCCTGATATTTGGTGGTCGCCTCGGTCACTTTATGACTGCACTGGGACCAATAATTTATGAATGAATTCATGAATGTCGAAGCAAAGTGAAGTGCGGTATCTCTCTCTTGTATAAAACTCGAATTGGAAGCGTCAGCTTATGAGGAGGAGCCGGGGTCCTTGGTCACTCGACCCCAAGGACCGGACGAGGAAAATTTAGTTTTTGATTATTTCGATGTCCATTAATGTCCTGTCTCCCAGGAGTGTGCTATGCGTATGTTTCGGTAGAAGGTACCAGCCAGCAGGTAGCAGCAGGCGGGATCAGGTGCTGACGGGGAAGACGACCACTTTGCATGGTCCGGAGATGCGTGAGCAATCAGCTTCCAGAGGTTGAAGCTGCTGAATTAGTAAAATAAATTGCATATTTGCGGTCCATCCATCTACGAATAGTATGTACATATATAGTTGAGTCGGACTGGAGGGGGGGGGTTGTCCAATTTGGGGGAGCGAGTGGTCTCTGGGACACACACCTAATTATGGAGCTTATGCTTTATTAGTTTCGAAATTATCCGTGTGCGAGTGGGAGTTGGGTGCCGGGCGAATATTGAGCTATGAATTTAAATGAATTAATAAAATGAAGTTCACACTAGCACACATACAATTAGTTGGGCGGCAGAGGCCGGGCCATAATTCAAATGTTTATTCGCACATTTTGATATCATTAATGTGCATAATTTGCTCCGCATGGGTTTTATGGCATTTGCCTCGGGGGGAGGCGATAAATATTTTAAATTATTCATTGCGAATCCGCTTTGGTCGCACCATTAAGTGAATCGCCAAAAGTAATTTAATTTAGTTGCCGGCTACTTTCGCAAAACTGTTTAAGGATCAGCACCAAAATTTCAAATTCAAGCGCATTTTGCAAATATTCATAATCCGCAAACACGCAACCAATTTTCGGTATTCTTTTGCCCATAAAATGGCCATGTCACAATGCCACAATGCCAGTTGGATACATTGCCAAAATCGACCAACGCTGTTCACCTCCACTGACTGTGGCTGCCAACTAGCATAAGCCAGATCAATGGCTGTCAAGCCATCGACTCATATCAGAGCCAAAAAGTAAGCGCCTCGTAATCGGATACTTCGACGAAAGGATACCCGGTTTATTTCCAATTTAACTGTGAGGCTTAAGAGAGTGAAATATATGTAAACTTTTTGAAGGTATACAAACTTCCCTTTCTTTTTGAAACATTCACAGCAAGAGTTAAGTTTAAATTAGAATCAAAACAGTATTGAAAATGTATTTTAAATATTAATATTTCTTAAAAATTAATATTTTAATGTATTTCTCCCATATTATATACCCAATCATCGGCGGGTATTAAAATGTGCAGCCAAAAGTGCCATATTGAGCATTTGTAGCTCTGTGCATATGCATCTGTCCGCGATCTGTGTGTGCGATAGTGTGCTCTACGTAAATGTAAATACATATTGCTACAAGTAGAGGTAGATGTATTTGCCAGCATGCTTCAATGGGCCTGCGAAGCGCAATGTTGCGCCACGTTACGTATACGCAGTGTGCAACGGGCCTCGATGGAATGAAATGGCAGGGCGTATGGTATCTCATTGCAATCGGCAAAGTAAATCGCACGGCAAAAGCACACAATAATTTCGCGCACTGAAAGGAGCAGCCCAGGACTGCAGTTCCCTCGTCGCATTGGTAAATTATGCGTACCCCAAACCCAGTCCTGTGCCTGCTCCTGCTCCTGCTCCTGCTACTAGTATTTTTTCCTGCTCCTGCCATTCCTGCTTTGTTTGTTCGACTTGCCGACTTTGACGGTAGTCCCGATATTTTTCAGGAGCAGAAGCACTAGCAACACCCATGGAAAATATATTTATTTAAATTGCAATGCACGCAGAACGAGCGCTGCTGCAAATGCTGCTGCAAATGCCTCGCCATTTCCACATGGCAAACAGACACATATTGGCAGCACGTGTGCGAGCCAAAGTCGCTCAATCATATTGGCCCGGCCAACATAACGTGCCCCAGCAGCTAAGAAGCCCGCTTGCATCGCTGGCATAGCTGGCGAGAAAAATGGCAGCCAAAGCTGAATTCAAATAATTTCTGCTGCATTAAACTCGGGCGAATACCAGAGAAGGTATGAGAAATTATCGAACTTAAGGTGCTCACTAGCTGGGAGAATAAATGTTGAACTTAAATTTAAACAAATTTTAAAGATGTTTGTACATATTGGGAATTAAATCAAAATTCTAGCTTAAATAATCAACATTTTTATACTGATTTTCGTTTATATAATAGCTTTATATATTAGTTTAATATTTTTATTTGAATACAAACTCCCCAAGCATGTAGTCAAAGCAAATAACTCAATGTTTAAAGTGTACAAAAGGCATACAGAACATCGGTAAGTTTTATTGCAGACATCAGCAATAACACATTGATTCTTGGTAACAGAGATCAAGCTTCCTTGCAGCTGGATGAACCTCTGGGCCTGTGGCTCCTCTGTAAACTTTTCTTTTAATATTTGCAAATGCGCACAGTCCCGTTTTGCCATTGTGCAAGGAAGAGTGATAGACAAACAGGCGATGTGCTGACAAAGGACATCGACGATGAGCTGCAACAGAGACGTGGATGTGGACTTGGACGTGGACATGAGCTTGGACGTGTGTTGAACAACTCGTTACTGTCAGCAGCTGCCAATGTAAACACAAGTGGCCAGCCGCAAAAGGAAAATTGCTGGGCAGTGGAAAGCGCAGCGAAGAAAACGGAAGATGGGGCTCGAAACGGACGCAGGACGAAGGACGAACCGACTAGAGCTCAAAGGACTCAGCTGGCGACTGGCGATTGGCGCGGAAATCAATTGTTGTTTTGACAGCGACACGGAAATTGGTTTAATGAAGCAAAAATAGATATAAAAAGCCAGCTGACAAAGCTAACAAGCCAAAGGGATGGCCAAGGCGGCAGCTAATTAGAGTCCTGCTCCCAGATTGCAAACCCCGCCCCCGTCCCATTTCCGCCTCCCCCGATCTGCCAGGGTCCTTGGGCCGTTGCTGATGATCAAAAGGCTGTTTGATTTATGATGGCAGCCAGAGAAATTAGCACAGGAGAAAATGGGAAAAGTGGGATAAAAGTTTCTTGTAAATGCGAAAATTATGCACAGCAACTGGGAAACTCATTTAAAATGTTGCCAAGAATTAGACGAGGTGAAAGCAGGTGTGCTGGTTAACTATTTTTAAAATGGAAAGCACGTTTCCAAAGGCTTAACTAGAAGGGTATTTATAAAAGCAAACATAATTGAGAACTCTGATAAATAAATATAAAGATTTTTCTAGAAATAATATAAGTGCCAAATTAATTAGTAAAATGAACTACAAATGGCACAGGAACCTACCTTAGTGGTCGAAAATCGACTTCAGTTCATGCTAAGACTCTCCCAAGCTCTTCACCCGGTTCTAAGTGCGCTTTCCCTCCTGGTAATGAGTTGGAAAATTGGTAGATAAAAATGCGGCGAGCTGCGGGGCACCGAAAAGTGTGTTCGTTACTTAAACTAATTACATTTTAAATTAACATTACCAGGCTGGGGCAGTAAAAGGCTCATAAAGGCAAGACAGTGGGCCGCCACTTTCAGTGTATGTATGCACAGCACGCAGCTAAGAAAGGTGAGGTGGCGGAGGGCGGAAAAGTGGAAAAGCGAAATGGCGGGCAGCGGAAAATGGGAGCAGGCAACGTCAGTCAGGCGGCGACAGTCGAAATGTATTGAAGTCATTACGAATATGGCCGCAAGACGTGGGTTAAAGGTGGCCAGGCAATTTAACCCACCATTCGCCATTTGCAGGGTAATGACAGAAATTATGTAATAAAAAGTTACAATTTACGATTGCAGTCTTAACTGGCACCGGATACTACGTGGAGTTCATACACGGAAAATAAAAGAAGATATTTATAAGTATTATTTTTTATTTAGTAATTTTAATTGTTAACTTTCAAAGAGGAAATAAAATAATTAAAATCAACAGAAAAATATATTTTGTGGTCTTGTTTCCAGTTTGCCTTTTTTCCAGCCCAAAGAAGCTTCGATTATCTATATTTTCTTTTCAAGAATTTAATCAAAAATACTATGATTTCTTCGTGTGCACTTCACGTGACCCAGACAAAAGGAAATCGGCGCTACAGGTGCAAGTCGAGGGAGTGAAATTGAGTCTGCCCTGGGTCTTAGGATGTTCCTCGCAGCCAGCGAGCAGCAAGCGTACCGGGACAATGAACCGTCATAGATAAAGGACATAACAATGAAGCCGAGGCAGACGTGCGGGTCAGGTGTACAGAAGGACACAAACACGGACAGTGAGGAGACAAAGGTAAGACTAGGGCCAAGAACATTTGCACCTGCCCGGGAAAAATAAGTTATAAACGCAAGACAAAGAAGAACGAAAGGCGAGACTGTGGTACAGGAAAAGGCGGGAATAATAAGAAATGGCAATAAATTCAAAAACTAAAACAAGCCTCAGAACACTGAGAGAAAAGACTAATAAATATAATTTCTTGGTTAGCCAATGAAAATATTAAATAAATATATATAAACTTACTTTGAACTTGAGGATTTAAACAGAACTTTATTTATGTATTTTCTAATTTTAGAAGTATTCTACAAAAAGCATTAATCTTGGCATCGCTTCTCAATTAAGATTGTGTTTCCTTTTTCACAGTGCAACAAAGGCAACCACAACGAGGCCAACTCCGGCGGACATATGATAAACAGAGTTGGAGCAGACTTGGAGCTGTTGGATCTGGCGGTGTTGGAGGAGTTGCAGGAGTTGGAGTGGCTGGTGCCAGACCCTAATAAAGGTGTCAGGCCGGAGAAAGTTGGCTGGCGGTTGTGAGTTGCCAGCGAAACGTGATTGCAAATTGTAACCGCCAATGGGCCGTAAATTGAAACGTGACTAAGGCAGATAATAAAATGCATAAAATCAGGCTACTCACTGCCTGTGGCTTGGCTTGATGGCCCCAACACGGGCGCAGACACGTGAAATGGCCCGAACACCAGCAGCAGCGGCAGGATTGTCCTTCGTTTGGCATTGTTTGGGGATTGGATTGAATGGGATTTGCCGGTTTGTTAGTTGGCTAAGGGCGAGCGGTTTGTTTGGAATTTGTCATTAAGCGGATGCCACTCGGAGGGAGGCCCTTTCACTAAAATGATGCAAAATTGTGACTATTTTTCGAGGGCGCCGCACCCATTCACATGGTTTTGAAGCAAATGAATAGCAAGTGAAAATATATTAAATTTTGTGAGTGGGTCCCAAATTAGTAACTTAATAAATTCTTTGCAACTCAGTTATTTTATTTCGTTGTTAATCTATATTTGGATTCATTAAAGAAAGCAAACAAACTCATTTTAACACAAATGCAACCACATAATAAGGTTTTGTTTTATGAAGGCATTATTAAGTTACTTTTGCCCTGATTGGAACCAGTGTTGTCCATTGTTTGAGCTAAGTTTTGGGACCGAAAACCACATAAAACATTGTCTTTGGCTCCCCTTTATGCTTTGATTTTTATTTTTCGGTTTTCGACAAATGAGCCCAGCGAAGTTTTAATTAATTCCATAAAAGCAAGCGAAAGCCGCAGGCAAACAGGGAAGCAAACACACATTCCAGCCAGGGTTCGGGCAATGAGGGGCCGAGACAAATAGCGATAGAGAAAGAGGAGCAAATGTAAAAAGCAACTGAAATATTGGCAGTCGGAAAAGTCTGTTGAACCTGGCTGAAAAAACAGGGAAACCCGGGGAAAACTCGGGATGGGAAAAAACAAGCCAGGGCAGGGTCCCTCGGAGCTTGTTGCCGTTGTCAAAGTCGTTGTCATGCTAAATACTGCGGCATATTTAAACAGCAAAAATAACAAGGAAAGTACACACAGAATGTAGAGAGCACAAAAAAAGAACACCAAACAATTGCAATTTAAAAATAAAGCACAACGAAATTCCAAAGCAAACCAAATAAAATTGCAAAAGAACAAAAGGAGTTTGTTTAAGCCCCAAAGCTATTCGATGGTATGGTGGATTTTTCCCCGGAAAAGCCACATTAAAATGTTAAATAGTTGCTGGAATTACAAAGTAATTTTGCCTGCATAAAATTTGTTACAAGGTCAGGATAAACTTAGTAGTAATGCTCTGTTGTATTTTACCCAAAATCAAGAGAGCATAGTTTCAATTTATCAACAATTTATTTGACGTTGCTCTCTGATTGAAAATGCTGCAAAAGGAAACCTCACGACAATACCAAATTCCGCCGCAGCAACAAAAATAAGCTAACTGCTGCTACCAAAATAGAATTGAGGACTTTTGCAGCAAGGAAAGCAACAATTTCAGCTGCAGGAGTAGGAAGCAGCTCAGGAAGCAAATGAACGAAAGAGGAGAAAAGCTGAAAGCTGAGCTCAACAACGCAGGATCTATGCTCTTTTTTATGGGAAATGTCTTTAAGCTTTTTACTGCAGGTATTAAAACTAAGATGAATTTCTTGGTTAAGTATTAGAAGAGCTTTGAAGAGTTATTTCTAGGACAATTTTTATTCATTTTTGTAGCTATTAAAAATATAAATGTAAATAAGAAAGGTTTAAGTAAAATCAACATTAAAGTATGTATTAAAGCCTTATAAAAATTAAATAATATTGAGTAGCTGTAATAGAATCCCTTCCCTTGCGAAAGAGTATAAAAAGGGAAAACTTTATAAACATTTTAAGTGCAGTTGGAGCCGGGAACAATGGGAAACCACGGCAATGGGTGCAATGAAACCAAAATCGCACAAAGACACCCAGAATATACACCGCACACAGATACCGAAGTAACCCAAGGAGAAACTGAGACAGAAACAGGAAGCGGACTAACAAAGCAAAACGGATGCGGAAATGGCAGCAACTGATGTCTGAAGGAGTTGTCTTTCGGCGGCTTCTTCGCATCCTGGAAGTGAGACGAGAGCGAAACGCTCTCTGGTGTCACCGAAAAATGTCAAAAGTCATGGCATTCGGTGTAATAATTTTTTATGCTCTTGTTTCTTTGCTTGTAACCCAACTAATTTGCGCTCAAGTCGACAAACATTTGTATTATAATTTTTGGGAGCTTTTAATTGTGCCAACACCGGCTGCTGTTTGCCAGGATACGCACAAGGGAGGCTCTTGCCCCTGAAATCGGGGCGAAATGTCACAGTCGCTTAACCTTCGAGCAAATCAAAAGACGACGGGGTAATTTTGCGCTACTCTCTCTCTCTCCCTTTCCATAAAAGAAAAGCCTGCTGGCAGTGAGAAATGTAAAGTCAAGCCTGCAGGCATCAGAGTGACAAATATTTTGCGCATGTGTCGGGCCCCAAGCCCTGGGTGCGAGTGCGGAAAAAGTTGAAAATTAAAATTAAATGTTCAAATATTTGAGGGAGGGCAATGCGGCGCCTTATCGGCTGGCAGGCAGTGGGGCAAAAGTGTTAAATTGCCGCTTTCAGCACAATGTCGATTGATACCGAGGCGGGTGTGGGACTGATTCGCTGTTGGCACAACTAATGAAAGCGCCCCCCATCGTTCACTCACCATTTAACCAGTGATTGGATCACAACGACCCCTTTGGCCAGGCCTGCAAGGACCTCCTGGCCCCCGGGGCTATATGAAATTCATGTGAAATGGTTCAGAGGGTCGAGAGTGTGGCTCAAAAAAAGGAACAAGATTTATTTATTTTGCATGTGAGTCTGCACAAGCGGATACTCTATTTAAGCTCTAATTATTAGTTCAAACATTAAAAGTAATAAGAAATAGTTTAAACAATAAAAAGAAGAGAAAAAGGTACAGAATTGAACCAAGACTTTTTATTATTCAAAACTTATAAAATTGGTTAGTAACTAACAGTTAACGTAATGATCTCTTTTACTATTATTAATTCATATTTGACTTACGTCTAATTGAGGAGAAAGTCCTGATACTCTCTCCTTGGGGAACTTGTTAAATGAGTGTAAAAAATAGCCATTATAGGGGCAGTTGTGTGCCACAAGCAGGACCTCTGATCCTTGGGGAGGAGAGGGTGGTTACATATTCAATAGCTTTTCAAAAGCATGCTTAACAAACGCTGGTGGGAGCAACAATAACAGCAGAGAGCAAGAGGCAGCTGGGGTAAAAAAAAAATGGGGAAAAAAAGGGAGAATCATTGGAAGGACTCCCGTCACCCATCACAGCACAAACACACACACACACACACAGTCAGACATTTGCATGTCAAGTCCTGGCCTCCACAACAGCTCCTCCTCGACCCCGCGTCCCGCTGGCATTAAAAACGGCCATGAATAAATTTTAACAGCGCTTGTGTGTTAAAGTATTTAATGCTTAAAGGCTCAGGCCGTCCGGCCGTGCGCCTTAAGCCATGCCACATGTTGAGCCAAGTGCCTGGAAGAACGAGCGTTACGCTACGCACATGTGTGAGGGTCCACTGTAAATAATTTATTAAATAATCAAGAAACAATAAGAAATAAGAAAAATAATTATTAGGCAGGGAATAGATTAAAGCTTAAAAAATCCTATTAAATAATAATTTATAATGTTAATGATGTGGAATTTTAATATATATTTACCAATATATTGCTTAATCTGTATACTTTTATTCGACGTAAAATAAAAAGTATAAATAACAAAAAAGGAAAATAATTATAATAAACATAGATACAGTTCGAACTCATTATTTCTCTCTCTGTATCTGCAAGTGTGTGTAGATGAGCAAGTAAGTCGGAATAAGGAAGCACGTAAGTGAGTGACTGAGTGTGTGTGTGTGTGTGTGTGTGTGGGTGGGCACTTGTCACTTTGACAACACGTCGCCATCGTCATCACTTCACACTCAAACATACCCGGCGTTGTCAACGCCGTTCGACCGCTTTTTCCCCTCCCGGAACTCCCTCCCCTCCACTCCTGTGTCTTTGGTCCTCTTGGCTGGGGCTTCTTAGTGATTAAGCACATAATTGGATTCATTCCGGCGTAGAACTCGTCTTCTCTCTTCAGAAACTTTTTGATATTTTACGATGCTGTGGCAAGGATTTGTGGTGCTAAGCATTAATTGCCCTGCGGTTGTCAACAGCATATGTCGTTGGTTCAGGAGAAGATTTCTCGGTTTCTAAAGCCGGGAGTGTATAAAGGTTCTTGAAAAAATTAGCACAGGGAAAAAATTTTAAATAAATAAAACTCTTAAAATATATGTTATTTCATTTTATTATTAGTATATTGAAGTAAAGAAGCTATAGCTAAAATAAATCCTCTGGCAACTCTCCTAAATATAATATTAACTAATTAAATCTTTAATGCTTTAATTTTTCCGCTTAGTGCATTAAATCTCCGACCTTTTTTCAATGATTTTAAATTATTCCAAATGGGGTGAGTCCTTCCAACGAATTGCTAAAATCGGAACAAAGGCTCAGCCAGTGGTCATCTGCCGCTTTTAGGAGGAATGGTTATAACATATGGGGACATCGGGACATCTGTTCAAAGCTTAGCTGGGGCTTAACTAAACGAAGGACCAATTGTCTGAAATATGAATATAGGACATCACACACATTGTGACCCCAGCTGCTGACGAGATAGATGTGAATGCGGGCGGGTTTTATAATGCCCAGCGACTGCATTATAAATTATTCAATTTACTTAATTCCGAATCGATTCTTATAAATTGAAATGAGCTTTGGCAGGGGGCAGATGAAAAAATCATCATCCTGCCGGCATCATCGTTTCATCATCATAACAATCAAAGGGCCATGTGCGTGAGTGTATTACACAATAAACATCATCATTAAATATAATTGCATGTAACAGTTACTCAGTTTCATTTTTGCTGGAAATTCCAGCTCTTTCCATTCGCTGTGGTTGCGGTGGGTTGATGAAGGGTGGCTTGGTGGCCGGGTGGTGTTTCTGTGTCTGTCGGTTCTGGCTGATCGAATGCTGAAAACCGCATTTGTTATGCAAACGCTCATTAAAATGTTTGCCGCGTTACGCATACGCATTGTTGGCCGAAAATGAGAATTGTTCAGCAGACGCAGAAAAAATGTATCTCGGAATTTTTCTAACAAATTGGAGTTAAAAAGAAAAGAAATATGGTAAATAATACTCTTTAGAAAAGAAATATCATACAAATAAAAAGAAATGCAAATGGAATATGGTTTTATTTTATACGGTATTTTATGCTGCTTTTTGATACGAATAAGAAAATATATATACCCATTTCAATAAGTGGATATTTATTTATTATTTTAATATTTAAATATTATTCTTATTATTTCTGTAAATTTTATTCTATAATTTTTTGAAGTGCCTGTGAAACCCAATTCGATTATCCTGATTTTTTTATGCCCTCTCTCATTTTTTTCCACTTCACAGCATGACCATTTTTCGTTTCAACTTTACCGCCGCGCTAAAGAAGACATTTCCCCCCGCTGCTTTGCACTTTCCACTTTTCCACTTCAACTGCAGCAAGGCCAAGAAGGGCTGAGTTCTTGTTGTGCACTGACACTCTGAATATTTCAGGAATTTGTTAATTGTTTAGCAGAAGCAGCGGAAAATAACAATACAATTCTTACCAACCCCCTACGTCCATTTAATAATTCAAAAATAATCGCTTGTGTTCCAGCGCGTGTATGTGCTTACATTTTATTTTTAAAAAACAATTTTCCAACAAGGACAATGAGAATGTCGGCCAAGTTTGTCCGCGGTCCAGAGGCCAGGGTCCAGATCTTGGTCCGGTTGCCTAGGACAACTCAGCATGTGGCTCAAAGTGCCCGAAAAAAAGAGCACAAAACTCGAGCCGAAGCACTAGATGAAGCATAAGCAACACAACGCGGAAAAACTCACAAAAAGAAACACAGAAAAATAATAAAAAGAAATTGGACAATAAAATACAACAATTTATGGCGTAGAGCAATCCTTTTTGGTGGCACTCCGTGGGCCGGGGCCATCGATTGTTTGCGGTGAAATGCACGGCAAAAAAAAATGTAGTTAAATATGAGAGGAGCTTCAAAGTTGATTAAAACAAGCTTATATAGTATTTTATATGATATTTATTTGCTATTTAAGTTACATTTTAAAAAGAATTTCATCTAAGCATGAGGAGTACCATTTCTAATTGTTTTTCCTTATTTAAATATTTAAAAGAATTGTTAAAATAATGTATGTATTTGAAAAAATTTATAATAGATCTAAAATTATGATAAATTATTCTTCTGCTTATTATATATTTTCATACAGTTTATTTTCATGTGTGTTGGGTGAATGGGTGACCAATATTTTGGGTGCCGAGTTGGATTGAGTGGTGGGTGGTTTTCTGGGCCAGCAAATCGTCATTGGAAACTAAACGAAAATGTTTAGTATGATTTTTTTATTTCACTTTTCCCTTTTTCTTTCTTGCCCGCACACACGCATGCTTTTTATATTTATTTATTATTGCTGAGGTTTCGCATTCTCCCTTTCCTGCTTTCATATTTTTGGTTCTTTCAGGACTGGCCAGCTCAGATTTATTGTAAAAGGATTTTGGAGTGGAAATATAGTGCCAAGTGTTTAAGGACAACAAGTACAATATGAAAGGTATTAAAATGTGTATATAAAGATGAACTATTCTAAGTTGATGTAACTATTTGTTATAAAACTTAAATGATTTAATTGAACTATATTGACAAATGATCTCTAATCCTAAGCCTTTAAGCATTAAGTAAAATACATATTTAATCTTAAAAACCATGAAGTATTTCCCATTTTATTTCATCCACAATCCCTACATCCTTGGCTTTCGCTTAGCCTTACTTCGGGTTCGGGTCTTTCCGCGCTCGATTTTTATTACTTTTATTAGTTTCCACTGGTAAGTGATGGCTGTTGGTGCTGCCAGTGGTGGGGCTGCTGCTGGTAACAAATGTTTAACAAAAGTTGTTGCCACTGCCAGTTTCATTTCAGCTGCCAGCGAGATGATTTAAAGGAGACGTGCGTTGCCAGAGCCCCCGGCTATCGGTTCCGGGACTAGGGCTGCTGCTGCTGCCAAGGACGAATCTGCACACCCAAAAACCGAAACTTTATTTCATTTAATTGAAATTTTATGTAAAACATACATTTCGTTTCGTTCCGTTTGATGCATAGTTTTTTAACGCTCGCAGCGTCGCAGCCCAACCCAGAGCGGGAATAAAACAAATGTGAAATATTTGCAAGTTTTACGAGCATTGAGTTATGTGGTTTGCGGCGGGTGGAATTCCAAATACTTGACCTTCGCCCCAAATAAATTCCATGATTTTTCACATTTTGAACTCTGTTTGGCCACCAAAGCGCAAATAAATTACACGGGAGTTTTATCTGCCACGGCTTAGAGCGAATAAAATGCGCTGATATAAACAAACTGGAACGAAACGCATATCCTTTTATTTTTACGTTCGAATTGACAAGCCAGTACCGACTACAACAGACAGATGAACGGATACGGGAAGGATGTGCGGGCCAAGTGCCTGTCTGAATGTGTGCTCCGAGTGCTATCATCACAATAAGGATAAAGCACAAAAAAAAAAAAAACAAGAGCGGAGCTGGAAGTGCTTGATGGTTGTTGAAGAGCTTCGCTGACACAGACTGGTTTCCTTGAGAGTTTCGTGGGTGTTGGTTGTGAAAAACAAAAGTGAAAGCGATGCCAACTGGGTGCCAAAAAAAAATTAAGTTTTTGAAAAACTCTGAAATTGTTTCACGTTTAAAATAAATTTATTTTGTTCTGTTTCACATATTCCTTAGTTAATTTTAAGTTCCCCTTTATACTTACACTTCCCATAAAAACACACTTCAAATTACTCTTGTAATCTTTTTGAAATTTATTTATATTTCTTTTGGTATTTTTCTGCTGGCCATTTACGACATCTTCCAATTTACACATATGAATTAATATAATTATTTTCTGCTGGTTTTCGGTTATTTTCCATTTCACAACTTGCCATACTTTTCATACAAATATTATGACTATTCGATCAGTATTCGTACACATATATTTACAGGGTCTTCGCTGTCCACAAAGTTCAACGGATTTTCAAGAATTTTTACTATAGGTTTACATTTAGATTTATCATTTTATTATATGCTATTTGTAATCGATAAACTTTAGTTGTGTGTTTTCAATTTCCATCAGCAGTAAAAATGGTTGAATTCGTTTGTAACTCTGTGTTATTTAAACATTAAATTATCGTAGTAATATATATAAGTTGTAATAATATATATTTGTAATTTAATTTTATTTTTGATCACATGTGTTATTTCTTTTGTTTTATTTCGACCTTCACCTAGTTAAACGTTTAATATTTTTGTTTGTTGTTTATCCTAGCTTACCAACTTTGTTATTTAAACAAAAAGTCCAATTTTATAAGTTGAGCTGCATTAATTTGTTGTTTGGAAAAGCAAACTCCTTTCTGCTTATGCAAATTTGGTGACTAAATTAAAACCAAATATTTAAATATACATATCTATACATGAGTGTGTGTGTGTGTGTGATATAGGTGAGTATATGAGTTAAATGTCCTCGAACAATCGTCCTTAAATTTGCTCTCCTCTTCTATACAATTGTTATTTAATCGTTTAATTCTTTTGCTGGTGAACTTATTTGCAATTTTGGCGGGTTGAATTTTTTATGGATCTATTAATTATAAAATGCTTTACAATTTCGCTTGAATATTGATTAAAAGATTCGTTTTTAAGCCTTACAAATAATGCAAAAATTGTGGTTACAACTGCATTCATTCAATTTTTTGTGTTCGGCTTACGTGCCCTCGTTTGGTTTTAACCCTTGGCCAATTAAATGTTTAATGTTAATTAACTAATTAAATGGGAATTTCATTTAGGTTAATAACAAAATTAAAAATCACTTTAAACGCATAATGTTTTATAATTAAATCGCTTCATTGCGTGAGCTGGGCTAATGAGGCCAGATTAATGAACTTTTGTTGCCATTTCCGGATCCGCATCGGCCCAGCAAATGTCGCAAATAAGAATTTAACACTTTCATTAACTATTAGCTATATATTGTTTGTAAACTTTAATAACTTTTTCATAGAAAAAATACCTTTTGAAAAATAAGATTTTCCTTTCGGACCAACATTTAGCTTGGGATTAGTCTCGACTTTTGTCTCGGCTGTTTGCAAACATTTTCCACTTTTCTCTTGGTTTATTAATTTGAGGCTAACTGTGCTTTACTTTAGCTATTATAGGGCTTACTTTTTCTTGCTTTTCCGTGCTATGGATTTATATATATTTTCTTTTTTTTGCATTTTTTTTTTTACGCTTGTCCTCTTTTAGCCTGACTTAGAGCTAGAGCTAGAGATAAAAATAAACATGGCAATGATATTTACACAATGTTGGCTAGTTTATGGAGGAAGAGGGATCGGGGTAGGTGAGTTCAGGGGGGGAGGGTTACGGAGGTATGTGTGTGTGAGTGCCGGGTGGGTGGCGCCTCCTCTTGCCACTTTGTATTTGTTTATGGGCGATGCCAGCTGCGCACAAAGTTGTTGCCACTGACAAAAATATTAAAATTAATTTAAGGGGAAATTGTCAAAATATTCTTTATTAAATTTATATATTTAAATAAGAATGAGAGGGAAATTTTTAAAATATATTCAAAGGTCTTAAAGACTTAAATTTTTTTGAATTGAACTATTTTTTAAGATTTATTTTTGAAGTGCAGCAACAACAGCTGTCCAGCTGCTCGACTTTTAGCGATTGAAATAAGTCGTCCTTTTTTTCCTGTGCCAATATATGTGTGTCTGCAACGTCATGCTGCCCCAACAAACACACACACACACATACGCACTGGCAAACAATACACAAATAACAACAACCAGAGCAGCAGAGAGGAGGAAAAACTTTGTCAATTAACCTAAAACAAGTTTCACTTTACAACACGTACGCTTGACATAATTTTTTCGCATTTTCGCCACGGGAAATGCCACGGGTGAAACAGTATATGTAGGGATATATATGAATATGTACGGTGCGAGTTGGATTGGGAATGAACTTTACAAATGGAGAAATTATCACGTTCTTGGTCCTTGATAACGACAATAGGATCTGCCCATAATGTCTTCGGCTGGAATTGACTGATCAATGGGTGCCACTCGCAGAAGTTCCATCTGATCGCGCACCTGTAAATAAATGAGCGAATATTTCATTTGGTTAAAACTCCATTAGCAAAATTATTTAGGCATGTGTGTGGGTGGGGGTGTGGCTCGGGGTTGTGTCAACAGCTGCATTTGATTGATGAAAATTGATTGCATAACGCCGAACGCCAAGCTGGCACAACTTACAAAAGTTATTTAGCGTAATTGCCAAAGTTTTGTTTGAATTTTCAAATGCAGAAATGATTTCTTGGAACTTCTCGCATACTCTTCATATGGCATTAATATTGTTCATAAGTTTCAGCCCGAAATTGGACTTGGACTTTAGTTTTTGGTAAATAACAAAGAAGGGCTATTAGAGACCCATTTGTAATAAAACTGAAAATTCAGTCTAAGCTAAAGTTATGCCATGATTTCTTATGCTTTAAATTGTTGTAAATATTTCTCCGATTTTTATTGGATTATTTATTGATGAATTTTCACTGGCACCTTAAATGGAAACTCAAATCTAAATAAAACAGACCCCTGCCATTGCTGGCAAAAATTGAAGCACATTTAATGCCGCAACAGCAGAAAATAACCAAAGGCTGGGACTGGGAAAAAAAGAAAACAACATAAAATGAGAGAAAATGTTTTGTTTTTAACACCAAACACCTTTTGAGCGGGTGCGACGAGGGGGAGTGAGTCCTTTGGTGAGGCCTAGGTCGGCCGGTCCCATTTCCTGGGCTTTGTTTGCCACACAACAATCGAATTTACGACTTTTTTATGAGGCTTTATGTGCGCCCTGCCACACAAACAACAATAAAACGTCAGCTTTGACTCAGTCATTGCACTTTGTGTGCATGACCCACTCAGAGGCACCCCCACTCACTATGGGAACTTTGAGCCTTTTGCCTTTTGGCTAGACTCTTCCGGCCTTTGAGCAGCATTTTCCACCCACCTCCTGCCGAGGCTCTGTGAAAATGGCAAGCCCAGTTCACAGTTACAGCATAAATGAAGAGTTTGGAGCGGAAAATGAATCCTCATCCTAATGCCACGCATTTCCCTACAAGGCAACCGCAAGCCGAATCAATTGTAAGAAGGTCAGCGGAAACACTCTTTGTGAATGCATACACATAGGAAAAATATGGTGTCACATAAGTTTAATTATAGTAAAAGCTACGTTTAAGATCAATTTTCCTTGGATTTAATTTTGAAATGATTTTATGTGTGTTAAAATAATTGTTTTAAATACAATCGCTATGATTTACATATTACTACCAAACGAAAGCCTGCGTTTTTATATAAATTTTAATTTTCCGTAAATAAACCAACACTTTCTGAGTGCTTAAATCTTACTCCTTAGTTTTGCAGTGCACACAGGGCTGGAAAAAAGATATTTAAATGAATTTGTCTCGCACAAATTGCTGCCATTTGCCGGGGACATTTCACATCCCATCTCACGCCGCTCACAAAGCCTCCGTCGCCGCCACTTGGGCGATGTGTCGTGCCAAATGCCGTTCTTCGCTCTCGCATTAGATATAAAAGGCTAAAATAAAAGATACATTTACACAAACACACAAGTGGTGTGGGGGTCGGGGGTAAAGGAGTCCGAAATCCTTGGCTTTTCCTTACCAACCCATCCAACCCCTCCCCCAGCGAGGGCTGCCTTTGTGTAGATAAAAACTGGCGTCGGGAAAATTATCATGTTCATGGGCTATGGCTATGGCAATGGCTATGGCAACGGCTATGTGGGCAGAGCCACTGGCCGCCTCCCACGCCCACAAATTTGCGGGCATCGCTGTTGGCTTTAATGTCCTTGGGAATGTGTTCTCAAAAGCGGTTACGCCTGCTAAATCTGATCGGAAGGAGCATCTCTTCTATTGGGGCTTGCGATATGCACTTAGTTTTGAACCGTTTTAAAATTTATGGGGGCCATAAATTTAGCCAGAGCTGCCCCTATGCATGTGATGTATAAAAATCATTTAAAACTGATAAAAATCTGGAGCAAATAGTGGAAGGAATCTAGAGAAAAAAAATACGAAAATGGGCAAGTTTAAAATGTTTTAGATAACATTTAAGATGATAAAAAAATACTTAAAGTAGTGATTTATGTGGTGATGAAGTCATGGAAATTTATAGTTTTGACAGTAACTGGAAGCTATTGAAAATGTTTAACAATAAAGTTAAAATAAAAAAGTATAATTAATTTTGTATTTTAGTATCTGTTTCTGGCATTATAAGATCTTCCAGAAATTTATCCAAAAAATTCTTTTGGGAACAACCCACTTTGTATTTTGACCGAGTGCGTGTCCAGTTCGAAAGGGTATTATGTATGAGCTGGTTTGTCCTGTGTGCCTTGTGCGTTTGTGTGCGAGATGGCAATCATTAAAATGGCCTTTTGCCTAATTTCTATGACTTGCTTAATTATCACAGCCATGACCGGACCAGCGACCAGTCCCCAGAGTACACACACAACCCAAAAACCCGAGCACAAAACAGCATTAAGCTTCTAATAATTGAACATTTGACCCGCTTTTCGTTATTATTTAATTGCATTACGAGCCCGGGTCCTGGCGACGTCCATAAGTAGGCTATAACGTATTTTATTTTGCCGGCTTTTGGAACTGGAATGGGTGGGGTTTGGGTTCGGTTCAATGAACTTGGGGACTTGGCCTGATGCAAAACAAAAGCAAATGTCATTGGGATAAGTATATATGGTTGGTTCTGGCTTAATTTCCAGTGCTCTGTTCGCTCTGGGCTTTTGGCCAAAGATAAAAGGCGTTGGGTAGCATTTTTAATTACTTTTTACCGCACACAGCAAAGGCAGCAGCAGCAAAAAATAAACCGGGGGAAGAGAGTCAAAATACAAAAGTACAGAAACAAACAGAAACGTATTAAAATACAATTCTTAATGAGCATTATGGCCATGTAATAAACAGCAGTAAAAAAACACACATTTATATATATATATATACATATAGAGTATATATTTCTATATATGTCTGCTGAGTGCAAAGCGCAATAAAAGCCCGGCGATTTTAATCAGTCGCGCTGGAAAGTAGGCAATACTTTGGTGGCCTTCTCCTTTTATGTAGTTACCATTTCCCCATTTCCATTTCCATTTCCATTCCCATTCCGATGGGGTAAGTGCGCCTGTAATCGCGGACATTAAGTATTTCTTCGTATTATATATTCACCCCGAACTAAAACTAATTACAATGTAGAGAGTCCCGGCGAAAGCTCGAGAATATGATTAAAGTTTGCCTGGGTCGTCGTCCCTCAGTCAGCGAGAGACAAGAGCTAAATTAAAAAATGCTGCGGCATCTCCTTCTCAACTTGGCCAAAAAGGGGGCGGGATGAGCGGTGAGCGGTGGGTGTGGCCAAGTGGGCTGTAGTTGGAGGAGGTTTTTATAATCAGCAAAAGCAATGAAATCTACGACCACGAACAGCGTTCAAGGGGGTCGTAAGATTTATTTTTGTTATTACATCTTTAAATTGGTTCAGCGAAAAACGGAAATTGCAATGCTGAGAATAAAATTAAACTATTTTAATTTAGAGGACTAATTTTGCTTTTGAAAGGAGTTAGTTAGTAGCGCTGAAAAACTATAAATATTTATAATAAATTTTGAAATAAATATCTAGACAAAAGAATATTTTGACTGGATTATAAATACTTGTAAATTCAGTTTATTTTCGAGAAACGGTATCCTTATTATCCCCGCTATTAGTAGCCTTTTAAGCTCTAGGATTCTCTTGTATTTAATTCGAAGGATAATTTAATTTGCCTCTCTAAAGGGAGAAAATCTCCTACCATCCATTGATGAGCTGAAGTGCTGCAGCGTTTAGCCAGCTATCTGTTCATGCATTGCAGCCTCCTAACATACCCTACGAGTAACCAGCCATTGGACTGAAAAACAAACCCACTTTGCTAGCCTTTGAATGGTACTAGCCTCCGCTCGAGTGCCGTTCAATGCCGAGGAGCAACTTCCTCCAACAGGGGCTCGGCTCTCCCTCTGACTATGCCGCATCCCGTATTGATCCAAATTGAATGCTGCTTGAGCTTGGAGTGCCCAGACATAGACGGCAACCGAGCACTATTCCCGCTCTAAATTCTGTATCCAATCCAAGAGCTGAGATGGCAAACAAGTTGACCGCATCCTGCAAACAAACAGCAAACTAGAGCCCAAGCTGGAGCTGACGTAGGAGCTGTTGCTTCCATTTGCTGCTGGTCAGGCTGATGTATAAATATCGGAATAAGCATTTGAAAATCCTTTTAAAATTATTTCACAACTTGCGTCTTTTCGACGTCAAGCCAATGTCCTGCCAGTGGTCCTCGCCCGTTCTGCTAGCCATTTTTGCCATTTTCCTCCTTTGGCTTCCACTCCAAGTATGTGCAAATTCCATTGCAAAGCCACATTATTCCTTTTATCCTTGCGAAAGGAATTTTCCAACTGCAATAACAACCGGGACAGAGGGTGGAGACCATAGCAATGTCCTTTTTTTTCCAACTTCTTTGTTTGTTTGCTAAGAAATGTGTGTTCAGTTGCCGGCACTTCGGCTGGCTTCGTCTTTAAGTCGGTCAGGTACGCGCCCAACACCAAGAAAAAATACAAACTAATAAGGTTCGGGACAAAATATTTAATACCCTTGAAGGAGCTGTTCTTAAAGGAAGCTTTGGAGACTTAAAATAAATACTTTAAGGAGGAAAAAAGGAGAAACTCTTTGAAAAATTACCAAGGGATAAATAAAGAGTTAATAAAAATATTTAGATCTTTGTAAAGAATTCATATATCTTTCTGATTCAACTGAGATTATTTGACCTTTTTCAGTACGTTTCATTTTTCGTAGAGTGTCGAATTCGAACTGGAAAGGCAATATCCATTGCGAAGGATACTTCAGGAGCAGAACATTGAACAATAGAGAAATGCCAGAGAAAAGTGAGCAATTTCAGTGTGTTTTTGCTGTAGACTCACCGCTTCGACTTCCTTGAATACACGTATTAGATTCTTGCCAGCCAACTTGGCAATATCCTCCTCTGACCATTTATCAGACTCGAGCAGGGCAGCAAAAAGATGCGGATATTTGGACACATCCTCCAGTCCTTTGGGCACTCTTAAGTGGAGAGCGGCAGGAAGAGAGAACGAAAAAGGACGAAAGAGAGACCATAATTTGCCAAATGAAATGAAATGTAATTGAAGCTGCATGCGGCATGCGGCGTGCAGAGTGCACAGTCGAAGGTCCTTTGGCCCCCGTACTTACAAGTTGACTCCGTCGTAGCCAGCTCCGATGCCCACATGATCGATGCCGGCCACCTCCCTTATGTGGTTGATATGCGCTGCGGGGTGGACGTGGACGTGGACCAAAAAGCACAAGTTTAAAGATTAATCACTCAGAAGCCTTCACCCCTTTTGGGGCACCCAGTGAACCCTGAACCTACCCACAACATCGTGCAGTGTCGCCTGTCCCGAGCAGCTGACGAAATGCGGATAAAAGGCCACCATAACCAGACCGCCGTTTATTGCCTGCAATGGATTGGGGCAGAGGTGGGGGGGAGTGGGATTTGGATTAATGCTGCCGCAGGATTAATGCGACCATAATGGACTTCTACTCACAATGCGCTGCAGGACATGATCGGGTACATTCCTGGAGCTATTGCAGATGGCGTGCGCCGAGGAGTGCGAGAAGATGAGCGGTGCCCGCGACGCCGCCAGGGCATCCAGCATCGTGGGCACCGAAACGTGCGACAGATCAACAATCATGCCCAGCCGGTTCATCTCCTTCACCACCAGCTGTTTAAATCGTTTAAGATTTATTAGAGGCATTATCCTTTTACTACATCAAAAGCATGAGAGGCACACTTACCTTGCCGAACTGCGAGAGGCCGCCTATGTGCGGATACTTTCCCGGTTCGTCAACTTTGCAGCAGTCCGCCCTGAAATTGTTAGAATTTATATTTAATATCTTATGAAAAATATAATCTATTAAACACCCACCAAGGTGTATTGCAGGTGTGTGTGAGAGTCAAGTATCTGGCGCCCAGCTGGTAGAACATTCGCAGGACACTCAGACTGGTGCCGATGGCATGACCGCCCTCCACCCCAATCAGGCTGGCGATCTTGCCCGTCCGGTGAGTCTGCTCGATGCCCGAGGCGGTGGTTACCAGGGCCATGTGATGCGGATACAACTGCACAAGCCGCCGGATCAGGTCGATCTGCTCCAGCGTCAGCTGCACCGCATCCAGGTGCTGGCTGGAGCAGGGGGCATAGGCGGACCAGAACTGAGCGGACACCATGCCCTCCTTCAAGCGACGCAGATCCGTGTGGCTCCAGGCACTCGAGGACCAGGGAGCCAGCTCCCGCAGATCCCCGCCAAAGTGAAAGTCCTTCAGCTGATTCTTGAGGAACTTGCGGATATTCCAGGGCAAATCGTTGTGCCCGTCGATCAGCGGCACCTCCTTGAGCACATTTCGCACTCGCTGCATGCGATAGTCGAAATCGTCGGCGGTCTTTGAGCCACCGCCGGAGGCACCCGAGCCGCCCGTTGCCGCTCCGGCCGAGCATCGCAGGATGGGCAGGACGAGCGGAAAGTAGACAAAGGTCAAACAGTTGAGGCCGCAAAGCACGAAGCCCTTCGGCAGCTTCCGCGATTTCATTGCCACCGAGTGGCGCGGAGCTCTAATGGAAGAGCACACAGCCGGCAGCACTCACATTGAAAATGTTTCGTCTTCGAGCTGGAAAAATTTATAAGATAAGGATAAAGATTTAAATAATAGAAAACATTTTAAATACATTTTTAATCTCTAATATTAAATGTAATCTTCGGCTTAAATAATCTTTTGCAAATTAAAATCAATCTTAAGCCTGAACTTTTGTGTGTTTGATTTTAGATGTCGTTGATTCTCAACGTGTTCTGGTTCAATGGAGGTGGGTGGTAACTTGGCCCTTTGCATGTAACGGGTGGCGTGATTGAGCTATTGAAAGTTGTTGGCAAACAAATGTCATAAATATAACGCCCACGGCAATGCTACCGAATAAACCCACTCCCAGCTAAAGCTCAATATCCCAACCAAATCTAAGCCCCAAAGCCAATGGCGTAGACCGAACACGCCTCCTTTTTTCCCTGTGCCCGACTTTTCCACCCCCACAAACATAAATAAAACTTTTCATATTTATTTCAGAGCCCAACTTCAAATCGAAATCGCGCACAAAATGCATAAAATGCACAATAAAAATGCAAAATTATTTATAGCAAAGTTTCCTCTCTTTTTTTCGGAGGAATACCACCGAAACCCAAAAAAGAAATCGTGGAAAATTTAAATAGTTTCCCGTGCTGTTCAGTAAAAAGTTGTACGTTATCCATACGATTTTATTTCGGTAGTTGCTATGCTATATATACTTTAGTTGTTTTTTTTTTTATTTATACGCAAACGACATAAAGTTCGGCCTGATCCTGGCAGGTGGCAGAAAGCTGAGCTGGGAGGGGGGGAGGAAGCGAAGTTCTAAATATTTTCCCCAAGAAATTGAAGCCCTGTTTGCGTTGGCTAAAAGGGGGCCAAGTGCGCAAATATTTATATATTCTTTGTGCCCAGAAAGTGAAATTAAAGTTTTAGTCCAGAAACAGGGAAAGTGAGCTCAACAACTTTAATAGTTTTCTACGGCAAAGTCGGCCACAAAGTCCAGCATCCTAATGGCCGAAATGAAATGGTAAACTGAGCCAATAAAAATGCAAAGGAAAATGTTTTGGTACAGCATCTTATAACTTATAAATCGTAGCTGTCCAAATCCAATACAAAATTTGATTTATTTATTTTATAAACAACAAAGATAACTCCAAGAATTGTTGCATTTCAAATCCGATTTGTACTCTGAATAAACCAAATGTAATGTATATCTACCAAGATTATGTTAACACTTGTTTCTATTTATATTTCTACATTTTTATGGTTGAATTTCTTTTTTTTCATATGCCAACTGTTGGTGTGCACTCGGCAGGTCACAAAGAAATAAAAGTTGATTCCAGAAGCCAAAATACGGAATCCAGAGCCAGGAGCAAGTGGAGTTCTCATGTTGATTTTCATGCTCTGATGCTTGCGAACAAAATGAAAACATTCCACTATACAGAACTTGGGCGATATCTTATCTGCTCTGCTTGGTCTCCTTCTGACTGTGTTACAGCTTCCACACAGTGAGAAAATTGTATTACCAGCAAGATAGCAAAAAGATTGAACTTTGTACTTAGTCCTGAAAGCCTTCAAGCCAAAGGTAAGTATGGATGTATTTTTAAAATTTACTCAGCGTAAAATTTCTTCTTTAAAAATCCTTTAAAAGAATTCCTTTCCATCTTTCTCTGTAACTTTGTTCCCTGTCTCCTTCTGGTTATAGATTTTTGTCCAAACGAATTTTCTGCTTCACCATTTTCTTTTCTTTTCTCTTTTTTTTTGCAATACTGTCCCCGATTTCATTGTGTTGTTTGGTACAATCCTTAAGCTATCTGGCCAAAAAGAAAATTATGCAAAAATCAACAGAGGCAGCGATGAGCAGGAAATGACAACATTGACAAGGGCAACGCGCCACGAATATTTTGCGACATGCAAAACGTGACTCAAACGCACCGCACGAATTATTAATACAACAACCAAGGCGGAGAGACAGCAAGCCAAATTAGACCCAGTTGGGTTAACAGGATGGTAAAGGGGGAAAAGGACGACGGCAAGGACGACAAACAAAAGCCGGGTCTGTGAAATCGAAAACGTTTGGCGCTTCATTAAACATTGATGCCTCAAAACAAGCGGCATGCAAACCGAAATTAAGAGCCACAACATGGTATATTTAATTAAGTTCAACAGTTCTGCCAGGACAAAGTAAACGGAAACACGGAAGAAATTAAATGGAGTTAAATCAAAGTGATTTCGAAAGTCTTTTAAAGGGAATAAAATATTAAAGAAACCAAAATAAACTTTAGTTTCCAGTGAAGTATGCAGATATAATAAACTTAAACTAGGTTTCTACAAGAATTTATTGGTGCTTATTTTTATTTGTTTAATTTCCCAGAAATTATAAATAAATTTGTTGTTGTGTATTCTACTCAATTATTTATAATATAAGATATAACAGGATAAAACTCCTAAAAGCTTTTAGGACTATTACAACTGCTACCTGTTCGAAGTGTCAGTACATTTTTTAAGTTTTAATGGGGAATCAATACAGATAAACAAACTAAAAGATTTTAAGAAATATTTAAATATTAATTCATATTTTTTTTACCTGAAAAACTTTACTAAACTCTCCAAACACCAAGAAAACTGTTTTAAAGCAAAAACTATAAATATTCCCTCAAGTTAACTCTGATAATTAAAATCAGTGGATAATTTGAACTCTATCGGATGATATTAAATATGACGAAGCAAGTTAATAAATTGCGTTCCTTACTGTTGAAAAGTGAGCGGCGGAATCCCAGTAGACAGGACAAAATGGGCGCAAGGATGACTGCGTCCAACGTTGCGTATGAGCAATGCGCGTATGCATGCGCCTGCCTTTATTTCATTTATGCATTTTTTATTTTTCTTCTTTTTTTTTGTTGTTGTTGAGTGGCATGCATGGGCGCAGGGATGTTCCGAAACGAGCCGCGGGAGGCTTCATACTTCGAGGAAGTATGGAATGACGACGGTGGGAGGTACGAACTGAATCGTACATTTATTGCAACATGAAACATTATTTTGCATGGCCTCAAAAAAAAAGTGGAGAAGAAAAACAGAAAATAACGAAGGAAGGCAAGAAAAGGAAGCGGTAGGAAAGACGAAGTATGGGAAAAATAAGGAAAATAGGGGTGGTGATGGAGAAACCGGAGCGCGCGCGTTGGAAAATTGCAGTAAGGAAATGCGATGTCCTCGTTGCAGTTGGAATTTCCATGCAAAGTGGCAAGCAAATAAATATAAAAAATGCTTTTCTTTTCTACATTAGTGCACCATTTAAGGAAGTCGCTCCCCGCACCGTCCCGCTGAGCAGATATCGTCCTGCGAGTTTGTCGTCTTTCATTTTCATTTTTTTTTCCTTCCACAACTCCTTCCAACTAGAAGCAGAGGGAAACCAGCAGAAAAAATAAAGGAAACGTGCCGTAAACTACTGCAGACAATCAAAATGCATTCATGTGCTCTTTACGTTATTTATAATCAAACCCCAACCAAGCTCAGCCCAACTCCCATTCATTCACCTCTCATTCAGCTCTAAATTCCATTCACTGGCGAATTGTAGCAAACATTCAATGCGAATTACACCCACGCCCACCCACCCCTCTTGAGAATTTTTCCGTCTTGGAGAGTTGGCGGGTTCTTCAGAGGATTGGCTGTGTGGCTCTGGTGGTTCGTGGGGAATGTAATGCCGCCTCCCGGTGTGATAAGGTTTCCACCATAATGCGCAAGTTGCTCGAGGCCATACTGGAAATTTTTGCTGGCTTATGCTAAGTCAATTGTACAAGGATAATAGGAAAATAAAACATATCATTAGAGGCCTGGTAATGCCAGCTGATTCCACAGCCAGACAAAGCCCCTAAAGTGAAGGGGCGAACACGCAAATTATTTCCTAGAAGCTTAGGGGCTGAGTTTATTTATAGAAAATTAATGGTAGAAATGGAAATTATTATTAATTTCAATGCTTAAAAGAAAACAATTTATTTCCCGTATTTAATTAAGCAGAAAAAAAGTGTGTTGACACAATAAAAAAGCACACAATAGTTTACATTTAGTTTTTAATTAGCAACAACTATTGTTTAATTCATTTTTTTGCTGGCAAGGTCAATGCTGCATACAATAAAGCCATCAAATATATAATTTATATTATTTAAACACACGTCATTCTAATTTATTCAGTATTTATAAATATTCAATCGATACTGCCCTTGTTTTTTAGCGGAATAATTTAAAATAAATATGATTCATCATTGAAAAGCCTCTCACATGGCACAAATTAAATAAAAAGCCGATGGCAAAATAAAACCAAAATTAGAAATACAAAAGGAAGCGGGTGAAGGAAAAATAAAAATCAAACTTTAACAAGGATGTGTTCTGTGTGCCTTGATTTTCTTTTTCTCCGTGTTTGGCCGTAAACAAGCGAATCTGAACAGAAACAGAATATTTCTATGGAATTTTTTCGAGGACCGGAAAAGCAGCAGCAGCAACAATAAACCGCACCAACGCGCACACACACAATGACAACCGGCCAACATTAGGGCCCAAAGGCATGCGAAATGTCATGCGAATGAATTGAAATTATTTTACAACATTTTCATGTTTCTTGCCATTTGTTTGATTTTCCTCGACCTTCGCTTTCCCTTTCAGGGCTTCCTTTTATTGTTTTCTGTTTTATTTTCCACTCTCTCTTTTTGTATGCATAATTTATGCTTGAGTTAGGCCAATTGCAGGCGTAAGAACCAAATGAAGCCCAAATTTTGACCCGAAATAAATCGACATATGTTACGGAATGTCACAAGTAATCAGAGAGAGAGAGAGAAAGGACCTTTAGCAGATGTTCAAATAATTACCGAATAGAACTTGAAGAAAAGCTTGTTAATTGAAAGAAACTAAATAATTTCCTGATTATCCTATAAGATTTGTACTAAATTTTTGTTGGCAACCACTAAGGTAAAGGTAAAGTAGCCAAATAACATGATTTTCCAGGATAGTTTATAAAAATTCCTTTACTTTCTGTAACATGAAATTCTTTGGCATAAAATCCTGCCTATTTACTTTATTACTTGACACTCATTCTCTGCTAAACCTTAGCAAATCCGAACATTTAAAGTGTTTGCAACCACAATTTGTACCATTTCATGAGAGATTCCAACTGAATGCCGCAAAATTTCAACTAGACAAAGTGCCAGAGACCAACTTGACCGACAGCCCCATAAACACCTGGCAGAAAACAAAAAACCAGCCCAAGAAAAGGTAACTGGCATTTATAATAGCCACAACAAAAGCTGCAAGAGAAATGTGAGCCGGAGTTTGGGTTCAATTTGGGTTTACGGATTGCTCCAGGGGTTGCGGGACAACAGGGCGGATGAAGTTCAAAGCAAATTGTTGCGGAAGGCAGGAATCAACATTATCATCAGCAGCCAGGATGCTGCTCAGTCGGTTATAGGATACCCATTCTCATTCCCATACTCGTACTCATACTCATACTCAGACTCAGGCTCATTTCGGGGCGAATGCAGATGAGGACGAGACAAAACACAGACGCACACATCCACTGGCAGGGGGTGGCAGGGCTGCCTAAATGTGTGTCTGTGTTAGGGGATGGAGGGATGGTGCTTGGGGCATGGCAGTCCGGGTGTTGTGTCGCCTGCCGCATATTAATGAGGCGAATGCCACACAGCCAAAGCTAAACGCGCTCCCATCAATTGCTCAATATTATGACTCTGGCGAGCAAAAATCTGCATATGAAACACATATTCCCAGACTGAACTTTACCCGAAACCAGACCAACTAGTTTGCATTCTACGCTGCACACATTTCATATCGGTTACTTTTTCCCTTTTCTGTGCACAAACTTTATTTTTAAGGATATGCTTTAAGGCGAAGAAACCAAAAACATCCTGGAATTTTTTGCTTTATTCAAAGCGGAAATCTTAAGTTAGCATTGCAATAATAATAATTACTTACTTAAATATGAACTCTAAATAAACTCTCTATATTATTTATGTCTTTGAAAGTCTTCAGAGACTGATAAATAAAGTAAAAAGAAAGTTTAGAAGGTTTATCTTGTTGCTAAATGAACATAAGTTTACTATATCTTAAATATATATTTTTATTTATTGTTAATATTAATGATTAACCCAATGTCTTACCAAAACTGTGCAAACTATTTAACATTCTTTAAGCCACACACACACCTTCTCTTTTTTTGGTTTGTTTTATTTATTCTTTGTTTCAAAACACACAACTTATGCTTGAAATATTTAATTTCTGAACACTACACTTTCTTGGTTCACATAATTATTATCGAATATTATTTCGATTTGGCTTCCACCGCCTTCGGCAATACGTAATATATCTAACGTAACGTATACGCCGCGGTGTACGCGGGCGTGGAAATGCGAAGTGGCAGCAGCGAAGGAGACGCGCAGCGCAGAGCAAGTGGAACGCAACACGTGTGAGGCGACAGGTGCCGAGCGTTTGGCACACAACTCGACCGGCCGACGCACGAATTCGAACTGAAAACTGAGTCAGGATCCTTAAGCGGAACTGGGAAAGCTAGTGAGGCAGGCACGAGGGCCGAGCAAGGACGAAGGACGTTGGCACGAGGCGGCCAGAGAGCAAGGCCAAGCGAAGAGCATAGCCAGCCGAAGCTGCTGCATTAGGTAAGAGCACTTGTATATAGGATTTTTTCAAGTTAATTAATTTAATCTTTAGTTAAATATATTTATAATCAACTTTTAACAACCTGGCTTTATTTAAGGATAAAACAATAATTCTCAATGATGTTTTTAATTCACAAAATGAGGTAAATCGAGAAAAGAGAAACTGTTTCAATGAGCTGTTGGCTCTTTTACTCAGAGTGCGTTCAGAGGAAAATACTGGGAAATTCATTCTCTTTTTGAAACAGCTGTTTGGGCGCTCGGGGGGTTGAGTCCTTTAACATTGCAGGAGGTCAGGCATGGCGTGAAAGTCGCTTATTCTAGCTGCCGTTACCTTCCCTCCTTCCCCAGTCCTTGGGTTTCGAGGGGTGCCTGATGCTGATGGACACGAAAAATTCATTGACCGCTTCAAGTAAAGCAGGTCGCAAGTAATTAGTAAAAAAATAAACAAAATTTAATTATTTCTTGTCAGCTTTTATTTTGGTATAAAGTTAATAGTGTTTATTCTATATAAAACATACTTTCATGTCCTTACTAAAATTAAGAACATTTATAACAATAAATGATGATATGTATGTATGATATGTTAATCTTTACTTTTATTATGTTTATATATAATTTATATATATTTATTTCATAATAATTTTGTAAAAATAAATTAATTTAGTATTAATATAATTTTTTTTTTTAATTGTTTATTATTTTATTCTATTTATTTAATTATTTATGATTATTATCAAGACATTTTACTTAGATTAAATTATGTGTTTCTGATGATATCTTTTTATTTAGCAATTTGTTGACAAGCTTGGAAATGCAAGAGAAAGATTTTTCCTTATTTAGTGATTCGAAAATATTTACCAAATTGATACAATTTTGAATCATAAACTAATTATATAAATACCACATTTTAAATCCCTTTTAAATTGTACAATTTCCACTGCATTATCACTAAACTATTCAAATATTGTATCATAAACCCGCTCAGAACCAAAACCTAAAGCAGTGCAAAGTATCTTGTAGATACAGTGTATCTCAGAATCATTCAATTTGGTAGTACAATCCACTAAAAGCTCCCTGAAAAGCTTCATTTTGGACAGCTCATGGCTGGCTCTCTGGGCTCTCATGGTTTCGGGGGTCTGGGAACTCGTAGCGCCTGGCTCAGTCGGTTGCCCAACACCGGCGGCGACGACCTCTAAACAACCTTTTGGGGTCTCGTCGCCGTGTCTCGCTTATATCGCTTTGGAATTTCACGTTAACGCCGCAGTCGCCGTCGACAGAAGCAGAGGCGGCGGCAACTCGGGCTGAAAATAAAAGCGTTTACCGCTCTCCTCCAGTGCAGCAGCAGCAGCGGACGCAGCCAGTAGCCCAGTAGCAGCTAATCACCTCCCAGATTCAGTTTCCAGTTCGGTGAGTGGGTGATAAAGTGAGAAAAACAAATAAATAAATAAGGAAAGAAACTCCAGCAAAAATCCAAGAAATTAAGCCGCTGAGATACATCCCTGAATATCAAGATAAAAAGACAGTGCAACAGTCGCGTAATCGTTCCCAATTTTCTGGGCTGTTTCGTAACGGAAATTTACAGAAACACAGATAATCTGTAAGCGTGAAAGTGTTGCGTGTGTATGCGTTGAGACTTTCTATTCTCTCAGTTTTCTCCCCAACATTTCCCAATGTGTTTTCCGAGTTCCAATATTTATGATGGTTTCTAGAAGTTTGACTTTACCCAGTGTTATTGACCTATGCACTACACTGCAGGTGATAAGGAAACCTTATCGGGTATCGAAAAGTCTCTCAAAAGTAGTTTTCCCTACCGGCTCGACCGGCTCTCTCTGCCGCCTGCAGGCCACACCTTCCCTGCCCGCCCTCCCTCTTCCTTCCTCGATTGAGTTCACTTGGCGGCAGTTGGCAAAGTTTCAACTGCAATTTGTAGTCGCCGCTGCGGTTTTCCTTTATAAATAGTTGCCGCAAATGTTAGATATAGATATGTATATACATATATATATATCTTTGTATCTTTGCCTAGTTGCTTTTAACACTTTCGTTTAGATTTCAATTAGCGGAATTAATCGTTGATTTTTTGGTTTGTTTATTTCTTTTCGTGTTATTGCACTTTACTCGGTGCTCTTTTCCAATTGCCTTTTGAATGAATGAATGAATGAGAAAAGTAGTGGAAATACATACACAGAAACAATAAAAGGGAATTGTGATAAGAAAGAGAGCGGCTAGTTTTAAGGGTGGTTTGTAGCTTTGAATAGAGAAACAAGTTTTTGGAGTGGCAAGGACTTCTTTTGAAGGTCAACAGGAATTACCAGCTCAGATTTGATAACTAAAGATTATGAAAATATTTTAAAATAATTATGAGTTGCCTGAAAAATGCATAAATTGTAGTGTAAATTAATTTGAACTCAAGTAAATATATTTTATTTATTTTAAAAAAATATGAACACCCCAAGAATTTTCTGGATTGAAAGACAACTATATTTTTAGTTCCGCCATAATTTTGTTTATATAAAATTGACTTGGGAAAATAATATAAAATCTGTCTAATTTCTTAGTGATATGTTTGATTTTTCTATGGAAATTTCTTGCAATAATAATGCGCAATAATGGCCTGAAATCTATTGTTTTATGATTAGTCATCAAAGTTATTGGGGTCACCTAAGAAGGGCGATAGAAATGTGTGGCATACGTGCTCGCTTCCAAATTCCACTCCTCCAACAGCTGTTTATAGAGTATAGTTTTGTATTAGTATGTATCTGTGTACCTCTCCTGTTTACTATCAAAAACCCACTTGACGTCAGTTGGCAGTTATTACATCAGTTAGCAGTGGGACTTATCTCCCCCGGGAGATGTTCTTTTGACCCACTGTCTGTGTTATTTCGAGGAGGCCGGACCTAAAATCTCGTTATGATAATGCGAAGCTAAGAAACCTTTGGAACCAACACCCCATGGGGGCTCGTTTTTTGAAATTTCCACTGATAGCAGATACAAAATGCGGTCGCCCCATGCCGAACTTGTTTTTTCATCTTTCCGGAGCAACTTCTACCAATTTTTTTGTTTCTATATTCTGTCGGGCATTTTATCAGCTTGTTTTTTATTTTCTATGCAGCACAGGCACACGCACACAGCGACGAAGAGACATGTGTCGGTTTATTTTTATACATTTTGCTCCTTGATAGCAAAGTAAATTCATTTTGATTGTTTTTTGTTGTCATGCGTTGGCTGTTTTTGCTTTTCGGGTTTTTTATTCTCTCACTCTTTTCCCCTTTTCCTCATTCTTTCTCTATTTAATTTTGTTGTATTCTTTTTGTGTTCTTGAGATATATATTACGCTAGGTTTTTGGAAACGCTTCAGTCTTCGATTGATTGCCGGCAAGTGTAGGTGTGTATTCCGCTTCAAGTGACTCAGAAAAAAATATAGATAAATCATCCCATAGATATAGAAGAGTGTGTATATAGTTTAGCCAAGTGAATTGGTGATATATTGAGAAAAGATATATATATACAGTTAGAAAGAAATGTGTGACAATTTAGTGTTTAAAATTGCTGAAATATATTTATAAAAAATAGAGACTTGAAAAATTAGTATTTTTATTAAGAAATGTTGATGTAATATAATTGCTTATAGCTTTGTAAATATTTATTCAGTTGAAAATGTATCTTTGAATATTAACTAATTCTTCCTCTTCTTCAATCAATATATATCCCCATAAATATAGCGTGGGAAATGATGTGATAAGTTCAGGTGGTCTTATCTATAGCCTGACATTTATTATTTTCTAGTTTCCAGTCCTTGGCTGGCTCACTGTCAATGTCAAAAAAGTCAAGTCTGAATTTTTAGCTGCGAATATTATTTCGTATCTGTATCTACATATTGCTGGATAGGTCTTCGATCTCCCTCGCACAGTATCTGGCTATCTTCTTTGCTCCCCACACGCGCCACACGACTGGCGGTGTTGCTTTTGTTGTTTCAACAATTTCTATTCGCATTTCGTAAGCAACACACATTGCGCTGGCAACATTGTTGCCAAGCGAAGACACATTGTTGCCTGACCTTGTTCAATGTCAAGCTAAAACTCATGCGCCCTGCCACCGGGCGGCGGCAGAGCAGCGCTAAAAGTGAAAGTTTCTACGTCACGCTTTTTGTGGGGGCGAGCGTGTGAGAGAAAGAAAGAGCAGGCAATGGGCGAGCGAGAGGAAAGACTCCATGACTTTGATTACATCAGAGGAAATCATTATTCGCCAGCCTTTTCCGTGGCTTTGCTCAGTTACTGAACATTCATCGTCGAGGTTGGTTGGCCTTTTCCCAAGTGTTTAAGTCGGTGTTTTCGTTGCAAATAAGGGATTAAATAAATAATAAATATTCGATTTTAAATCAATAGTATTCCGAAAATACAATAACTGTGTCATATTTAAAACAATTCTGTCATAGGGAGTGTGTGGATTGAGAAGAAAACTTGATAAAAAGTCAACTATAATTTGTATATATACTCAAAAAAAGAGAAGAGTGTGAGGAGTGGAAGACTTATAGATAGAGAGAATGAGAAAAAGAAATAAAAGCCACGTTCTCAGGGCATGCGCATTTAATTTTTTCCAATTATTCCCTTATTGATATGAAAATCAGCTGGGAAGAACACTACCAAACAAAGTTCATGTACATATTTTTTCAATGAAAAAATAATTTAGCAAATTTCAGAAGTTGATAAGTTTAGTGACATTGAGCTGACAATGAAAAAATTATGATGAAATCATGTCTTTAATATCAAACCTAATATAATGGATTAAATAAAAATATATAAACTTTTTATATGGATATATGTACATGAATAAATATAAATTTAAATTGTATTAATTTTTCATTATAAAATATCAACAGATATAAAAACACTTTCTTTTAAAAAGCTTTAGATTAGATTATTAAATTACATTTTTTATACCATCAATCAAAATCGTTATCTCTTTAGAGTTTCTTTGGAAACAAAAGTTAACTTTTGTCAGTTTGTCAGTCTCTTTGGGATATTTTACAGAAATATACCTAAATTAAGACTCCTCTTTCGATGATTAAATTTTTCAAAATTCTCTGTAGAAATCATGGAGCTTCAATTTGCAAAAAAAGGGTTCCAAATTCCTCAGCCAAAATACTAACTTGCCACCCCTTTCATTCTTTTTCTTCTACCAAAAATGGACTTCCTGCTATTCATCAACATCAACTCTCGATCGGCGTGCTGCAGAACTACACTCGAATCTCAAAAATGACCACCTACTTCAACTACCCCAGCAAGGAGCTGCAGGATGAGCTGAGGGGCATCGCCGAGAGGATCGTGGCTCCCGGCAAGGGAATCCTCGCCGCCGACGAGTCCGTGTCCACCATGGGCAAGCGTCTGCAGGACATCGGCGTGGAGAACACCGAGGACAACCGTCGCGCCTACCGTCAGCTGTTGTTCAGCACTGACCCCAAGCTGTCTGAGAACATCTCCGGCGTGATCCTGTTCCACGAGACCCTCTACCAGAAGGCCGATGATGGCACTCCCTTCGTCGACATCCTGAAGAAGAAGGGCATCATCCCCGGCATCAAGGTCGATAAGGGTGTTGTGCCACTGTTCGGCTCCGAGGATGAGGTCACCACCCAGGGTCTGGATGATCTGGCCGCCCGCTGCGCCCAGTACAAGAAGGACGGCTGCGACTTCGCCAAGTGGCGTTGCGTGCTGAAGATCGGCAAGAACACCCCCTCTTACCAGTCCATCCTGGAGAACGCCAATGTCCTGGCCCGCTACGCCTCCATCTGCCAGTCGCAGCGCATCGTCCCCATTGTGGAGCCCGAGGTTCTGCCCGATGGCGATCACGATCTGGACCGCGCCCAGAAGGTCACCGAGACCGTCCTGGCCGCCGTCTACAAGGCCCTGAGCGACCACCATGTGTACCTGGAGGGTACTCTGCTGAAGCCCAACATGGTCACCGCCGGTCAGTCGGCCAAGAAGAACACCCCCGAGGAGATCGCTCTGGCCACCGTGCAGGCTCTGCGCCGCACCGTGCCCGCCGCTGTCACTGGTGAGTCCTGATTTGGATTAGGTTTGAGTTAACTCTGCCTGGCTTGCTATTACCCCTATATCTATCTATGTATAAAACCGATCTAATGAAATTATTCTTACAGGCGTGACCTTCCTGTCTGGTGGACAGTCCGAGGAGGAGGCCACCGTCAACCTGAGCGCCATCAACAACGTTCCCCTGGGCCGCCCATGGGCCCTCACCTTCTCCTACGGCCGCGCCCTGCAGGCCTCCGTCCTGCGTGCCTGGGGTGGCAAGAAGGAGAACATCGGCGCCGGCCAGAACGAGCTGCTTAAGCGCGCTAAGGTGAGTCTACGGCTGAATTTTGTATAGTATTTGTATATAGGATCGGGATTAGATTAAGTGGTAATGGCACACTGTGTGCCGGAAATGCTGGGTGTTTGATATGAAAGAGCTCTTTGAAAGGTTTAATCGGTATAAGGAATTATTACTCCTGTATAAACAGCAAACCCACAAATCCCATTTCCAAATTAAATTCCCCATATCTAACCATTTCCATATTCCCATAATCAACAGCACTAATAAAGGCCATTATCGTTGCTTAATCTTTTCGAAATTCTTTGCTCTTGAACTTTAATTCAATAAAACCTAATCGAGCTTTATAAAACAATATTGGTAACCAAATGGAACAATTAAAAGAGATTAGCCAAATTTTGTGTTCATATTTATTATGTATATAAAACCAAAGGCATATACAAAATTAATATCATTAATTATTCCATTTTAAATTCTTATTTATTATTTGGTTAATTCTTGTATGTATCATTATTTATAAATAATTGCATCTTTAATTATATTTCGAGCTGTTTAACAATTTTTTCAACCAAAAATCACTCTCATTAACAACACTCCCATCATTATTTAAACCCAACTCATGAAACCCCTATGCCTAGGCCAATGGTGAGGCTGCTTGTGGCGGTTATATAGCTGGTTCTGTTACCAGTGCCGCTGGAGGAGATACTTTGCATGTTGACGATCACAAATACTGAAAAATATTGTCTAAAAATGGCAAAGAAGAAGCTTGAATGGGGTAATTATTTAACATTAATTAACAAGTAGCCGCCTTTGCCAAGTCATAACACATATTCATTTCATAATGCTTCGCTTGTTTGTAATTGGAATATCAGAAACAACAATCCCTTAACCTGTTTAATCCCAACCAAAATCCCCATCCTTCCCGCTCCCACAGGCTAATGCACTGGCCTGCCAGGGTCAATATGTGGCCGGCTCGATTCCGTCGTACGCCGCCAATGCCAGCCTCTTTGTCGCCCAGCACAAGTACTAAGCACGCACTAATCCCGAGTCAGAATCGAGCCAAGCCGATGCTATAGCCTGCTGTTAACGCAAACTGATCCTGACGACGGCCCAGCTGGACTGAGAAACTGGCGGCACAGACACATTCCGCCAGCCAAGGAACCGCACAAATATTCCTTAAACCATATTCCCTATGCCTTACCTTTTTTACCGCTTAATTGATTAGTTTTTAGCTGAGACTCTGATACTTTTTGGCAATTGAAAATGATAAACTGATAAACGAAATAAATTATACGTTCAACTTTATACTTTTATTTGTTAAATTTGATTTTTATTTTGATATAATTTATGATTATTTAATTCATTATTTTATGACTATTTAATTTGCTAAGTAAGAGAAAGCCTTTTAAAAAATTTATAAGCTTATTCAGATATTTTTAGAGATGAAGACATTTCTTTATTTCTACTTTATGTACATTTATTATTTAGTTAATATTTAATTTGGTAGGAGATTTATATTTTTTAATATTTTAAGAAATTTATTTTGACAAGGTCAGCAAGCTGCAGTCATAAGATTCATGTAGCTGACAGTTCAGCTGAAATTTTCCCAGAAATGCCTGCTCCGATCTACCAGTGCAATTTCATATAATCGAATCAACATTTTCCCCTCAGAGAAATTGCAAAATTAAATTTTCGAAAAGTTTTTTTCTCTTCGTACGTAAAAGTTTCCATGAAATTGCCGCAGGTGAAAACTGGAAAACTGGGAAAACTTTTGTGTCCGTGGCAAAAATCAGAGCAGAAACTTTCTAGCTGGCCGAAAACTTTTCTGCTGCGGCCTGCCAGGCAATAACTAAGTAATAATTAAGAACAAGTGTTTTGTAATTAAGTGGAGGATTTTCCTGGATTTTGGCCTAACGAAATTAATCACATTTTCTTCTTTTCCTCTTTTTTCCCTTTAGGCCAACGGTGATGCCTCTGTGGGCAAGTACGTTGCTGGCTCCGCTGGCGCTGGATCCGGATCCCTGTTCGTGGCCAACCACGCCTACTAATTTGGGCGGAAGCGGCACAGTCTACACACAACTACATATAACTATCTACGAAGCCGATTGCTTGAAAAGTTTGATTTTGGCAGTTTTGTTTATATTTATCTTAGTTTCGTGAGCTAAGCAAGCAAGCATAGAAAAAAACCCAAAAAAAAATGAAGGATTATGATTGAAAACATGTTATTCTCTTCTAGTATATATATATTTGCAAACAGAATATACGCAAAAAAAAAAAACTAATAATGATACAGATAATAACAACAACAACAAACATTACACGATGATTATAGAACGGATTATGTTCGATGAGAAGCAATTTTATCTTTAGTTTTAAGCACAAGAAACTATACTTGTTGAAGTTATGCAATTTCTATTTTATTATTATTATACGATTATATAAGATTTCAATGTGAACAAGCGAATATGTCGTAAATCGTTAAGTTAAGCCTCACATTAAATAGTGGAAACAAGATCAGTCGCTATCAACAACACCGAAATGGAGAACATGGCTTGGACCATTGAAATCGCACAAAGTTTTCTTACATTTTTTAATGTTTATACAAAAAGTTATCTATGATGAAAATCGATGTTTTATCATTATTATTATTATTACAATTTATATTTATGATAAATAAGTATAAGTGAAATGACGCAAAATAAACAAACACAATACAATAGATCCCAAAAGAACCCCAAAAACAACTCATACTTATATACAAGAAACATATTTACATTGTTGACGAACAAAATGTTGTTACTAACTTTCAGGACTGGAAAAGGACATCCAGTAGCTGCAAAACTGTGCAGGGGCTCAGTGCTTGTTACTCGAGTTTAACGACTTTATTTCTGAGACCCCATCGACGTTCGGTAGACAACTGTTTACACTTACCGTACATATATTTATGAACTTAAATATTGTATGAACGACTAACACACATATATTTATCAATGCATATTTTTATTTATATATTTTATTCAAGTTGCAATTTCTGCATATCGTTGTTAATTACAAAATTAGTTGTTTGAAGTGCAATGTGAAAATAAAACACACAAAAAAGAGTATATTTATATCAGTAACAGACAAAAACTAAGATAAACTAGATTATTCAGCAACTAAATATAAAAGTCACAACTTTTGACAGCAACAACAACCAGCTGCTCAACCAATATACAAGAAATAAAAAACAACAAAAAAAATATATAATAACATCAGCATAAAGTAAGGGTGTGAAAAACATCATTCAATAAAAAACCTAAAGAGCAAAGTATTTGTTTATATTTTATTGAGCGAAAGGTGAGACTTTATTTGCATACATTCAGGCGTAAGTTGGAGCGGGGAAAATACTCAAAGTTGGGCTTGAGATACAGTTTGACAAGCATTGTGTTGTGGGTGGCTGCTCATATTTCTTTTTTAATTTCTTTGAATATAAATTTTCTGAGAAAACTATTAAATTAAAATTAAAAACAAAGTTTTCGATAAGATTTATTATTAAAAAAAATAGTTAAACCTGGCTTTTTGTGATTCCAATTGGGTACTTTTTACTGAACTTATTTATCAAATTTTATTTGACTGTAAGATATTCCCAGTTTAATTCTTATAAACTCTAATTCATTTATTAATTATAGCATTTATTTTATTATATTCCATATTCCAAACCTTACGAATTAATACATAAACCTTCCAAATTTAATTCCTAACCAAAAGTTAAAGCTTTCGATGTTCTAGGTCAATGACAGAACTGCTGCTCGACCCAATTGAAATCCCTGATTCAGTTCATGTCGCGTAATTTCAATTTACAATTTCCTGGGCTGCAAATGCAAATGTAAACACGGCGTGCAATGGGCGACGTAATCTGCACCATGATCCCTAACCAATCGAGTTTGTTTTATTCGTCGAGTGCAAAGTTCGCTTAATCGTATCCAAATCAAATGCGCAACGTCCCAGACAGCCAGACTAACCAATGAGATGGGTTTTCTAAAAATTTAGGAAGGGGAAATGGGAATGTTATAGGGAAAATATATATACCTTTCATTGGATTTCTATTATTTTCATTTAAATTTATACTTTTATTAATTATTTTTTTACCTAGCAGTTCATTTGTATTTATTTTGGCAGTGAAATAGCTAAAGAAATATATATAAATAAAATAAATAGAAATTCCTAAGAGGGCAACACTTTTCAGAGACTCTGATTCAAGACTCATATTATTCCTCTTCTTAGAATACTTGGAAAATAATTCCCTATGTTATTTTTCTCTGTGTAGAATCTCAGGTTCGATTACACTCAATTTAATTGCTTTTGTTTTTGGGGGGAGGATGGAATTTGCTGATTTACAGCAGTGAGATGAACGAATTGTTTACACCATTGCGTCATGGGAGGTAATAAGGAAATTCTCTCAATGGTTTTCAAAGCAATATTCGCACAGTGGCTCTCAAACGGTGGCGCCTCCAAGGAGCCTAGCAACCACAGAGGAGGAACGGTAGAGGGAGGAAACCTAACAAAGGGCGCCTGGCATTTGGCATCCTGATCCACACAGCCCGTGGCAGTGTCAACAATTCCTGTGTCACTCGACCCCTCCACCGACCTGCTGGCACAAAGATTGTCCACAAAAGTGGAATTAATTGTATTTGCATAGCATGTAAACATCATCACGTTGCCGGCAGGATCTCGACCTGCAACGTTTCTAAACTAGGTTCACCCTTCCGACAGCTAAGCCCGGCCCACACACTGAGCAAATTGATATCGTTCGTAAAATTATTAACATTTTAAAGGCTTAAAGTGATAGGGAATGTATACTAAAGAGGGATTTTGCACACAATTCATAAATATTAGATTCGAATTTTTAACCTTCAATCATACTAACACTTGCCTTCATCACGTTCTTATCTGTTCAGCAATTCATCTTCGCTTCGCAGTGCATTACACATTCATTGTATCCTTCGGCTTCCTGCGGTGCAATTGTGATTTCGCCCTGTCCTGGCACGTTGCTGATTACGCTCAAAGGAGAACCGAGTCCTGAGAATGGAGCTCCGAGAACTGAGACGAGAATGGCGATGACATAAATATCAACGGCACGTCATGTGGCGCCAAGGAGGAAGTTCCTGGGAGCTGGGAAACGTTGCGCCATCAACGTGTTCGGCCGGAAATTGACACGCCGTGAGCCGAGTTGCATAGTGTTGGGTCCGGAAGGTGGCAGGACTCTTTACAGAATCCCTGAGTCCTGAGACTGCAGTTGATTGAGCTTTGCATAATTTAGCCCACGCTCCATTAATTACATAGCCAGCTCGAAAGCCAAAAGCCAAATCGATTGACAGACATTTCGCTCACGTCCCTAGACTTCCTAGCCAACTGTAATTGCAGATTGCTTTTCCCAACTGGTTGTGCGTGTGTCTCTGTGTGTGTGCTGGCCAGCAGTTTCTAATTAGCTGCAAACATCACTCGGGGGCCCAATAACAAATCCAAATGCGTGACACCAACGCCAACGCAGCAAAAATAGCTCTAACCGAGCTGGGTGTCCACCGGTCCTTGGTCGTCAAAGGAATCCTCGAAGGCAAGCCGGGACACCCGGCGGCTACTCCCAAATGCATTAGATTGTGTCGCACTGTGGAGCAGGAGACCATAAAGTAGGGATTTTTATCAGCTTTAAGGAAAAAAAAACAAAAAGATAAAGCTTACAAAATAGAAATTGGGAATACAAGAATTTCGAGGCAGTTTAATGAGAAAGTTCTAAGATATAAAAATTTATCTATTTATTACTTCATTAAATAAAAATCCATCTGAAAGTCTCAAAGATACCCATCCATCTTGAGCTATAATTAAATCGCAGACAAATAAATCGAGATTTATATAGCCTAAGCCCACTGAAAAGTACACCTGGCTGGTCAGTGCAAAGTCCTGTCATTGCTCGGTGGCTCTTTTTTTTCGCCCTCAGCTCATCGTGTGCATTTTGGGCCATGTGCGTTGTCGTTGCCGTCGCCATGGCGGCCAATGTGAAGGTCGATCGATCCGTTTGCGCCTCCACCCTGCCGCCCTTCCTTTGTCCATCTCCCCGCCTAGTGTTTCCGCTTCCATTGTCGCTCCCTACCCCTCAGCGCTCCAGCGGCGCTCTTCTTGGCAATTTATGTTCATTGAGTTGATGTTGATTTGTGCGCCGCGGCATGATTTTTTAATGGAATGTAATTTATATTTGAGCGGGACGGGGCAGACGAGGCATGCGGAGTGGTTGGGAATCGCTGGCCGGCAAACGGGCGTGCACTCGATTGCATTTTGGCCGAATGCACTGGCCGTGTGCCAAATGAAACGGCAGAAACGACACAAATTGCTTGGGCACTGTTGCCTCCTCCCAGCCATCCCCCCAATTTGGGTCCACTCGATGTCTGCCGGTTTTGGGAAGTATTTCAAACTCGAATGGCATGTTTGAAGGAGTGCATTTGCAGCCAACTCATATGTAGTTCGGATGCGCAATGGCTTTAAGAGCTAAGGTTTATTACAAATTAAATTTAGGATATGTTAAAATAATTATCCCACATTTAAGGTGATATTTTAAATATGGGTAATAAATTAAGATAAGTTATAATACCTTATAATTTTAAAAAAGGGCGTGATTGATAGTAAATATTAAAGGGAGAACGCCTTTCACACCCTTTAACTAGCAATAAATTTTTCCCAATTGAGACGACTTTAAACTTAAAGCCGCATTTGAACTCTTTTATAAGTAAAGTAGAATCTATTTCGGAACTTTTTAATTTATGTCAATATTTGCCTACAGCTTATCGAACTTTTTTTGTTTAAACAAAATCAATAACTCAAACAGTTGAAGATATAACAAGTAACTATAAATTTCCAAGCTTAAATTTTAGCCGAAAGTTATTGCACAATTCAGCTGCAAATAAACTAATGCCTTTGGAATTTTAAACTGTGTGCAGGAGTATAAAAAAACAAACGGAAATTGATTTTGGCCCACACGTTTTTGCCCCTTGTTAAATTTCAGCATGAATATTTTAACACAATCGAAACTCTTAATTAATGACAGCATTTTTTCTGTGCACTCTTTAAGGAGTTGAACATGGTACAGTGTTGACAGCAACAAGACAATGAGGCAATCACAATAATTTTTAGCAATTCCATTTATCTTATATGAACGCATTCGATGAACAAATTAATTGCAAACAGTTTTTGGGGGTTCTCAGGCCTGCACAGAGGAAAATATGTATATCTCAAGCTAAAATTACATTAAAAAGTAAATCTTTTATATACAAATCTGTAAGATTTTTTAAAAGTAATTTGATTCATTACTTTTCTCCCTGTGTTCTGTTTCAAAATGTACCCACAAAGGCCGCCAGCTGCTGTTCAATTCAAAGTGAATTGAGCCGTTCAGCGGTGAACGGAGTTCCAGGTGAATGAACGGGGGGCTGTGAGTGTGCCATTACTTGCGACTTTCTCTCGAATTGCATCATAGAACTTTCCCAACGCCTTGACATTCTCAGATTGCCCCCATCTCAGCCTTTCACTCACGTGCAATTAAAATGCCTTTGAAATGCAATCTGCGATGCGTTGAGCCCCACATCGCGTGAGTTGCGCGCTGTGAGCTTGCATAATGCCCGTGATTTCGCCGGGAGATACTATATATCCAATGGATGTCAGCTGCCGGCTGCAACGACAGCGGCAGCGGCGACGACGACGGGAAAGCGCAAGTAATTATATGTGCAAATATTTTCTAATGAGCAAGTGCAATGAATACCATTTAATTCAAGTGGGCGGGCCGGAGAGCAATCGTTTTGCTGCCGCGAATGTGTAATGAGAGGGAACTTATAGTATTACACTTTACGTACTTCGCCATACTCCAAAGGAGGGAGGGTGTGGAACATGCAAAGCCTTTTAAGAGGTGTTTGGGGGGATTTGCCTCTGGTACTCCAGAAAGTAAACTAAATTGAATCAGGGAAAACCCCTTGGAGAAAGCCGGTCATGAAGAAGGAAATTTAATCAGTGAATGTTGTCATTTTTCTGATGAACTATCTTTACTTTGCTTTTAATGACACAATTTGCACAATATTATATCTTATCATCGAGGAATGTATCTAAAAAGTAAATAAAATAAATTATACATTGAAGGCAGAGGGGTTTTCTATAGAAATTTCCCAGAATTAAATAACTTTGTTCAACTGGACAGAAATAAATATGATTATTGACACTTGTATTACCGAGGTTCAAGTAGCTAAACTCTAAAAGTTTATAGTTAATAGTTTTAAAATACTAAAGTATATTTTTCTTTCATCTTTTAAATTTTCCAGATGCTCCTCTAATATAAAATTGACAAACAAAAACCCTTAGTTTAGATAATATATTTTATTACATCGCTTAGTTTCCTTGTGCTATAAATAAACCTTATCAGATCTGTGACTACGTCATTGCTGTTTAACAACTGTAAAGCCTAACAAAAACATCACATAAAAACGAATAAATAAATGGCAACAAAAAAGAAACACATTTTACGACGGCGCTAATTCATTGACCCACATGGCGTATACGCAATTGGCAATGCCGACCTTACGTCGCCAACATTGCGTATACGCAGGGATGGGCGCTTGACAAACGAGAGGCGGCAGGATCAAGGACAAAGCCGGCGGCCAAAGGAAGTTCTGATTTCACAGCCGCAAAGCTACAAAGCCAGCTAATGTCCCTTAGTCCTGCCGTCAGCTGCCACGTGAAGCTGACATAATATTTTGGCATAATTAACCCCGACTCCGAGCCGCTCAAGGGAAAACTCGTGGGACTGTGCAATTAAAGTTTCTGGCATTGCCACGGAGCACACACAAAAGCTTTTCACCATTTAGATTTTCCATTACAGATTGCAAAATGGAACAAAACGGTGTGCAAAACAGTGCAAAGCTGTGGGAAACTGTTGAATTTTCAACGCTGTGGCTCCCGGTGCTGCATTTCCATGCGACAGTGAAGTCAAGCCAGCCTGCTCCTGGCTTAGGATGGCGTCTTGCGCTCAGTTGATTTTCGAAATTAATTGAAACTGTCCCGGGGCTTGGGGCAGGAGGTGGAAGATGGAAGCCGGAGCACGGCAAAGGACTTGAAGGATAAGGCTTAGGGCTCTGACGTCAATTTCAAATGCGCAGTTTTAAAGCCACTGCGTGCGGCTCAAGTCCTTTTGATGAGAGGAATTTTGGCCCCGAAAAGAAGACGGAGACGAGGGCTTGGCATTAGGAAACTTTTTCGCAGATATTTAAACGGATGAGAAAGCAATTTGAAAGGGTTTCCTCGCCGGCCTGCTGCTGGATTAGGTAAATTGTTAATTTTAAATGGTTTGAGGAAGCCCTGTGCCAGGTTTTCACATTTCAATTGAATTCAATTTGCACCAAATTGCTGCCTGCACTTGGCCAGACGTACACTTTACACTTTGCTCCCTCTCGATGGCTGTGCGTATATTGAGCGCAATTATGCAATCATTTGGCGAGAACGTGAAAGCGAAGACATCAGCTACAGTGAGCTGTGCCTAATATGTACAAATTAATTGAAATTATTTCAGGTATTTTTAATACTCAGGGCCCTCTTTTATGGGGCTCTTAGTGTCTTTTGGATAATTATTTGATCTTCAAAAGTTGAGTTTATGCCTTAAATTAAAACAAATTAAATTTCTTGATAAAGAAACATATTTATTTGTATTCATATAAATTTTCTTAAATTAAAATTATTTGATTAATATTTATCTCCCAAGAAACTAATTCAGAGACCTTTGCTTATTCATAAAACACCTTCAGCGAATGTCTTCTGTAAACCCCGAGCAATGCAGCAAAAAAGTCTATAAAAAACCGGCACTTCCGTTATGCACTAAAAAAAACTCAATACAGTTTTTTATTCGCACGTCAATGCCATTGTCAATGGCAGATTTCGAGCAACAGTTTTGCATGCATTGTCCGTCTGGCGGAGTGCATTTTGCATTTTGATTTCGCCTTCAATCGATACTTTGAACCCTTGACTGAGTGGCCGACTGGCCGATTGACTCGCTGGCTTTTCGTTTTGATGGATGTCCGCCGATTTGTATTGTTTTACGTTCGCATTTTAAGTATTCGCATAAAGTGCGAAAAATTTCTACTACGTCGGTGGACGGACAATTAAATCGGCGGCAATTGAAGACTGCAAACACCAATCAGCGGGCGAGCCACGCAAATCGATCAACTCTCGAGTCAGCAGACGGCGACGGCATAAATTTCATTAAATTCCAGCTGTCGCTAGAACAGATTCAAAGAAAAAGTCACCAGACTTTGTAATGTCTTCGATGTCTGAGGGGCGAGTTCTATTAGCATTGCCTCAGCCAATGCTAATGTCTGGAATGCACTGCGCTTATAAATAGCAACCGACTTTAATGTTACCTCAATTTGACCGGACTTGACTTCCTCCGCCCCTCGCACTTTACTCGGGTTTTCCCACGTGCCCCAAGTTGCGGAAATTCTTTCAACCGCAAGGAAGTATAAATTCATTATCCGAAAAGTTTTTCTTATCTAGGGACAGAAAGACTTCAGAAAGAAGGAAATAAAAATCGCCGCAAGTAACAAGAAAAGGTCAAGTTTTAAAGTGGTATTAATAGCTAATTTATTTATGAGAATGACGATTCCGAAGAATAACATTTTCTGTTAAAAAGAAAGGGAAACCCGAGAGAAACCCGAGAAACCCCGAGAGTCGCCATTTACAAAAAAAATAATATTTATATATTTACATAAAGTAAGCGGTTGAAATGATTTTTTTTTTAATTTTTACAGCTTAGCCAAGGTGAACAATCTGTCTAATAAATTATTTTATCAATTTAAAACGAAAAAGAACTAAAATATAGTAACTAAAGTCCATTAAAATATAAGGGAGTAGAAAAGTACTGAATGTATAAAACACCCAAAACAACTAAAAACATTTCTTAGATTAAAACAAATATTTTTAAATCAAAGAAAAATCTTTAGCAAACTCTAAGTAAAGGATCAAGCAATTGTTTTTATTTTTAAACAAACTTAAGTGGTCTCTAGCTAATGGAACCCTTTCTTAACAATGAATATATTTAAAATCAAATAAAATTCTCCGGCTTTTAATTCATAGAATTTCTGGCTTAAATTTGAGCTGTTAAGTTATTCGCTCTCCCCCGCAGGTCTGATGTAATTTCCAGCTGTATTGGCCTAAACAATTTGTTGGGAATACTTTTAATTGACGTGACCATTTCGCATTTTCAATCATGAATGTCGGCTAGACTGAACTGAGTCAGCCACTTAACGTTTAGGAAGTTTAGTAAAGTAAGAAAAGGTTTTTATAAATTTATAAATATTCTAGACTAGGCATCAAAAGTTGATAGCTTTTACCAAAATTTATGCAGTTCTTGGGTTTCATTTAAACTTGAACTAAAGGTAGACAAATTGAAAATATCTTTATTTAAAAGTGTATTATTTTGCTTTCTTTTTCTCTGCCATTTCAGTTCATCATGAATGACATAAGCCAATTCTGACTGTTTCTCTTTTGTTTAACAAAACTTAATTTGATTTAATGTGTGTACTTCGCATTTGCCTCTTTTGTGGGCGAGTCGCAAAATTAGTCACTTTTTGTTCCCCAATTGTGGGAATAGCGGGCAGCCAATATAATAAAAGCCATTGGGCGTGTCGCTGACGAAATGGGTAATTAGGTTCGCTGGACTAAGCCAGAGATCGATGGGTAAACGTGAAAATCGAATGATTTTTGGTTTTCAGAGACTCTCAGTCTCCGACTTTAACGGCTTTTATGAATAATTTCCGTGGTCCCAGTTTGCCTTCGGCTAGCCCAGAAGTCTGCTTGAAACCAGTTAACAAAAACTTCAAAGTCGGCATGACAAAGTCGCCGTGGTGTCTGCCAATCGAACTATCTGGATAACCACTTTACGCTCCGACGACTTTTAATTCAATTCGAGGCTTTATTTTTAGCCAATCCCATTATACAAGTTTCTCCCCACCTCCCGTCGATCGATTTCATAAATATTTATTATACTATTTGGTCTTATTTTATGCACACACATGTTTCCTCCGACGAGGGATGCCGCGTTAGAAATTCGCACACACTGTCTGGTTTTCTAAGAAGTTTCCGATTCTCAGTCACTTCACGGATTGTCCAGTGTTTGTTCTTTCTTTTCACGTTAATTGCCAAAAGTTTGAAGGAATTTCCAAGGGGAAAGAACCCCAGTCTAAACTCTTTTCTGTCGAGTCACTGCAAATAAAATATCTTATGTATTTGGCTGGCTAATTAGAGAGAATTCTATTGTGTTTATCTAAATGATTCTAATTAAATCCGCCGGCTAAAATATGTTCGGATAAGTTCGAATTTCCCAGCCCTGTTGAAAGGTTAATTTGTTCGAAATAAAGACAAAGCCAAGATAAATAGCCGACACATGGATGAGGCGTTAAAAAAAACCGCAAACACGTTTCGGATTATTGCTGTTTCTTAAGCGAACACATTAACAAAAAAATCACAATTCCGTTTTTATGGCTCTGAATCGAAAATAAATTAGCATATTAAATCATTGAAGACCCCACATAACCCCCCCGCATCTATACAAATTGGCAATGTTTAAATAATTGCAGCGGCCTAGGCACTATTCTGATACCCTTACTTGGCTTGGAAGACAAAATCCACAACACAAAAACAATGTAATTAAAAACCGATTAGAGAAAATACACAGAAATCTGTTAATGTTTTAATTACCTGTCACACATGTCGCTGGAAATGCGATATGCCTGGCAGAAAATGAAGCGTGTTCCGTGCTCATTGACCTGTAAATGCTCGGGCTGCGTGACCGGTGACATGAAAATTGAAATTAAATCCCAAATCCGCATAACAAGAGGCGTTCATTTCGCAAACTAAACGAACCATTCTTCCTCCCCTCTGCGGTATATGTAATATCCAATAATTTTGTCATTTATTGAAAGCCCTCCTAGCTCCTAGGGGCTCAATGCTCCCGGCACGCGCGTCGGGGCCTCATTTGGAATGCCAATCAGTTGCCGCGTTTATTGGCATCCCCGGATTCCCGATTTCCCGCACTTCCCATTCCCAATGGGACCTGAAAAAAGGGGAAATGGATCAGAGTATTACGTGCAGCAGCCGCAACGGAAGTTGTTTTGTAGGGCGGACAGGCATTCGTGTGCCGCCACACTCTATTGTTAGCATCGAAGCCAGGCTCCTCTTCGGCTGCAATGGAGATGTGGCACCTCTTTTGCATTGCAATGAGCTGCTAGGGGCACGGCGAAATGCGGAAGCAAAACGTTGCGACACATCTGCTAAAAAAGAAAAATACAAATAAAAAGAGTCCCAAAGAAAGGCAAGAATTACCTGGGGCCATTTCGGAATATATTAAAAATGAGAAGTAAAATGTTGTGGCGCCACGAAAGGAAAGGTATGCATTAAATACGAGCCCACAAATCACTCGAACATTAATGTGAAATTGTTTTTTTCAATGAACCTGGGTCGCTTATTACTCATACGCTGTGAATTATGGTTATTTTAATGATTTCCACCACTTTTATTGCTAGAAACAGAGGTGTAAAAACAGGGGAAATAATTAAAAATAATTACAAAATTTGAAAATATATTTTTGGAATGTATTCCATAGTGTATAGAATATAGAAAATACTTTAGAACACACTGAAAGAACCCCCCCTTTGGCATACCCCTGAAAACAATTATATCAATATTAGCGCCCTACCTCAACGCACAACAGAATCATCATTTATTACTATAACGAAAAGCACAGTCATTAATATTTAAATGGCAAATGGTGTAAACTTTATTTGCGTTTTGCCCTTTACCCAGTTTCAGATCACCAAATGAGTAGACCGCTTTCCGACTTTTAACTTGTTTTTGGCTATTTATACAGTGAACAGTGAACCAAAGGCAGAGGGAACTACATTAAATGTTTAGTCATAAAAATAAGCCCGCTATAAACAATTAACTATGGGTCTAGAGTCCAATGTGGTCAAGACACCTGGTCGCCAAACGAAGCCACCAGCCAGTTCCAAGCCGCACAAAGCAAAACTCACAGTCATTACCACTCAGCATTGGCCACGGGACAAAGTTCAAATATTGGTGACGGAGATGTAAATTAAATGGAGACTTCTGGCAGACGTCACTGCCTAGGAACACTTAAGCTAATACCGAAGACAAGGCGGAATGCACAGTCAAGTGTAGTGAACTCTGGCCGATTATATCACTGCCTAAAGAAAAGGAAAATGCACAGAGAAAAAATAAATATATAAAGACTTGTTCATAAACTCTATTTAATAATTAACAATTCAGGTAACATTTCTTTCTCTGTAGAGCTTAATAAAGGCAGCATAAACTGAAATTTATTTGCAAGCTGCTCGCAATCAAATTCTATTTTGGACTGCAAACGTGAGTTCGAGAACCTGTGTCCAGCTCATCCGCCCACATCCACCCGCCAGATGGATAACCAACTCTTTTTCGGCGACAGATGACCTGCCAAAGAGCAAAGGTCGCCCAGCAAAGAGTGACCCCAAATGGGCGGTGCATCGCCACCGGAAGTGGAAGTCTACACTTGCGTCCCCCGTTTGGGATTATTATTTGTTTGGGACTCGCACACAGTTCTTTTCGCTTTGTGCGAAATTCGCCAATTGTTTAAACTTTTCTCGATGGGGCAGCGGCGAAACAAACAAAACTAAGTTGCCAGCGACAACTCGTTGAACGATTTACAAGCAATCCAATTTCTATTTCGAATCGAAACTTTTTGTCCTGAGAGGCTTTATCTTGGCAACTTTAATCGATGTTTGGAAGTGAAGCCAATTTGGCTTAGACCAAAATCCACACCCACACCCACTTACCAGCTCCGATTGGAGTTCCGAAAATGCCGATGCAATCGCAGCGAGTTTTGGCTGGAAAACCCACAATGACAATATGGAAATGGCGTTTATTTAATCATGAGATATGCCTCTACCAAATAAATGGAAACACACATTTATTATGCTTTTGTGGCTGCTGCTAAAAACTGGCTTATTATACACATTTAATAATTCAAAAAAAAAAAAAAAGATTGTTATTGTTATTGGATTATTCATTTTTTTCGGTCTTTTGGCTCTGACTGCATGCGGAGCTATGACCTAGAGGGTAATTTACAGTGAGGTGAAGTTGTGGGGGAAATATTGAACAATTTTATAATTTTATATATATAGAAAGTATAAATCCCATTTTCGGTTAATGAAGATGACAAGGTAAATTTGTTTTTTTTTTAAATATAATTCATTTAGCAAAGGAATTTTGATTATTACAAGAACAACTTATTTAAATAATTAATTATGCATTTTTAATATAGTTTGTATTTAAAAATCAAATGATTTAAACCACTGTAGGTAGTGGCGTTCCAAAATGTTGTCCCTGCTGTGCGCACTAATATTTTATTTGTAGTTTTTATACACTATCGAACCTAAGGCAGTTTTTGTTTACAAAAATATTTAAATCATTGACTGAAAAAGAAATTCTTGTATATTAAATTGTAGCTAAAATAAAAATCAATCAGGAGTACAATATATATTAGTAATATCATAAATATTTTTAAAAAATGAAAAGAACATTTTATAGAAGCAAACTTTTATAAACAAAAACATCTAAACAACATCTCTTACTTTGAAAATATATTATTCTTTGAGGCTTCAATCTATGTATTTAAGTCTTTCCAAAAAATATTATTTAATATAGTATGTATTCTTCACACATACCAACTTATATTTAAGTGTATTCCCCCCTTCGTGGTGTTAAAAGTTCACTTACTTCGCCATCACTTTGGTATTTCTAGCATACAAAAAATAAAATGCAAAGGAAAAAATCCGAAAACCAATAGCATAAACACAAACAAGACCCAGCCTCAATTGGAAATTCCCAAAAGCAACGAAAAGCGATTTTTTTCTCGTTTCAGTTCAGTTTCGGCTGTGAACTTAGCGTAAATAAAACAGACGCCATCGAAATACATGGAAAAACTCCGTAGAGGCCATTGAGGTATACAAATGTGTGGCAATTGACCGAATGTTTCGATTCAAATGCAAAGTGTCAGTCATTGAGTGAGTGCAGAGTGTCAGGATTTGACAGCTTTATGGAAAATTTACCATTGGCGGAAAATCTGGTGAATGAGAATGGCCAGCGGAAATTTCTGTCGGCAATTTGTCAGAATGCGGCCATAGCGGATCACCCATACGACCCGTTGGCCGGCTGGACCGGCTGCCAAATGAGCAGCAAGAGAAACCACCCGGCGGGGCACGTGTCGTGCGCTTGACCACAAAATGTTGCATGTTTCCCAGCTGCTGCTGCCGCTGGTGCCACTGCCACTGCAGCCGTAAATCCAATTGCTGCCTCATGACAGTGCAATAAAACTACGGCCTGCGAGTCAAATGCAACCGCACGCAAACGGTTGCCAAAGTTGCCCGAGGTTCGACCTTGACTTTGCCGGGTTGTCGGTTGCCAGGCCCCATTTACAACACTCAAAGGGGTAACACCACTCGATATTGAGTACACTTGGAGAAATGGGAGAGTTCTAAGGGTGAAGCCAACGGTTTTCAGAAATATATACAATAATCTAAACAAAAGAAAGTTCAATAAAACTTTTAACGATTTTAATGCATTAAAAGTTTGTACTCAAATATTATATAAAACTTAAAAGATCCTGGCCAATAAATTTTTCTGAGATTTTCTAAATTTAGATTTGAATTTGCAAGACAAAAATTAAACATATTCCATAAATCATTCGTTGAAAATAAGCAAAGTATTTATAGTATTGACAGAGAATTTCACACCAAGAAATTGTTTAATTTTGCATTAAATAAATGTTAAAAATGTAGTTATTTTTTTAGCTTTACTAAACAGTCAGTGTCACTAGTTCAAACAGGGCACTTTCCGACTCTTTATATATCCTTGACAACAAAGTTCGATGTGCGGTCTGTGGCTCTTGTTGTTGCCACTTCGTGTCGATGGAAATCGATGTGGGGAAATGGCCAAAAATAATAAGTGGCAGGCAGAACCACAGCTGCACATCCGTATCTGTATCGATTGTCATGTGCCCCCATTGGTTAGGGGTGTTATTTCGATTCCAATCACAGGTGCACAGTTGCACAGTTGCCATCGCAGTTGAAGCCATTCTTAAAACAATATTCCCCTCGCCACACACATTGTGATATGGGGAACAGTATATACACAGTATGCAGTATGCCAGGCTACCCGCAAGGAAATGGAAAGCGTTCTTGCATAATCGTTGTCGGTTTTCATTTCCGAATGCCACCTCCTCCACTCTCACCCCTGCTGAGGAACACCGCCTCCACACAGCTGTGGATGGCAGAAGAAATATTGTCAACAGTTTGAAATTTTCGCCTCACTTCGAAGCCAACGGATGACAGTGAATACACTGATAAAATGGCTTACAGGAATAGAGCTTTAAACGGACTTTATTGTCTTTATTATATAAAGAGAAATATAATCGTATGATTAATAGAAAAATATGTTTACCAAAACCCACTTTTAATCAGACGTTCTAATTTTTTTGTTTTGTTTTTCTGTTATTCGAAGGTTAGCATTTATAAAAAACCTATTAATGCGTCATACAACTATTTACAATTAACAACTTTGGCCACAAATTACTCCATTTAAATTCGTTTTATTTATGAGTCATGGAATTAAAGTCAGCAAAAATTAACAACTTATAATAAATTAAAAATAAAATCATAGTTACTGCTCAACACAGTCTAAAAATGTCTTATTGCTTAGCAAGAATTCCCATTAAGTTTCAATAAAATATTTCAATTAAAGTTGAACGTGGAAAAGCTATTGTGGTCTTTTAGAATAGGTTTTCAGTAAAAGTTCGGCTTAGTGACAGTTTAGCAGTGCAACCTAGTCACTCCCTCAGCGTTTTTCCCATTTCTCCGATGAAGTTGACGCTGACGATGCCTGGCAGCCTGGCATTCTGGCAGGATGGCAAACAAGCAGCCTAGCAGCAGGCTGGCAGGAAGGCTTGCGAGCTGGGAAACTGGAAAACTGGTAAACTGGCATGCAAGCAGCCAGGCAGGCAAAAATGCCATGAAGCATAAAGCAAAGGCAAAGAACATTCTGGGCTGAGTGGTTTACGGAGGGCCGAGTGGGTGGCAAGGAGGGTTTGGTGGTTCTGGTGGCTCGGTGGCTGGCGGTTAACCCTAAGTGTTGTCACACCATCGCACTCCCCGCACTGCCATCCCGGCCACTGCCACTTTTCCGGTTTGCTGGTGTAAACGGCAAAAACTCTGTAATTTTCAATAGCAAGGACGTCATCTTGTTGGCCGCCTGCAATATTGCTAGCTAGTGTTGGCTTGAAAATAACCCTAAAATAATTTTATAAATAACTCTCCTTAATACTTGTAGCAATCTTTATTATGTTTTGATATATTGATTAATAATATATTCGTATTTAAATATATATTAAATTGTTTTCTTTACTTGATTTCTTTCAACACTCTGGGTAATTCCCCATCATTGGGTTTCCAAATCGAGTTTAGTTCAGTCTACGCTCTTGTGCAACTTTAATAAACAATTCAGCCCGTTGTTGCCCCCATAGACTTCAAGTTGCATGTAAATGCAAGTTCACTCGGCGCCACATCCATTGTTTTTCCTCACTCTATATTCCCTTTTCCCTGCTTGCCTCTGACTCTGCCTCTGCCTCTGCCTCTGCAGTTGGTGCCACAAGATGGCATACACTATTCACGATTTTGTGCACTTGGCTGGGGAAATGAAGTCGGCAAACAAACAGGGACATTCTCGCAGAATGGAAAACTGAATTACGAGACCGGCAAAATGCCAGTCAATATTTTAGCCGCAGGCAAAGAGCAAAACTGCAATTTAGATGTTGTGGTGCAAGTTTAACTTTATTGATCCGTTTAAAGATATTTCAAATAATGTTGATTTTCAGCACCAGAATGCTTTAGAAGTTTATAGCTTGTACTGTAATTTATGGAAAAATAGTTACACTTCCGGCTTAACCATGTCTTTTGCCACTTCAATGCCAATTTTAATTACCAGTTACCGCAAAGGCTTTCCGTATTAAAGCCATAAATTAAGTGGGCTTTGTTTTATACACTGGCACAATAAAATAAATTCCATTTATAATTAATCATTATATGTTTGCTGGTTGAGCTGGCCATATATAGATTAACATTTCTTTAAAAATAGTAACTTTAGTTGACCTTTAAATTTTAAATTTCACTTGCAGCTTTCTAGCTTGAAACCAAACTAAAATAGAAAGCTTACTACCTAAGCTAGTACCACCCTAAGTAGTAGGAAAAATAAGTAATCCAAGTAATCAGCACCCGTAAAGTTCTATTCGCTGTAATACCCTCATAAAATCAGTGCCCTAAATATTGCGTATACGCCACCTGGGCCACAGCAGCTAGGCACGTACCGCCAATGTGTATTTCCATTTATTTTAAATCAGTTTACCACAAACTCGGTTCGCAAACTTTCTTGAATGACAAAAAAAATGAAAACAGAGATTTTCTCGTTCCTTTTCAGCCCGAATCCCGGTACTTCCCCCCTGGAAAATGGTTCCCCTCGCCACACTCCCAAAGCCCAAAGCTGCCGACGTAGTGGCGCCCGAAAAGAGCTCAGGGGGAACTCACAAAAAAAAGAAAAGAAGAAAAAAGAATGAAAACAAAGTTTCAGCAGCAACTTGTATAAATAAAAATGTTTTGCTATACGAGTGATAATATGTTTTTTATGGGTGCTGCTGATGCTAGCGTTGGAGCCGATGTCGAAGTTCGGTAGCTGGCTGAGCTGCTCTGAGCCAGGCTAATATTTGCTTAGCTGCGTTGAAGTTTGGCTCTACCCGGGCTCGCTTTTGTGCAAACATCCAAATCAAACAGTTATGATACAAGTAGTATTCCGGGCAGGTTTCGGATAAAGTTTTCCCCCCAAAAGTGCACGGAAAGTGCACTGATGTTGCCGTGAGTGGCGTCTAAGCTGCCACCAATAAAATATTATTGCCCAACCGTTTTTGTTCTAGCCAGGCAACTGTTTATTTAACCATAAACCTTTTTGTCCGACCCTCTTGTTAATAAATATTTAAGCAGCCAAACAAGCGGGCGGATTGCTAAATATATACTATATATAGCCATTGCGGAAATGAATTTATTTGCGCTGCCGATGGCGGATGGCAAATGGCCATTGGGGGTGCCGGTGGCACAGCTGTTTGGCCAATTCTAGCATGGGAACCCATGTGCATAGCCCAGAAAATAGCTCGTCGTCGTGACTCTTTGTCTCTGCTTACTCATAGATGGGCTCTGCAATTTGGCAGCTGTAATGAAAACGCGACACATGCCACCGCCCAGCCCCCACCGTACTCGCTTCCTGTCGAAGCAGATACAAATTTAATTTAATTGAAAAATTATATTTGAGATGTAGAAAAACATTTCATTGCATGTTATGCCTTATTAACGAGGAATTTATTGCAGCGCGGATCCCGTAAAGTGCTAACGATCTGGTGTCTGGCTTGCAATTCGAATTTTGTGTTTGTTTGAAAACATTTATTCATTCTACGCTATATCCATACAATAATGAAAGCAAAATAGGAAACCCCAAAAATATATATTTTTTATAGCTTGGAATAATTTGGCATTGTTACATTGTATTTAATTGCTGTAATAAAAACTGTAGAATATGGAGGAAATTAAGAGATACTTTGCTAAATGCTAAATTTTTGTGTAAAGGAAAATTTATTTTGAAAGCCAGAAATATGAAGAAGTAGAAGGAATTCCCCAATGTAAGAAAAGGGTGGTTATTCTGAGATTCTCATCGAGTTCGTCAATATTATGAGCCCCTTGGATTTGGGGGCCGAGATTTCTTGGAATCATTTGGCATGCCCTCCTTGGAATTGCAAATAATTTCTTATATTTAGTGAGTGTCAGTTGGCTGCTCCTCCTTGAACACGAATCCACACTTGACAGTTTCTGCGAAAAGCAATAAAATATTTCACATCTTCCCCCCTCACCTTCGCCTTCACCTTCGCACTCACTAATAATTCATTTTTGTCAGCCCCAGAAATGCACTTAGCAATTCTGTGCATACATTTCGCAGTACTTAGATGCACGTGCCAAAATAGAACTAAAAATAATTTATATGCAAAATAGTAGCCCAACAAAAAAGGCAACAACAGAGTCCTTAAATTATTGGTAAAAGTGTCAAAAATAATTTGAATGTTTCTCCCGTTCGAAAGAGGTCGCTGCGGGCTTTTATCGGTGAGGCGCTTCTGATAAGCCTCTCTGGCTGGAGGAGAAAAATATATATAAAAAAAAAACTTACAAACAACTACGGAAAGGACAGAATCAAGCCCCCATCTCCATGATTTCTGCTTGCTCTGCGACAATATTTGAAGCGTGTCATGGAATATTCCATGAATCTCCTCCGCCGAGAACTCGGCTGAACGTTGACGGGCCACAATAACAGTCCGTCCGACACATCCCTTGGCCTCAGCTCAGCTCCGGGCAAGTTCAAATATTGTCGCGAAGGGGGGTTGGCAGCGGGATATTGGTAGCCTATATATATATATTTACATATGTATATATATATGTTTCTATTGCCGATGTGACGTCACAGCCAGTCGTGATTCCTGAATTGTGAGTCGCGAGCGGGTTACTTAACCCAGCGATAAGTCGTAAGGCAGTTGGAGGCATAACAGAGACAGAGACAGTCAGGCCGACGGCATATGTATTTATGAGCCCATTTCCCCAACAAATCCCATTCGGAGTATATAAGATAATGCTGCTGTAAGCTGCGTGAGAAAGGCACAGTTCTACAGATTCTTGGCCTAGGACTGAGAGTTGGAAACGCAGAAACTTTCTAACGTGTACTTTAAATATTATTGTAGAAATTCGAGAAAAACACATAAGCTCGCGTACACAAAAAGAAAATACAATATAAATTTTTTAAAGGGTTTATTTCGAGACATAAAACATGTTTTACAGACAGCTCTTCTGTAAGAAGTTAAAATAGTTATAAATTAACCCTCATACTTTTTCTGGTTTCAAGGTAAATATTTATGTTTATTTCAAAATCATATTTTTCATGCTAAAAAGTTGAAAATTTTCATACAAATTCTCACATTAAAAACTTTATTTTTTTCGTGTACAAAAACCCGAGTGTGTGTTTACTGGCAAATATATTAAATCATTTTGATTATGCTGTTAGATGTTCTAGTGCCCCATCAGCGATAACGAGACAGGCTGATAAGGTCCGTCATATATTTGCATATTATAACGTGGCCTGACTTTGACTAAGTCTGCAGACTCAATGTGCCTGCCCCAGTAGTTTCGTGAAAAACAAAGCACTCCACATGGCACCACGACTGCAGCTGTCATAAATACATCCCACCTGGCTTCGCGGAAAGCGGCGATCCCAAATTGAACATAACATAAATCCACAGCCATATCAGACCCAGACCCGAGACACCCGTGTTGATTCTGGCCGCTCAAGGGTGTGCAGCCGAGTCATTGCACCCGGACCACCATTCAAGTTCACATGCAAATTGGATAAATCCGAAATCGCTTAGATTTATGACACAAAACAGGCCGCATCGGTGCTTGATTGATATTTAATTCTTGTCGAACACCTCTGACGGTTGCCCTAACTTCCGTGAGGTTCATTGACACACAGCGTTTAGATTATCTCCTCCATCGTTAGTTTTCCGTTCGACGACGACCTGACGTGTCATATCGGCAGCTTGGGATTGTGGGGGAAAAAAAGCTACATATATGTATGTCGCAGTCGAAAAATTTATTTCCTCTTGCCTAATCGACAAATTTGCTTAAGATGACAGCAGCTTGTCCGCCCACACGATCTGCTCTGCTCCTCACCTGATTTTCGACAGTTCTTAGCATTTAAATTCAATTTATTTCTTTCTTGTTTGCTTAGCCACAGAGAGCTTGTGTTCTTTTATAAAAAAAAAAAAATATAAGGAAAAACAGAAACACACACGGGAAACGTCGAAATCTGTGCCTCTGTGCCAACAACAGCCAAAATGTGTTCTAATGACTTTTGGCATTCTTTTTATACCTCTCTCTGTTTTCTTACTCAGCCACTTTTGCGATTCAAAAATGGTTTTTTAATGCTTTTTAATATTTATATAATTATGCAGCCATTGGAATTAATATTTTTATGGCTTCACACCACGGAAGCAAGTTGACATATTCGGTAATGTTTGGTGGGCTTAACCCGTAACCCGCGTTGAAGTGAAATTAGTTGAGATTATTTTTAGCACAAATCGTGTTTATTTAATTTATGCAATATTAGCTGGAGAGCTTTTAATTTCAATTAGTCTGTTGTTTCAGTCGAGGGCTTCGAGAGCTCTTCTATGCGTTTTCCATCAATTCGAGTCAAGGGCCCTTGTCGGCGCTTCTTAATGATCTTAGCCAAGCGACTATTATGATGATAGCTTCTGACGCTTCCGAGCAGATGTAAGCGCAACGTATATGAGTTTCAGGTTTCATGTTTCACACAAAAAAGACCGTGTGCCTAATTAACAAAAAGAGAAGCCACTATATGGTGTATACATGTATGCTAATTCAATCTGCGATATTTTAGTCAATTTGTTCACACCGCCTGTCAGTCAAGGCGTTTCAAACTGGATATTCTATTTTCGGAGCGCAATTGGCGGACAACAGAAGACTTTTTTATGCCGAATGATGTGTAGAAATGTCAGAGGAGGCCTCAACCGAGGCATATTAAACGCACCATAGAGCGAGACGCGCAGTGAATCATAAAATAAATAAATAAGTGCGACGCTCTCGGTGACCGATTTGCTGAGGGACAGCGGCGCATCCGCTAGATACTCACTTGGTCTGCCGGTCTGCCGGTCTCGGCTTCGGCTTTCAGTCTCCGTTTCTGGTTCGCTTTTGATTTCAGATTTCGACTCTGTTTATGTGCCACATTTTTCTGCTGAAAGACCAAACAACAGACGTTCCGTTGTCACAGCCGCCGCATTGCTGCAAAAATTAGCGTGCCTATATGGAATACCAGTCGCACTTATCACATGTCCAGCCCAATGTCTTGTCTGCGAGTGAGTCAGGTGTTGAGGTAAGCCTTTGGCTCTTTGATATTTGCACCCGGTGCCAAATGACTAGTCACGTCACTCCCCCTCGGCCTGCAACGCCCATGCCACCGATCAAATCTCCTAATGCCGGCCAAATCGGTTTGGTTTTGACCAACTGTTTGATCTCTAGTGGCCGGGTTCTAAGTAGCAAACCCGTACTCGTACCAATCACCGACTCCCATATACAGAAGACATCTTGCCACCTCCATGCCGCTGCTCTCCCTGCCCTGCAATGTGACAAGCGAATGGGTAATGCAGAGGAAAAAATTGGGTCTATAAAAGGGGGAAAGAGACGTTAAATGGAAGTATGAATATATATGAAATTTAAATAATTTTCCAACTGAATATTAATTATTTGATACTTGTAAGTTATGAAATTAATTAACAAAGAAAAATATAATAAATGATTTACCTTTTTTCGGCGAAAAGATAAAAAAGATACTTTTTAAATAGATATATATCTTTGTATCTTTATTCTCATAAATTTTGCTCTGTGTAGAATCTACTCAGCTTTTACCATTCGGTTGCACTTAGAAATAAAACACGCGTTTGCCACACAATCAGACCAATATCTTTATATGTAGTATATGGTTTCGGTTTATGAATCAATTAATACACGGGCATCGCCTGAATGAAATGCTGAACTTGTGCACTCCCCTCCGCCTGGTTAAGTGTTTGTTCGTGTTCTAGGGCTCTTGCCGGGGAAGTTGGTGGCAGGTTGGATCGATAAATTCCGTTAAAATATGATATATAGCGAATGCTGCAGAGAACTCTTTGGGCCAACCTCTCTGTGTCGGATCTGGAGATCGGCGTGGGTAAATTCGAAACGCTTTCGGGCTCCCAATTGAACTGCCCCCAGAGAAAAAGTCGTGATAATTAATTCTTTTAAGACACATAATCTTTTATTTGAATAGTTTCTTGCTCTTTTTGTGGTTTGGTGTATGTGAGTGGTTTCGTTTTTTGAATTTATTAGCAGCGCAGCTAGAAAATACCGGATTACACTTGCAGTAGCCACCGCCACTGGTGGCTGTTAATTTATTTTTTTATATAGTATATTTGCTGCATTTTCGGTTTTTATTTTGTATTTTCATTTTCAGTTTTCTGATTAAAAGCTAATTTGTCACATTAAACTTGGTTTTGTTTTTACATTTGCCTTGCGTTTACATCGAATTTTTTAGCGAATGACAGTTGAGTAAGTTTTGAGAAAATATCACTATTTAGTATAAGGTATAATGTATACATATATAATAAGCATGTAAAAGTGTGTCTGTATATATAGTATATGGTATAACTATTAATACATGTTTTAAGTTATTTTTAATGCATTTCGAAATTACATTCTTTCGCCCGCCTGCCTTGCTCAACATCACAATAATTGGTTTTGAAATATTCTCTCTCTATATCTCTCTTCGTCCGACCGTCCCACATGCACACATATTTATAGATACTTTCTATATAAAATATAAACTTTAGAAATATAAATTCGAGGTTGGTTTTGTATGTGGTGTGTCGTCTGTGCAGCGGGGCAAATCAAAGCGGGGCAAAGCGCTGAGGAGAACCTATAACGTATAAAGCTTTCTGGCCTGGAGCGGTCAGGGGAGGTGCAAATGCCAGGGCCACTTCAACCATACCAGGTATGCACTATCCATTATGCATGAGCCGGGGGTATGATGGCTCCGACCTTTGACCTATTCCCGCTGTCCATCTTGCACTTTAAATTATATCTAATGAGGTATTTAGCTGCACGCAATGCCCAGGGTTCTACGAAAGCGAATTGACTTTAATGGTTAACTAACTGCTGGCTGGTTGGCTGACTAACTGACTGACTGGCAGACTGGCCAACTGACTGACTGACTGACTGACTGACTGGCCAACTGTCCAATGGCCGCTGCACTGGCTAACGCTTTTCAATATGAAAATGCGGCCTGCAGGGGCCATCGGCGAGATGGCCAGCTTGAAAAGCACTGCTCGGCACTAGGTGCTCGTTTTAAGACTTTGGAACTACTCGGCTACTTAGGCGCTAGAATACGGATACTCATATGCTTTGCACACTTACTTAATTAATTAATTAATTAACTTAACAATTGAATGTATTTGCTGCGTCTCTTCGCGGTTAGCCAGAATGTTTTGGAGTTAAAGCTTTTCGGTGTGTGTTTTGTGTGTCTCTAACAACTAGGCTCGTATGGGTATTGCCTTAAAATAAATAATAAATTAGCTGTGGATAACTGTCCTGTCTCTGTGCTAAGTTGAGTTGAATTCAATTGATGTGGATTTGATTTTTAAAAAACATTAAATGTTCATATGCTTGTTGCTTAGGTACATTGATTCCATTCTGGACTTGGCTTGGCTTGGTTCCACTTTACAGTTTGATATCCACCCTAAGATTATTAATCGTCCCTCTGTTGGTTTTTGTTAATTTGACTTGTACACAGTTGTTGCTATTTGCTTTGTATGCTCTAAAGGTACATTGTTTGTTTTCTTTTTGTGTTTTTCTTAATTTTCTCAGTGTTTTGTTTTTAGCTTAGTTATCTTTTAGGTTAAAGCATCTCAAACTTGTGAGTCTGACTTTCTTTTGTTTTTGTTTTTGTTTTTGGCATGAGAAGCTTCTGGGACAGCTCAAATTCGAACTTGCTAATTGCTAATTGCTACACTTACAAATTACGAATACTGTTCTTAGAATTCTTCAGCAAGCGAGTTTAGTGTGTGTGTCCTCTTACTTAAAATTATTAAATATTTAAACTTAGACCTCTGTGGGCAGGCTCTGGCTCTGGCAGCCCGCCTGCAGCTTCTTGGAGCCGCGGAAGAACATGTCGAAGAGCCGGCCCCGCCGATTCTGGAACTTGTGAGGCGTCGTGGGCGTGATGGCGATGTGCTCCACGATGGTGATGCCCCGCTGCAGCTTGGGCCGTTGCGGCCTTGAGGGCGGCGGCGTGGGCGTCGCAGAGTGGGCTGGCGGCGGTGGAGTTGGGGGTGGCAGCTCATCGGAGTCCGCCGATCCCCGGTTGGCTCCAAAATTGATGATGGTGCTGCAGCTGCTATTGGGGCGCAGGGTCAGGGTGGTGTGCACCGGCACCTGGCTGACCAGGGAGCTCTGGGGCGTCAGATATCGGCAGCTGTTGCTGCTGTACTGCGACAACTTACTGCTATTGCGTTGCAGCTGTGCTCCTCCACCTCCCCCGGAAGCAGCTGGTGCTCCTCCGTTGGTCTTCACACTGCTGCTGCAGTGCCTCTGCAGACCCGCCGACTTGTCCAGGCCGAACAGGCGCTTCACGCCGCGCCGCACCCGCTTGTTGCGGTAAGCGAAGATGAAGGGCGAGCTGAGATTGGCCAGCAGAATCATGAAGATGGCCAGCTGCGAGGAGCCGCCAAAGTTGGCGGCCATCAGGCGCGACTGCAGCAGGACTAGCAGGCCGAAGGGCAGGTAGGAGACCACAAACATGACCACCACCAGGATGCTGATACGAGCTGCCCGCGACTCCTCGCGGTACTTGAACAGCGAACTGGCATTGCTCAGCCGGTGGCGCAGGGAGCTCATGTAGCTGAGCGCCTTGGGGGAGGCGTGGATGGCGGGAATCTGGAGGGCATGTCCCTGCTGTCCTTGATGGTGGCGGGGCGAGCTGAAGTGCGGGTGGTGCTGCTGCTGATGGTGCTGCAGCGAGTGCTGCTGATGCTGCATGTGCTGTTGCTGCGACTGTTGCTGCTGCTGGCGCTGGGCATGACCCAGGAGATGGGGCGAGCCGCTCTCCTCGCCCAGCGAGTCCTGCCTTAGCTCCGTGTACTTGTGCAGGTTGGGCGAGCTGTGCACCTGGCGGATGCCCTGCAGGCGGTGTGCCTCCCTCAGGTCCTGCGAGGAAGTGCCCAGGAGCGGCAGCTGGCGGGCGGAGTAGTTTCGCTTAATCTCGCCGCTGGCCGTTTGCAGGGTCAACAGGATGTTCTGATTTCGGTCCGACAGGTTGTGCTCCTGCACGGGCATCAGCTGGACACCGGCTGCACTCTCCGCATCCGCATCCGAACCGCCATCATCCGAGATTGTGGGCAGCAGGACTTTGGCCGCCGAGTCGCGACGCAGGCAGCTGGGCGAACTGCGAGGCTGCTGGCGCTGGTCAATCTGCATCTGCAGGCCACCGAGGCCAATGCCGAGGCCCACGGTGCTGTTGCCGCCATGCGAACTGGCCGAGGATATGGAGTGCCGATGGACGCACAGGCTGTTGGAGAACTGATTGGCCTGAGCCGCCTGCTGGCCAGCGGTGAGGTTCAGGGCGCTCTGCAGCAGCGGCGAGGATCCGTTCTGGCGCATGCGCAGCCCGTTGCCGCGAGCCTCGCTGAAGATTCGCCAGTACATTCCACACACGAAGCCGAAGGGCAGCAGGATGATCACGATGAAGTACACGCTGGCGTAGACCACGCCAAAGATGTTGCTCGAGGTGCTGATGTTGAAGTAGGTGGTCGCCAGGCGCCTTTGCCGACTCAGCACGGTGTCCGCCTCGAAGTCTAGCACGCGGAGGAAGGAGAGGGCCCCGAAGAGCATACCCACCAGCCAGGTGAGGGCTATGAAGATCCAGGTCTTCACCCCCGAGATCCGACTGTGGTAGCGCAGGGGATCGGTGACGGCACACCAAGTGTCGCCCACCACAAGAAGCACGGCCAGGGCCCCCAGAGCCGCAGTCATGTCTATGGACCAGCAGCGCAGCTCCACCGGCGGCAGAACTGGGGCCGAGGTGGGCGTGCTCTCAAAGGCGGCAGAGAGATTCTCCTCATGCGTCTCCGTCTCCGTGATGACAACGCCCCCATCGCGGCGCTCATCGATGGTCAGCTCCCGGCAGTAGCTGCCAGTGCAGTTGATGAAGTCCACCGTATCGCTGCCGTCGCTAATGTTGCGTCGCACCACCACGGCGTCCTGTTCGACGACGTGGCCATTGCGGCGGACGGTGACCTGATGGTTGCCCGGCTTCGACACATACTCAAGCGATTCCGCTGGCACTGTGTGACCCGCGGCCTTGGAGGGCAGGCCCAGGAAGAGGGTGGGGGCAAGGATGCAGCATCCAATGAGATTGATGGCCAGCAGGTTGATCGTAAAGCGATTGGCGGTGGTGCGCAGACCGGGGGTGATCCAGAAGGCACACAAAGCCAGGAGATTGATCAGGAACGAGACAAGCAGCAGGGCCAGGATCAGGAGGTCTATGGCCATTCTTCAGGCTTTACACATCACTTCACAGTTTCACAGTCACTTAGGCGCTTTGTATTTTGTTGCCTTTTGCTTGCGCTTTTCAGCTTTTCGGCTTTTTTGGTTTTTGGTTTTTGGCTTTTGGCTTTGCTTATGACACAAATTTCACTTGGTGTATCCGCTGTCTCTCGTTTGCAGCCAATTTCGGTTTTTGATATTTGTTTTCAGTTTGCTGTTTGCTGTTTTTTAGATTTGTAATTTGCGATTTATCTGTGCGGCGGCTTGTTTCTTGCGAACGCTTGCTAATTTACGTGCGACGAGATTGATGTGTGTAAAAAAACAATTTCTTTTTTAGCTCTCAAGCAATTGCTTTTTTCGCGTTTCTTCCGAGTTTTGGGGCTCTTGTTATATATCACGCGCTGCGATCGGACAGGCACGATCTTCACTCCGAAGCGTTCCAAGCACAACTGTTGGGAGCGAGTGCCCCAACGCCCCCAAATATACGCGGCCGCTCGAGGGAGCGAGATGGAGCAACGCCAGCGGTACCCAGGGCGAGTGCAAAGAGCGCCACGAGAGCCACGAGAGCGGTCGAGAGCCACCAATGGGGCTATATTGTTGCTCCCAGTGATTGCTGCTGCCGCTGCTGCTGTGGCGCTGCTGTGATTTGCAATTCCCACGCTCCGACTTTGAAATTATGTTGTTGCAAGTTGCGACCGTTCTCTGTTGCCAGCCGGTCTTTATCAATAGTTGTTGTTGTTTTTTGTTGCTATTACAATTTATGTTGCTGCTGCTGCTGTAATAGTTGTTGCTGCAGTTGCTGCCAAAATGTGTTGCTGCAATGTTTGTTGCTTCTACTGCAGCTGCTGCTATTGTTAATACTAATAATAGTGAATTGTTGCCGCTGCTACAGATGTTGTTGTCCTGTAATTGTTGCTTTGATTTCTCCCCAAGTTGCTGCTTCTAAAGATGTTGCTACCGACTGCTATTGCTGTTGTCCTAGTTCAGCAGCAGCAAATTATATAATATATTTTTTTTTATAATTTTTTATTACTCAGTTTCTTTTTATTTTTATTTGTTTTTGCCTTTTCACTTTTGCTCTGTATTACATCACAGCAAGCTCAATGTTTTTGTTGTTTCCACTCGCTTTTTCCGCTTAATTTCAAGTAAAATTTCTTCTTCCTTCTGGCTTCTGTGCAATTTCCAATGTGCAACCGTGGAGCTCTGTTTTCTTGACCATTAAAATTGCATTTTATGGGGCGTCACCTGCAAGACACACAGAGAAAGGAGAAAACGAGAAATGAGACTGGGAGAAAATGAGAATCGGTGCGAGAGATACATATATGTCCGTGAGATAAGGCATTCGTATAATTATTGTTTTGATTGTGAAATTAAAAGCAAATACAAACTGGACCGCAGTGAGACAGCACAATCGCTTAGAGCCCCCGAAACTCGTTCGTTCGACAATGAGTCAGAAAAAGTAATGGTTTCGTTGGGTTTAAAAAATGGCACGCTCCTGCTATGCATATAAGGGGTGGCACATCTTATCGGTAGTGCGGTGATAAGGCACAAATCCAGTTATTTCACCAAGAAAACTGGCCACCAGCCTGTCATAGATACCACTTATGGGCAATTACTGCACGAACCCCGAACCCATACGAACCACACCCCCTACTCATCATCATCGTCGCACGCTTGGCTCACATGAACCCCCTTTGATTATAACTGTGTTATTTTTTAACAACGCATTATACCCCTCCTGCCCCAAAAGTCGGTACACAAAATCCAACGATCAGGCGCTTACAACATGACCGGAGAATCGACTTTAATGAGCTCATCGCGAATTCTCTTCGGCATCTATCTATCTATCTACGTATCTTTGTATCTATCCAAAAGTCAAAAGCACGTAGAAAATATTTTGGGGTTTCCATTTTGAATATATACAATTTATTCACATAAAATAAACATATTATTGTTATCATACAATTGAGCTATATTTTTCCAAATTTATTAAATATTTTCAGTATTTAAAAAAATATATATATATTCAAAATCTAAGATATATATTAACTTTCATGTTGACTTAAATTTCCCATATCTCAAGTCTCATTTTTATTCTCTCTGCATTTTGTCATAATCCAAATTCTGTGGAACACACGAGTAGCATCATTTTTCGTGAACACGCGACCGGAGGCAGAGAAAAATCAACAGAAAATCATTTTCATCTGCGGCTTTTTTTTTTTTTTTTTGTTTTCCGTGTCAGGCCTGGGCGGCGTTTGCATGCCCTACTTTTGCGCCCAGAGATATCTATATATTTTTTAAAATTATTAATAGCTGGGATGCTAGCAGCCGAGTCGTGAAAATGCCAGAAGATGCGAAATGAATGATTGCCGGATAAAGATGGCGCATTTAATTGCTGATTTGCCCGCAGAATCAACTGGGGGTGAATTATTATTGCGATTATCGCCAGGGGATTTATGAAATTTAATTATGCAATGCTTTTATTCAAACTTAATTATAGATTGCTGAGTTCTTTGTCTTGATTGTGATTCAAGTGCTTTGAAGATCAGAGTAAACAGATTTTTCTAATTATACTTGAAGCTATATTTAAAGCGCTTTGTCTCGATAATTGTATTAATTATGGTGACCCAGAATTTGCATTGTAATTAATTTCTGCTTGGTTATAGGTTCTCTTTAACTTAAAAATTTAATATAAAATTGCTTTAAAATGTATCCCCTACAAAAGCAAACCTCCGCCCCTAATTTCCCCGTTCAAAGCTCGATCAATGTCCGCCAGCTATCGATCATGTGGCACTATCCCCAAGCGCCAAACTATCAGCCAGCAAAGCGATCCATCCATCCATCCATCTATCTGCGGCGTGTGACGCTGAGTCAATAAAGAGCCTAACTAATTCATATTTACTTTTGCCCGATCTAAAGATCTCTCGCTGTAGACATTATCTATGGCATTTTAAAGTGTGAAAGCGATCTTTTAGCGGCATTTTAGGGGTGTGAATTTCACGCTCGTTTTAACGCCTTTGCGAGCGAGCGGGAAGGGAATCTAAATCTAAATCAAATTCAAATACAAATTGATATCAAGGTGGAACTCTCATTTTCCAAGCCACTATCAGAGGACGGAAGCGAGGCTTTGTTAGTTTCTTTGATTATTTATTGATAGTGCAACACAAAAGGCAATTCGCACTTGATCAAATACGAGTGCAACCTGCTGATAATACCCATATGGGCACCGGCACCGACACCGATTGTTCGTTTGCTCGAGATTCGAATTTAAAGGAAAACGCAGTAGAATTCACTTTGTTCTCAAAGTGAGAGCTTCCGTTCGCGTGCAGACTCTCTGATTCTAAGAATTTGATTTATTTCACGAGGTAGACAATATACAAAATCTGACAGAGCAGATCAAAGTCGTTCCGCCGTCTGGGATGATTTATTTCTCTATATATATAATCTTGAATTCGGTTTATTTGATAATTTAATTCAGCAAGTGCACAAAACTACATTTTAATGGATTAAATTTTTGAAATTTATAGGCTTTTATTATAATAAACAAGATTACTAAAAGTAATTAGGTATTTAAACATCATAAAGCCATTTAAATTATGTATTTAGCCCCCTATTTTTAAATGAAATAGAAATATCTTAACCTTTTCCGCCTTGATTCTGAAATTATTACATCTTCTTTATTTTACTTATATGATATATTAATTATACAATTCAATGTCATATTTTTACAACCAAAATAATTTACAAGCCCATAATTTTGTTTTTCAGTGGAAGCTGTCCTTGCAAATGAATTGAGAACAAGAACTTTAAGGTGCTTAAATACTAAATAGTAAATTATAAATATTTTAAACATTTTCTGTGTTAATTTTTGTTTAATTGTTAGTTAAGAGTATTTATTATATCGCCTTTCTTCCATTAACTCGGCTCTAATGTAAACATTTGTGGCTAGCGACAAGTGCATTGAGATTTTTCTATGCAACTGTTTGCTATTTCGTCTGGGGGTGGCTGCCATGTATCTTTTTGTGTTCGAATATCAAAGTATCTCAGTATGAAGTACCGAAGTATCTGAGTATTTCAGTATCTAAGTATTCAAGTATCTGAGTATCTGGACTGTTGGCACCGTGTCTGGGCCGCAATTTAGCACCGGCTGGAGAGTGCGCTCATTTGCATGACTCGGCGGGAATACGAGCCACTGAAATAACCTGGCGGTGGCATGAGTAAACGGGGCGTTAGAACGATACTCTGACAAAAAAAAAAAATACCCGAGAACAAAGTGCCAGTGGAATTTAAATGTTTATGCCCCAGGCCCAAGGCCCGAAGTTATTCACTCCGCTGACCAACTGCGGAGATCTGGAGGCTGGTCTTGCGACCATCGTTAAAGGGGAGTCACAGGGCACGTGATCTGGATTGATCGAAAACAGCATGAATAACACTTGGCCAGAGATAAAGCCGAGTCCGAGTGATTCCCAGGCCAGCACAAAGAAGTGATCGGAGTGAGCCAGTCTATGTTAAAGCCGGTTTTTCATCGCTTTTGTCTCTCTACTGGCTGAATTTCAATCCGCTGATTGTGACGTCACAGTTGACGTTCACTGGCCGCAGCTCGAAAAAAATATTTAAATAAAGTTCACAGACTGCAACCCGTCCCCCCAGATCGTTCACGTGTTTATCGGCGAAATTAAAGCACTTAAGCCCCATAAATAAAATGCATATAAATGATATTTAACCCATATTGGTTGTCAAGCCGATAATTTCTTATATCCGCACCGAAATAGGTGTGATTTTCTTTATAGAAATAATATTTCGATTCGTTTGCTTCATATGAATATGTACAGCAACAATTAGTAGAATGGATATTAAGTAATTTAAGAGGTATTGGTAAACAAATAGCAATTTTCCCTGATCTGTTATTATTTGTTTTTGTTTTTTTTCGTGCGGCGCCTACACGTGTGCTCATTCCATTCATTTAAATCCCAAAAATGGACTACTTTTACGATAGGGACAGGCCCTGACTGCGGCAGGCCATTAATTTACCCGGCCATATGCAGTCGAATCGAATGCTTTTGGTCATCATCAAGTCGCATGTCCTTGGGCCGGCAGAAAGCCCATCAAGTCCGGCTAATGATGAGTTGCCATACTGCCATACTGGAACTCATCGAGTCAGTTGATTGCATTGCCCGATTGAGGGGAAATTATCTCGAGCCAATTTGTGTGTTGAGCCTATGAGGCTTTAAAGCGAGGTGAAGACCTGATAAGAACAATGTGAGGAATGCAGCCTTAAAAATCTTTTGAAATTCCTTAAAGCGAACTAATAACTTTGCAGTTTATAAAATCAACTGAATTGATAAGAATTATTCAAAAAGTTCAACGTTTTATAGCCCAAAAAAAATCCTAAACGCTGACTGCATCAACTTCCGATATTTTTACTTGCTTACTCAACCCGCTGATCGCTTTTCTGGCATATTTTGAAGAAAAAGCATTAGCTATTTTTACACATACTTATTTATTGTTTGAGTAGAGACTGATTTCCGCAATAATAGGGCCGGCCAAAGGCGCTAATTTGCCTTGCTAGCACTTGGCCAAAGTTTTGAGTGACTGGCTCCTCCTCCTCCTCCAGTAAGTAGACAGTTTTATAATAACTTTTAGCCCTGGTATGTCTGCTAATTGACGCCGGGCGGTACCACATCCCTCTCAGAGCGAACAGGTGAGCCACAGGCGGCGGCATGACGAATCCCCTTCAATATATAATATATTGTATAATGCAGAAATATGGACTGTTTCCGTTACATGATAAGATTACGTTCCGGGCAAACAGTTTTGATTGACAATCAGGGGGAGTTGAGCCCGGCTTCGGCAAATCCAATTCAATTAGCTTCGACCAGCAGCTTGTGCTTTGCCCCAACTGATGCGATTATGCCAATATATACATATATATATCGGGGCACTAGTGTGTGGTGCGTATATAGAGATATTCGCTTTCTTTTATCCGCTTATAATTGAATCAAATGCGGCAAAGGGAATGGCAGAGGCGAAAGCAAAAAAGCAAATATTGGTACAACTTTTTATCTCAGGGATGTAACTTTGTTGGCGGCTCCAGATTTTCCACCTCCACCTACTCCCTGCTGGATTTTCCGGCTTCGCCGAGGGCTTACCCTGTATTCCAACGAGATATAAAGTTTCCGCCACAAAAACTCGGTTTCCATAACAAATTGAAGTTGCACTCGAAGCGATTTGCTGTGAACTTTTTCATGTATTCATATCCATATTGATATATTATTTTTGCGGTTGCCTTTGTGGCCGGTGAAATGCAAACTGCGTCTCGTGTCAGTCAAAAAAAAATATATTAATCAAAACACAGACTCACACTCACTCCCTCGGTTTATTAGTTCTAGTAGGAAACTTTTCCATTAACTCGTTAACTCTCTGTGTAACAACAATAGGCTGGCAACATGACAACGACAAAAAAAATAAAGAGAATATACAGAAAACAAGTTAACATCATTTTCTCCGCCGTTGTCGTCTGGTTGTCATCCATTCCGCGCCTGAGCGGGTGACGTTTTTTTCCAATCCAATGGAAAAAACTGATACTCGTACTGCGAAAAAAACTACAAAATAAAAAATAAAAATAGCAGTAGTGAAGTCCACACAAATTAAATATGCAAATGCTGAAAATAGTCGCGTGTGGTTAATTCGACGCGACTGCGTCTAGGGAGTCTGGCTGTATATTCAAAATAGCCATTAACTTGGCTGACAGCTGGGCTAACTGCGCAGCGTAACGGTTTAAATGCTTGGCTAATCTTGACCTCGAATCGAAAGCGTTTGTCCGATGTCAAATCAAGTGCAGAATTCAATCCGTATCGATTACCCAGCCAGAGCCAGCCATCAGCATCCAGAACAAAGAGCAGACAAATTGCGTTCAATTCAATTAAAAAGTTATGATTCGAAGGGGGCTGGTCAGTGCATGAAAATAAAAGGAGATGCTTTCGAAAAATATGGGAATAGTATTAAAAAATATATTTAAAAATATTTACCAGCAAAAACAAACAAAAACATTGTTGAAAAATAGATTTAGAGCATAATACTAGCCTTTAAAAATTAGTACAGAAATATTCTCTAAGGGAAAAAATTATAAAAACTATTTTAAAATATTAAAAACTTAAACAGTTTCAATCAGAAGTTTAATATGGAATACTAATACTCTTTTCTCAAGTGTTCCCAGTATACTTTGCGGTGAGAAAACTCCCTGAAAAACGCCCCTTCTCGTGACCTCCAGCGATGCTTGGCTCCAACTAATATAATCAATTACCAAGTTGTAGCAGTCGACAGCATAATTAGTTAACTTGCCCCGGCTAGTCTCAATTACAGCTTGTAAACTTCAACTTCAACTGCAGCTTCGGGCCAAACCAAAAGGTGGGAACTGCAGCCTCCAAAGCTGCCCAAGCTGTCAGCATTAATAACCGCAGTGTGGATGGGGTCCCAACCCTTTGGGTAACCCCTATATTCCACAGATTATTAGTATATGCAATATGGATGGTTCCGATAATTCCATGACGCTGTCAGTTCGATGTTGCAGTGCGTCATATGTGGACAACAAATTGTGCAAAGCTGGGACAGTTCAATGCACTTGGTGCTGCATTGTAGTCACATTTCAGATTCAGAGAACACTCGAACATCAAATTACACTACAAAAAGTTCATCAAAATGAAGCTACAGGGCGACCTCAATGCGGTGAACTTACAGTGCAAAGAAAAATTGAGAACAAAGCTGAAGGAATGAAATATATATTTTTATTAGCAAACTTTACTTTGCTCTCATCACTTTAATCTATATAAAATTTATATAAAATAAATTCAAGTCTGCGGAAGTTTCCTGTTGGGTTCAAATGGCAAATGGACTCATCATATGACCCAGGCCCACGGCTACAACCACTATATTAACTATAGTCTCTGGGCCATCATCAAGCGCTTGTCTCGTCCTGGTTTCTTGTCCTCGTCCTCGTATTCGTAGTCACTTTTATTTCGGCTTCGTCCTGGCTGTTGACATTTCAGTGGTCCTCGAACTTAAATTGAGTTTTGAGGTTTGCCTTTGTCACACAAGTTAATGGCTGATGGGGCCCCAACTAATTGGCAGTTTTATTTGTCTTATCATGACCCAATTCTTTCGAAAGCGAGGTCGCCTGGCCATCGAGAATGAGGCCTACATTTTCCTACAATTTCCATCGTTTTGACATGGCCTTTTTTCCCAGCGGAAAAGTGGAGGAGCGGCGGAGGAGCTGCCTATTTGGGTCTCATTGATAATTTATTAAGAAACATGTGGGAAATTCAACTCGAAATAGTTTCCCTCGCAATCGTGTTTGGCCTTAGCCGAGACCCGCGACCATGTCATAAAATCGCCATGATTGACACCTTTTGCGTACTGAACGCAAACAACGAAGCGGAAAATGGCATTTCATATTTCTAGTCTTCATGCAAATGTGTCGAAATCGAAAAGAGTTATTGAACGTTAATTATAAATTCCAATACCATCAATATGTGCGGAAACTAACGAAATCCGTCCTTGCCACTCTTCGGAGGCGGTTCACCTTAGATAAGACGGGTTCTTCGGTTCACGTGGCTATATGTTATCGTATTCAAATTTCCATTAGTTATAGTTTGATTGATGAACTCGAAGGGCGGTGAAAGAAAATTTCCCAGAAATTTATAATTTTCTTAATTCTTCCAAGCCTTTAATTTAAATGGTAATTTATTTAACCTATGCCTGAATTTATAATAAATAAAGCAAAATGATAAATGACTTTGAAGTATTTCTGGAAACATTTTTAACTCTTTTGGCAACATTGTGAAATATTGTAAGCTGTTTTTGTCTGCTGCCAAAGAATCTTTTACACATCTTATCTGGTTTTTATCGCAATCAGGTTTTGTATCTGTGGTCACGCAGCAGATAAGTATCTTTTTCTATGTTCCAGCATCGCGCCAAGATACATGATTGTATCTTACATTATGAATCGGGGAATAAGAAAAGAATCTGTTCTCATAAGAAGTGGAAATTTTTAAGTAATATCATTCGAATTAAATAAAAATGTTATTTTTCTTGTATCTAGATTCCCCAGTGACTTTCCACCATAAAACAAAATTACTTTATAGAGACAGTCGTAAACCCACAAACCAGAATATTGCCAGCTGCCAGTCACCTTGGATCATTCAGCAACTGATACCCGAAGGCAGACAGTAAATTATCGTTCGGTGCATTTGACTTGGCTGATAGCTTTATCTAGATACCAGCGATTCAAGAGCTTATCAACCCAAACGATAAAGTCTATCAGTCAGTCAAAAAAGGGCCTGTAAAATTACAAAACTTTAAGCTAATATTTGCCGTCCTCTATTTGGTTGCTACTTGTCTAGGCGGAGGCTTTGGGGTTTCCGCCCTTCACCAAATCCACAGAACCACAGGCACCCACCATAATGACCTACATGTCGTGCGGAGATTAAAGCCCGAGAGTCTTATCGGAGAATAAGGAACAGTCGACTCATGCAAGCCCCTTATCTGGTATCCAAGAGTGCGAATGGAGGGGGCGTGGCCAGTGGAGTCATTAATTAAACTTATAATTGTTACACTTGAATAAAGCCCACTTGAGAAGAGGTGAGGGCCCACCTGTCCGTGGGCCGATTGTGCGGATTGTTTTATTATTTTTTTTTTTTTTTGTTTTTAATTAAACCTCATTTACATTAACGAGTATGTTCGGCTAACCGAACCGTTTAGTTTTATTGGCCTAAATAATATCGTTGGGTTTAACGCACAAGCGGCACGCTAGGCCGTCCACCTCGTCCTCCCTGTTCGGTAATAAATATGTATTTACACTAGGGCACAGCTGGCAGTCTTTTGTCGAACGAAGTTCATACAAAAGGCTACATGGAGAGAAATAATAAGAACTGGGGAACAATTTCCTACTATAATATATAAATTATAAACCTCTAAACTAGGCATTAATATAATAAATTCTCTCTAAAACATTATCTATGGAAATTCGCTTCTGTTTAAAGAGCTTCAGAAATCAATACTTCATTTCAAAGAACTAATTCTATTCTTTCGGTGCATAAATAAATATATATATTTGACCAAGCACAGCTTAATCGGCCTGGGTAAACAGTTTAACAAAAAGTATGTCTACTATATTTTATGATTTTATAATTGCTCGGCCTGCAGTTGGTACGACCTCTTGGCGGTTTTACCTCAGCTATTAATAGCGGCGGCCCCTCTCGATTCCATCGAATGGTTAGGAATAAAAAAACCAGCACCACCTCAAGGCCATCGAGTGGCGTAAATCTTGCATGGAAATTGTGTAAAGAAAAGCCCCAGCCAGATAAGCAGTTCAATGCTCTGCGGGCAGTTCTTCTCGTGGCACAATACCAGAATTCCTCTCCCCGTTTTTCCCTAGAAAGTCTGTCATTACACTTGCAAATGGATTTCATAATAATTGACACAGATACCAGGGATTGGATTGGTCGGAAAAATTACATATTCAAAGTGTACCAATGGCCAGCTGGCTGGAAAGTGCAATTGGAATATGAATTGCATATTGTTAATGAACATTAATTGCAACTAAGTCAATAAAAACTTGTCATTGGCTAAATGTTTTCTTAATGGCCGACATATGGGCCAAGAGCTTGGCTGTAAGTAAGTTCTAAATGGTATAAAAAGGTATCTAAAATATATTTTATTTGATCATTTTATTACTATATTAATAATCATATTTACTATATGGAGAAATTTTTTAAGAAAACCTATTTAAATATATATTTATAATTAAATTTATTGGTTTCCAGGTAGTGTAAAAATATTTAAAATATTTTATAAAAGGGTACCATTATTTTCAATATTTTACTTTATGACCAAACTTTGTACTCTTTCAATGAAAATCCTACGAGCAGCCCACAACATTTTATGAAGCCCAAAATAGGAGTTGAACTTGATAAGTCGTTAAATAAACTTGTTTGCCGGTTAACTCGTTGTACTTGCTGTTATTTATAGTTTTGGGGGTTTGTGTTGCGGCATCGTTAAGCCAAAGTTGCTTACTTACCGACACGTGCGCCCTGCACTTTGGTTGCAACAACCATAAAAACCTTAACTTTGTGGTGGCAAAGCCACTAGCGTGCTGCAAGCAAACAAACAAAAAATAGGGGGAAAAATCGAAAATACATAATAATTGGCATAATTACGATGGCGATGGTTAATGTAATCGCTTTTTGCGGTTGCCAGCGAATGGCGTTTCTAACGAAAGTTGGGAGTTCATTGAACTGGGTTCTATGCGAACTGGTTGCCAGTTCGGCTTCGGGTTGCCTCAGGTGGAGGCTTCCCTGATAATTGCAGTGTTGCGGTCATAAAGTGCAATCGTGTTGAAAATTGTAAGGTTGCAAAAAAAAAAAAAATAGTATAAGTATTTGCCGTCTCCGGTGTGTTGAGACCACACTTTGACCCCTGACGTAGGTAGCTGATTCTCGGTAATGCCCCTCGGTCAATAATAATCGATATGGGGTCCAACACCATGCATATTCATAGTACCAACTTTTCTAATGGTCCCTAATGGGTGCTATTTGTCCCGGATATTGGCCAGGCGAACCCACCAGAATGTTCCATAGAACCTATTATTGGTTATCTACACATTAATTAGTTCGTTTGTGTAATTGGAAATGACGGGTGAAAATGAAGTGCAAAACACTGAGCCGTGTGAAATAAATAGTTAAAGATATAAACTACAAAATTCTTTAATTACTTAAAGCATTAAAAATAATAAAGTCTGATATTTATAAGATTTGCAATTATAATTGAAATGTATCTGTCTCGAAAAACAATATAAATTCCCGGTTTAAAGTATTTGCTATCAAGTATGAGTTAACAATTTTATAAACAATTAAATATGACAACATTTCATTTATTGTTCAAGAGACATTTTCAAACTAATAGCTTCAAAAATTCCCTTAAATTAAATTCCCTTCTTCTGGCCCGCGTTTCCATTCGAGTAAATTCTTAAATTCTTTTAAAAGAAATCAAATTTACAACGCATTAGTCCAAATCCTTAGTGCTAAAGCGAGTCGAAGTCTCCAATTACTTGAATTCAACCGAATTATTCACTTCAATTGTTTTGAAACTTTGTTTTCGCTTACTTATTTATTTGGTTCTGTTTGGTTTTTCTTTTTTGGGGCAAATGGTACGTGCCAAAGCATATCACAAGGGACTTTATATTTCATATTTTTCAATGAAAAACAAATTATATAAAATGCAGAAACGCCAGCGAACCGAAGAGCGCTGAATATCAAATGGCTTTTCATTTCGCCGAACAAGTGTTTGCATTGTAAATGAACAAAATATGGACAATTGCTGACCGTTGGCCAGTCAGGCCCACCGATAAAGTTAACACCTTTAAGCCAGAACCCACAGGAAAAAAAAGGAAACAAGAAAATGAACATGAAGAGGCAAAAGAAAAAACAATTTGCAGACAAGATAATCGAACAATTTTGCAAACACGAGTTCCGTCAGTCAACTGACACTTTTTCGTGTCCCACTCGCAGGGGGAAGAACCGAAAAAAAGAGGGCCATGTGCCTGGTGAAAATCGATATGACATGAAGGAACCCACGGACCAGGGACAGTTGGCCACCAAAAACATCCGCATCCGAACCGCGCGATAGACGAGGCCAACTTTGACATGGTCCCCAGAGCAGTACAGGTGACCACTGCCAATTCACTTGGCCATGATTAGAAAGTGGCCATCCGTGGCTTATCTCGAGATAAATACGGCCACAGACCCAGCGATATGGCAAGTGCCCGAAAACGTGAGTAGAGTTTCTTTGCCGCCTCGTTGCCTGTTGGCAGGCGGCCAGAAAAGCAAAAAACCCAAATTTATTTTTCTAATGAATGAACGAACGAACGAATATATATACACAGTGACTGTTTGGCTGAATGAATTCTGTGGCAGCGGAAATATTGCCTACGCACAGCTTGACTTAATAAGCAGACGCACCACACGGCGTATACGTACTTTTCGTATATTGAAAAAGTTCCGCGCGATGCGTTTGCACACTCAACCTCCTTCATTTATTTGTTGTAAATCCAAAAATAACCCCAAAGTGACGTCTATATTTTGAATTGTAATTTATAGACAGCGCTAAACAGAGGAAATTTTCTTTAATATATATTTTCTTTGGGAATATTTATATATTATTATCGATGATGGGGGGAATGGATTTCTTTATTTACTGATAAACTTTGTTGCAAATAAATTTAGTTGCTTAAAATAAACTCTGAGATAAAGTTTTAGTTCGATTTCTGGGACTGCTGTCAATAAATAGTAATTCATATTTTTATACTATTTTTAGAATATTATTTAAGGCCACAAATATAATTAAAAAAAAAATTTTAAAGGCAGAATTCCCTAGAAAATTTATTCTTTATATATAAATATTAACAATAATTTTGTATATATTTAAATAAATGAAAATATCCATTAAATAACACATGTATCTCCAAGAAACCAGATACTTTCCTTACTGCCTTCTTAAGGTTACATTTCCCCTTTGAAAAGTGAATGAAAATTTAACGTGGAATTTATGATGAGGAACGACTTTCTGGTAGCCCATTCCCGGTGACCTATTTTCCAGCTCGTATTTCCCCATTTTCCTCTCCCAAAATATGAACGCAAATGTGGGTAAGTGTGTTGGCCTAACCATAAAGCAAAATATACAAAAAAAAAGAAAGATATTGCCCATATTTTGTGTGCGTACTAAAACGTCTCTATAGCTAAAGCCACAAAATTTTGTTTATCGAACAAACACATAGCGTCATTTGGCCCGGAGACTTCAATGGCTGGCTCTGTGTTCCCTCTGCGACGCATGATTAGCAATTTCAAAAAGTTGACACTCAGCTGACGCATGAACTTCGCCGCTCCTTCCCCCTTTTCCCTTTACCATTTTTCCATTTAATTTTTTCCATATCCATATCCATTGATTGGAAAAGCAATTAGAACTGAACCCATTCAAGGCAGCACGGCAAAAGCAAACAGGATTTGCGCCAAGGGAGGAAGCGGGATTAAAGTATAAGATTTATGTGCTGGCCAGCTAGCTTGGCCATCAAAATTTATGGCAATGAAAATAAACAATTTTCGCTCTCGAGCGAAAATAAATGGGGGGGAAGTGTTAAGTAGCATATAACTAAGCGCTTAATATATGTACATATGGCGATGTGCAAAGGCATGTGTCGGCGAGAGCAGCAATCTTGATGGCTGATACCTCCTCCTGCTGCTACTCCTCCTCCTCCTCCGATTGCGGTTGGCTTCAAGTGGCTCGGATTTATGGCACCTCAGTCCGAGCATTTGGCCGGCACATTAATATATCATCATAAACAGAGTCCAGCTACGAAATAGGAGCCATTGGCGTCTCCAGTTCTCCGCTGAAACGAAGCCAGCGAAGTCCAGAGAACTGCAGCGCAGTAAGAGCGAATCGCCATAAAATGTGCAAGCTGAGCGAAAAGATTGCACTTCGAAAAACACAATTGTTCTTCTGACATTTATGGGCCGCCAAGGGGGAGTGTCTATCTGCGGACTACTACGGGTAAACACATAAAGAGTAGAGGCGCCTGGCCTTTGATAAGCAGCGAGCCACTTAGTCATCATCCTCGAAGACGCAATCGGAAGAGGCTCTATCGCATAACCCACATTGAATTGCGGTTAAATCGAACGCAGAAATTTCCATTATTTCTTTGAGAGATCAATATGTTTCAAGCTGAAACTATGTAGAAAGAAATATTGTACTTCAATTAATTCCCCAAAAGAAAATCCATTGATTCCTCTAAAAGCTTTTAGTCAACGGAAGTATATTCTCAACTTTAACACAAGAAATTGAATTCCCCGGTGGCCAGCCATAATTCCTTATTAGCTGTGCGACCTTTGGCACTCACTTCACTCCCAACAAGAGCACTTCTATCAATTACTTTGGCCACTGTAGTTCCTCAAACCCTCGAAATCACAATCTGCCGCCTGGCAACTGGCAGCGGAATTCGCGAAAGTCCCACGGAAAACTCGAGCAAAGATGTTTGGCGTGTTTAGCCATTTAAACCGACGAGACTTCCATTGGGTGAGGGGGAAAGGGAGCACTCGACAATAGTGCTTATTTAAGAGGCGGAAGGGGCGCAATAAATAAGCTCGAGTGCTCGATGGCATCTCCAGAGTCTGGCAGGGCAATAATAATAGTGCTTTGGCATAAAGGGAAACCTTCAATCAGTCAATAATACATATTTATATAAGCCTCCCACAATGCCAGGTCCGCCGGCAGGATGTTATGTGTGTGTGTGGAAAGTTGATTATTACATCAGAGTGCTAATCAAAAGTTGCAATTCCAGCCGAAACAATGAGCCTTGTGTAACTTTTTCGGACTCAGCTGTCAGGAGAAATTCATAAAATTTCGAAGCAATAGATTCCTTTTGTGCGCCATGTGCACGTGCCCCCAAAATAACTACGATTTCCTACACACACACCTACAGGCCCCGCTCAATCTGGCCAGGAACATACATACACACTCATGTGTGTGTGTGTGTGGGGAAAACTGATTGAAATTTGGGGGAGAACAAAGCTGGAAGCTGTTATTTTAGCACTGACTGCCAGGATATTTGAGCCACGCCGAAGGTCAAAAACTCTTTCAACGAGACTAGCAGGACTTCCTTGGAGTTGTTTGAATTTAAGGGGAAAGTTAAATCGTTTTACAAACAGTTCAAAGAAAGTCATTTTTGAAAAAGAATAAAACCAGGCTTTAGTTTTACAAATATTTTCATAAATATATTACTTAGAAAATTGTTTTATTTTTTTTTTAAATAAAAAAAAACTTCAACATAAACACAAGTAAAAGAAATAAGATTATATTAATTTCTTAATATTAATTACAAGTCTTAGTAAAAGGCTTGATAAAATATCTATAGTATAACTTAAAGATATAAAGATTAGGAACTAATTTCTAAATACAAAAATAAATAAAAAAAAGTATATGCTAAGTATGAGTTGATGTGTTTAAGAGTGTATAAAATCGATTATATAATCATTGTTTACTTAAACTACCCACTTTTGAATAATTTAAGTTTTTCGTGCCTCGATTACTTAATAATATTAAATTCATATATTCCACTCCCTTGTGGCCAATGTGCATCAGGAAAATTCCTCCAGGATATATTGAAATAATGTGAACCTTTATTATTCTCTTCAAACAAAAACATGATTTGCTAAATAAACAGCTTTCTGCCGGATCAACTATACCCTCAACTCTCCTATTACCAAATTTAGAGTATTGGCTTTTGGCTTGATTACGTTATACAAAACCTACTATTTCGCTTTCCCATTGGGAAATGCGGGCAATTGCTTACCCTTCTGGCCGGATCCCTTGTTGGCCTCTGCAATGAAATTAGCTTCAGCCTGGGGGACGGCTATGTCCTTGACATTGCGGCAGGCAAACTGCAAAATAAACAGGAAAATAACAATTTAGTATGCAGCCCCGGGTAAAGGGGCGGTGTGTGGAAAATATGGAAAACATGTCAGTGTCTTGCGTCTGCTCTTGACTTATTAACATTTAATAGAATCCGGGCGGCGGTAGGCAAATAACAATAAACAATCATTTGCTAAATATATGTGTCAATAAAAGGGGCACTAGCTTCATTGTCAGTTCCAGCTGAAATGCATATTAAATATATGTACATATATTTATGGGGGGCGTGGCCGAGACCTAACTCAATATTTCTATAGTCAGTATCGGACACGTAACGAAGGTTGAAAGGTATAAAAGGCCGGGTCTTTAGTCGCTGCTTTCGAACGACAAAAGAAGTTGGGCAAAGTCGTAAAGGTTGCGGCCATAAATCAATGAGTTTCAGCCTGAAAAGGACACTGATTACGCCAAAGGACCTCTAGATGGGCGAGATGGGCCGTGCCCCCCAAAAGAGTTCAAGTTATGTCAGCTAATGTTCAAAAATCGAGTCATTGAACCGACGGGATGATCGGTGCCTCGTCAATGGCAAATTGTGAAGTTCGCATTTCACATTTCTTACCTGTCGCCTGATGGCTTTTGAGAAAGCATTTTGAGTGCTTCCATTTAAGTCGATTAGTGAAATTGTTTGTTGCCCTTTGGCAGCTATATTCAGGGTGTACCCCGAGTATCTCGATATGTGTCTTGCCTGCCAGCCTGTCTATGTGTCTGCATCAGATGGCAACTGGAATCAATTGAGGCGAACTTCGACGCTGCCAAAGTTCAAAAAGTGCCACTCAACGCGACCTCCTCCTCTCTCTCATTCTTGCTTGCCCTCTCTGCCCTCCGGCCATTTCATGTTGCCAAAATATTTTCAGTCGACTGACTTGTGTGTGACTTTGCTGGCAAAATGAAGATTGACAGGCTAATGTATTCTCGCGACTCCAAGATCTTAAACACCGCGGCCGCGCATTCGTCTTTTCGTTGACTAATTTCCCGTTGGCGGCACGCAAATTTCGCATTTCTCTGCCACTCGGCCTTAAGTGCAACAATTAGCAAATTAAATATCAACTTTCGCACGAACTCGAGCTAACACACTCTCTCTTTGTGCCAACTTTCTGGCTTACTTCCCTGTTGACATTGAAAGTCAATTAAGGAGCGAGAAGCTGGCCGAAGGGCCAATTGTGTGTGGGGAAAAATCCCCGCAGCTGGCCAACTTTTCCACAGCGAATTCGATTACCCGACTTTAAATCGCCAGGCGTTATTTATTTAATTGAAAATAGTTAAGGCCTTTGATTCCCCTGATTTACGAATGTCACCGGGCTGTCGTGAGCTCAGCGGATGCCATAAATATTCAGTAAGTCAATTGGGGAATTCTCCGCTGGCCACGGGCCAATCGATTGCACAATTGATTAAATTCAGAGCTGTTCTGGAAGCATTTTTTGAGCACGCCACCAACGCATGACGCCAGAGTTCAGCACGAGCTCTAACCCAAGTCACGCATGTCAAATGATGTTTATATATTTTGACTTTATGATGTGCGAAACTTGGAGGTCCCATAAAAATCTCGCAAGAGTGAAATCAGCCGAAAAAATGGTTATATACCAAAAAGATACAGGGTAAACTGATGAATAATTTACAATTTATTTATTATTTTGTACTTGTATCATTCGAAATATTGAAGAATATATTAGGACTTTATCAGAAGTTATAAAAAATATAAAAAATATTCTTTCTATCCTAATATACCTAACAATTTTTGAAAATATATAATTTCACTTTTAGGATTCAGTTAAACTTAAGCTTGCTCAACTGTATTTACTTGATCAAGTTTTTCATTTTATAAGGCTTTTCATTAGCGAATTGATAAATATCGTGAGGGAATTTAAAGACAACTGCGGGCGTGTTGTTTTTTAGGTAATCTTATAATTATTTTTTAATAGAATAGCACGAAGATATGAAATTAGAGACCAGGCTAAAAATAAGCTTAGCTTGTTAACCAAATAAAAAGTTTAAGAAAACATTGTTTTGAAAACACATTAGCTAAGTTTGAACTTCAATTTCTTTATTCAGAAGCTTTCTGTTGTCGCATTTCTTATCTGAAAATTAAAAATATTCCATCTTCCTTTTATAAATAGTCAGTTTTCATTCTGCCTGAATAAGAAATCAATAATTTATTCAAATCCACACTCTCCATAAACAAACAGAGACAAAAAGCCAGAGCTTAGGACAAAGAAATCTCTTAAAGGCAACCAAGTAACTAATAGCCTTTCTGCCAATCTCAAAGACAAAACTCATATTTCCATATGCCTAAATCTCACGCTGCAAAAAAGAGGCACAAGAAAACATAATAGCCATAAAAACGAAACGAAACCAAGTCAAAAGGCAGCCCAGCAGAAGGAGAGGCAAGGCACTGGAGGTGTTAATGGCCTTAATAGCCAAACGTGATGAGCATCAAGTGGACAAACAAGCCGGCCAAATAAATCAGCCCAGAGGAGCCGAAAAAAAAGCATCCCCTCATCGATATTTACCTGCGATCGTGGGCGACGGGCAGCGGGGGATGCCAGGGGATGCTGGCACGTGGCTAAAAGCAACTTAATATCCCGAGGCGATCTCCGGCGAGGATGCTGCCCAGCAAAGGATTGAATTACCCATCTCTCGGCATCCCAAGTAGGCAGTAGCAGTAGGTTAATGTCCTGCCGTACCTTAACCCCAGCACAGCCGCACAGGCCCGAACTGGGTTAACATAGTTGCCAATGGATAGCTTTTGTCTATCGATCATTTGGGCCTTTTTGCGGCGACCTTTTAGCATAATTTCGTTGTCGTTTCGAACAAGACACATTATTGATTACAAATTGAATAATGCAGTTTTCGTTTTCGGAGCCCCAGTCACATCTATCATACGCCGCGTTGGCCAACACACAAGCGCACACACACTCTCGGTGGGTAAATTACACATATCCATGCATGGCTGATTGATGGCCCATGGGCGGTGCTGCAGCTGCATTCTGTGACCTTAAAAGCATTTAAAATACAATTACGTCCCAGCGCCAAATTCAATTGATGTGTATTCACTCATTTAAATATTTCATTAAGTTGTGCTGCCGGGAAATTGCATTTATTTTGGCTCGCTTAATTTATTTATCAACAACAACAACAAATGTGTTTAAACCTTACAACAGGGCTTGGCAAACAAAAGCAATGAAGCTACTCGACTATTTGCCTTTCGATAAACACTGAAACAAGTAATAGGTAAATATTACTTTTGGCTTTTAAATGGTAAATATATTTCAATGTTCAATAAATCATAATAATTGTAATTGGGAGATTTATTGAGGAAGTAGTAATAGAATAAACCTAGTAATTATTGGCTGTGTATATATATTTTTATATATTTTTTAAACCCAGCATTTTCCCTAGTGCACTGAAGATGCTGTGTAAAATTAAGAAAAAAAAAACTCACTGTGGGCCAACAGTGCAGTTCATTAAACTCGTGCAAATAAATAATATGCAAATAGCGTTCGAAATAAATGCGATAAATGCTGGCAAATTTTGATTCTTGCAAATATCACGCCGGGAACTGCAGTTGACTTGACTTTCGATTCCGTTTCTCGGTTGTTCCTGGGAACTGCGGTGCATTGGCTTTTGGGAATTTGAGGTTGAAGGGCGCACACTTGAGTTCGGACATGATTTTCTTTTCTTTCCATTTATTTTTCATCTCCTCGGGCATTGTTATTGTCTGGCGACAATGGCTTCGACATTACCCCCGGTTGGCGGGTTCAAGGTGCACACAAAATGCGCCGATGAATAAGCCCAACGAGATGAATATTGAATGACATACCCATAAGTGGGGTATTAATATAAGTATGGAGATGTTTTATTTTGAGATAATGTGCCAAAATGATTGACAGAGAGAAGAGGAAAATATTGGAATGATGGTGAAAGCTAAAGTTAATAAAATATAATTTTTTACCCTGGAGTTTTTAGAAGAAATTATGGAAATATTTCTTTAGAGCTTACCTAAAAAAACTACTCCTTAGAAGACCCATTAAAGTAGTATATTTTGCTACAACAATTTAAACTATAATGTTAGTTTAAAGTATGCAAATAATAGCATTTAACTCATTTAAACTTTTCTTTTAGTTAATACTTATTTTATTTAGTATTAATATTAGTATTAGCTCACTTGCACATTCTTTACTTACAAAATTTCTTATACATTTATTAAAAAAAAAAATAAAAATGTTTAATCAAATTTGCCTTATCTTTTTATGGTCCTCCTACATTATAGCCATTAAATTATAATTATCATCTCTCTAATTTTTGGCGCATATTAAAACCGGATCCTACTAGAAAAACCCCTCAACAACGCCCACAAACTGCGTACAGTTACCGCAAAAATTTCACAAACACTAGCTGGTGGTCAATCGCTGGGCTCCAAGGTGAAATCGTTGAGCAGGCTAATGCCCCACATCCAACCATCCAACTACGTAAATCACAAATCCCAACTTTTGCCATCCATCCAACGAACCCAACCCAATTTCAGCCACGCGTCAAAGTTTGCCTTAATCATGAAGAGCGGCATCAAAAATCGCACAAAATAATTAAGTATGCTAAGAGCTGTATATATGACATGTGATTACTGCGTTTTGCGGTCTGTTATTGTTGCGGCTATATAACCAATATTAGCGATAAATATTCATAAAGGCCAAGAAAACAGGCAGCGGGCTATAAAAATGTTTGCCCATCCATTTAACAGGGCAACTTTTTTTAGGCATGTTGCCACATTTCGAGCTACTCTCTTTACACGTTGTTGTCGCCGGGAGAAATATGGCAGTATTTTTATTGTTTGATTTGTTGCCCGAAATAACACGCGTCAATTGAATGTGCAAATAACTTTTTCCACACCCCCACACGAACGATTTAATTGCAGGCGAGTTTGAGTTCGCTAAAAATCTCTCAATAACTTGCTGGAAAACTCGACTTGCATATGCCACAAGTCAGGATGAATACCATTTATGGTTTCTGCGGGACGTAATAATATATTACAGTGAGAAATGACACAACATTTTCCGACCCAAAACACTTTTCGATTGATTGATTGCTTTGGCCTTGGCGTGCATTACGTATACGCACTGTTGCGCACACAAGAAGCGCAATTTTATTGCTTAGCCGTGCCGGGCAATTGATTTGTCTCCTTAGCATTTTTCTCATTTTGCATATCCCCAACAGGACACATCCTGGCAAGTGAGTGGCTTTCGGCCTTGAGCCATTTGCATTTTGTTTATCCTGCACTCGAGCGAAGATCCGAGTGTTCAAAAGCCAAATTGGGATTTCAACGTCCAGAAAAGCGAATGTCAAAAGGTGAGTTGTCATCCCGGCCAAACTGACACTGACACTGATACTTGCTCTGAGCATTTGATAAGCTAATAGGATTTCGAAATTCGCAGGATAGCTGAGAGTGTTCATATTTTCATATTAGATTAGTCCGGTTTTCAGTGGGGGCAGTAGGCAACAGGCAAAGGCAGATTTACGGTCATTTTTAATATGACAATTTCCCCGGCAAAAAGCCAATCGAGAAGCCCCGTCAACAATGGCTGCCGACGACATCGCATCAACTGGAAAAAGGGCTGTCGTGAAGCCACAGGACTCGGTGATGCGATTATATGGAGTCTAGTGGGAATGGTGGGGAAATGGGGTCTGGGAAATGGTGGCTGGGAAATGGGGACAGCTTTTAACTTTCGCCTTGGCCATGCACACTGTAATGAAACACACTCAACTGAAACAAAGTTGTCCTGCACAGAGCAAAAATATGAGCACTGTTGTGGTCAGAAGAATGTAAAACAAATATTTTAAAAAATTATATAAACTATACAAAAAAGGGAAATAGTTTCAGGCTTTAACAATAACTTAATTAAGAGTCAGTAAATACATTTTTATTAAAATATAGCAACAACAACTCAAAGAATTTTCTCCTTGTGGCCATGTTGAAGGCTCTCTGAAGCCGTTGATGACGAATGCCAAGCTTGGGTCCGGAGCAAACAAAGAATGCAGCACAATTGGGCATCAATCATGCGCAAAATTGATTAGTTCAACTTTTGCACCCCGACCCGATCCTCAGCTCTGGCAAAATATTTGTGCGCATTTGACACGCTTCATTGTTATTAACGAGCCAGAGGACTGAGACTGTGGATGGTTCACATGATGTCAAAGGGAATGCGCTTAGCTTTAAATTTCCGTGCCAATAAGTTGCAGTCAGAGAGAGGGGCTGACAAAAAAATATAGCATACACTTGAGCGCTAGGCGACACCGTGCACGTCGCTAGGGCACGGGGCCAATTCATAAAGCCAGCAAACTGCAAACAGCTGTCAAACGACTACCAACAAGGATAACTATACGCACAAAAAATCGATTTCCAGTGCACAAGGAAAAAGGACGACAAAAATGTGACTGCAATATAAAAATATTTTAATTTAAAAAAACGTCAGCAACTTCTAGGAAATTTTAAATTTAAATGTATAAGTTCTGAAATCAGAATCCAATATTAAAAGTTTAATATTGTCCTTAAAAGAGATTTATTATTTTTCGTTTTGCGAAGAAGAAAATATTTTTAGAATAGTATAAACTGCATTATAATATCACTTGTTTTGTATAGCTTTGGAAATTTGATTTAGTAGCCTGGTTCTGCAGCCATATCTTTTTATTTTTCCCGTGCTCTCAAAAGCCATTTCCGTTTTCATTTCTCTAAAAATGACAATTTTCGCTACGCTCGCGGCTTTCTGCTGACATTCGTTATATTTTTTGAAGCGGAAATGCACTAGAACGAGTGCACGTACTTCCGGTTTATGGCTAGAGCCCAAAGGTTAAGAGGCACAATCACTGCAATTCAAGGCGATGAGCGGCGGAAACTGCATTTCCTGTGGAATACCAAATGAAATCAATTAGACCCCAGTAATCCTCCGGCCAGAGATTCCTTGAATGTCAGGCCAATTTACTGCTTTGTTTACTGCAGAAGGGACCAAAAGGACCAAACAGGATGACAGCCAGTTTCGCCATATAATTTATGGCCGCACACAGAACTCTCGCACAATCTGCGTTATCTGAGTGCGGCCAAAAATCACTCGGCAACGTTAATGTTTTATATGTCACTCATACGCCATGGTGCACTTGCCGTTGCCAGGCGCAGGCACTGAACATTTCCGCAAAGTATTTCCACCCGAGTTTTTCTTATTTTCGAGGGGGTTGTCAGATTTTACGCCATTTTTTACCATTTTTTTGTGCGAAATATGTTTGGGGAAATGTGTTGTGTGGAAAAAGTCGTTGCAGGAAATGCGTATATCGAAAGAAAAGTTTGGCTGTTGCGTTGTTGCCGTTTGTTAATTTAGCGGAAAATAGCTTTCTGCCATGGACAACTGAGCTGGGAACCAAAGAGCTGAGTGGTTTTTGCGGTTTTCCGCGGCGTCTGATTAAAATTTGTTTAAGAGTCTTTATAATTGCATTGCTGTTGAGGGTTGAGGGGTTAAACAGTGTGGGAAATTTTCTGGAGAGCAGCTCAGTCGCCGTGTTGCACGAATTAGCCTTAATTACCGCTAATGGGGGTAACTCTCACCGATGTCTAGACATGAAAATGGTTTTCTTCGGGCGTGTTTGCATATTACTTGGCTGGGATAAACACCTGTTTATTTGTATCTCATTGTGCGCTGTGTGCCCTGGCGATTATTCGCTTTGGCAGTGATGGCAAAGTCACGGTTTTATTTACCTGCGTAGTTAAACGGGAAAGAGAATGAAGGAAAGGGAGGGTTTTCGAAGGTTTTTTAAAAATTCTGAAAATTAAACAATAATAACTTCTTTAGGTCTAATGAAAGGACAACACTTTTAAACGCATTTCTCTAACGAAAAAATACTTTAATAAAATTAATAGTTATTTTCTTTATTACATTTAACTTATCACATTTTACAATCATCCTAATCTAGATTTCATATACTTAATTTAACTATAAACCCACATTAAGACCTGAAGCAATTCTCTGTTCCTGGAAAATGCAAAACTGAACAAAAATACGTTTCAAGGTGCAGCCACCCAGATACTCCGCATCACTGCTCGCCGCTGGCTTGTTATTTCCACCGCATTGTAAATTATAACACTCATACGCAGCGTGGTCCCTGCTATCTGCCATTGACAGTCGCATCAAACAGAACGACCCCCGACGATTAGTCAGCACGTGTATGTGTGTGTGGGAGGCGGGTTCCTTGGGCTCTGACGAGCGTTTTACATGTGATTATGCATTTGCCTCCCAGCCAGAGCAGGTTCACCTGCGTACACGTGCTCCCGTGCTCCCGGGGGTTTTCTCAAAATTTTCTCGGGCTCTTAAAACGGCGCCCCACCGAACACGTGAGATGGAATAACGCGCTTAGCGCCGTTGACGTCCGTACTCGTGAATAAATTGTTTATGTGTTTGCGTTAGAGCCGACTCGGCAGCAAAATAAATACAACAAATAACAAAAAAAAAATATGGGAAAAAAGCGAAGCGAAAGCAATGAAAATTAATGTGCATATTTTCATGACAGCCAACAATTTGCATATCAAGTGCTACCGGTGAGGGAGGAAAAACTGAAAAAAGAAAACTGTAGCTCTTATTTTACAAAAATATTCAAAATGTTTTATTGTTTTTCATATGCATATGAATGCTGATTGACATTCTAGGGGCTGGCGACAAACTCTCGGCTTCGCCGGCAAACAAAACTCTAATCGAGTTGTGAATGAAAAATAAATAATGCATAAATTAAATTTGATTGTGATGCCTCCTTGAGGTGACCTGCTTTCTCCATCGTTGCCCAGGGTTCTAGGGAACGAAAAAAGCCAAAAGCACAAACACAGTTAAACAAAGAGAGGGAATTGCACTGGGAAAAATTTTAAATGGAATCCTTAAAATAGGAAAATAAACTCTCCAATTGTAAATAGAGAATAAAAATAATAATTTTCTTCTTGCTCAAAGCTAATAATGATATTTTCCAGTCGTTTAGAATTTTCTAACCAATTTTTCGTCATCTGTGCTGTTAAAAAATAAAATAAAAATACAAGGGTTTCCTGTGGATATACAAAACAGTTAAAAACAAAAATAATGCCCGCAGTCATGCAAAAATTTTATTGCCTTTGTGCCGGTCGAAAGAGAGGGAGAAGGATTGCGGGGACAGGACGAGTGGGTCGAGCTCCTGACCGAGTTGGGTTTTTTGAGGAGCCCACTTTTCACCGGAGAACTTTGTTTATTCGGCATCAGCCAGCAGCAGCAGCAGAACAGCACAAGAGCAACAAATAAGCCAAGTTCACCATAACAAGAGCTCTGACTTTGGCCGTAAAAAAAAACCCGGCCACATCAGGTGCACTTTTTAGCCACACCACATCCTGGCCAGATTTTAGTTTTGCCTTTCCCCTAAATCACTTTTTGAGCTTCCAGCTGACGGAGCCTGACTCCCAAATGTTCCAGCATTCTCACACGAGCGCACTCGTAAAAAATATATAGTATAACCTTTGCCCTCCAGGCCTCCGCGCCCTCAAACGAGACCGAGGCAAGCATTTTATTTAAGTAATTATGCATAGATAAAAATGTTTTTGTTTTTAGCCAAACAGAGAGAGAGAGTGTGTGTGTGTGCTCACAAGTAAGTGTTGGCAAGAGGTTTTTAAGTGTTTGCCTGTTTTAGTGGAAGAGGTGCATCCTTGGCTGTTTTCAGCAATATTTTTATGGCAAAAAAGGTGGAAAATTACCCCAAACGAAGACACATGTTTGTCGCATAAAATGAAAATTGTTTTCCAAATGGGAAACTGCGGAAGGAAGTAATAATTTAAATGAGCCATAACTAAAAATACATTGTCTCCACATAAGTTTGTAAACAAAATGTATGAGCTTTAATATATAATTTCTTTGTGCCAAATGTGAGCTCCAGGACTCTGAGAAAGCACGTAGCCCTCCAACTTGGATTCACACGAAGGGACTTTGTACGCACATGGCTGCACTTATTTGCCTTTTATAGCAGGCAGTGTGTAGAATTTAGCACCAAAAAAGGAAAAAAGAGTAAAAGCATTTACCACGGACAAAGTGTCCGGGTAATGCTGTTAGAAGCTGGCCAGCCTGGCTCAGAAAAACCCCCCCCCCTTTGAGCTTGGTCCTTTCAGCTGTCACCTTCTGGCACTCAGACCTCACGAAACCTTCAGAGTTTGCCCCCAACTGTTGTCTCTGTTGTTATCTTTGTGCGGGGACAAAAGCGTTTTGGTCGAGTGTGACAGTAGCATATTCCTCGTCCTTCTGCTCGTCATCATCATCAGCCAGTTGGGATATTTAAACGGAAAACCAGAGGTCTGGCATTTCACCTTCGTTGGAATGTAAGCGTTGGCATAAATGCCAGACGCGTTCAAGCTGAGCCCTTACAAGGGGTTCCTTTTCGGCTTTGAGGATGAGCCAAAAACACGTCGGAAGTGTGTGTACTGGAAGCTCAAAGTTTGTACTTCATTTACATAAAAATTATGCCAGGAATCTAAAATAGGAAGCATATATTTTCTGATAAGAAATTTACATTCTTTGGAAGTGTTTGTTATTCAAGAAATATTTCAGACTCATGTTTAATAGTTTGACCTGAAATAGTAATAAATTCCTGCAAATACATTCCTTGTTTTTATATTTTTTCCTTAACATTTTCTTTGCAAAATTAAATGGAATTTGTTTCCGTGTGACTCAAATCTTGGCTATGCAAATCCCGCTGATAGACTGAGGACAACTCGCCTTGCGCGAGTAATAAACAATTTGTGCCAGCGAGGTCTAATGCAATTTCTGGCGGCATTGAGCGGGTGTTTAGAGGGGGTCTTTGGCGGTTGTCGTGCGCTTGCACATAATTGCATTTCATTGCGAGTCCCATTCCCGGCCTTCGGCAACTAGGGAGATGGAGGTGGAAGGTGGAGCCACCTTCTCACCCCCAATCTCCTCGTGCACTTAATCAAATTGAGCGCTCGGGCAAATGTCAGTGAACCTTGAGAGGCGAGAGTGTTCGCCATGCAATTATTTGCCACAGTTGTCCGCACAGTTGGCATAAGGTTCAAGAGCAGCAGCTCGGCATGAACTTAGCGATTGTCAGGACATTCGCCTGAGCACCATAAAAAGGAATAGGAAAAGGCGAAGGAAAACAGAGGGAAAACCAACAGGACAACATCACGTACCAGCCAAGTGCCCGGGGTGCAAACTAGTTTAGTTTCGAAAATTGCATGCCCAGATGGGACTGCAACGCCAGCGGCAGCAGCAGATCTCCAGGTGCTCAAGCTCCAGATCTGGCCTGGATTGAATTGGACATTCGTTCTCCCAGCCCGGAGTGGTCGTGTCCGCGCTGAAATTTACATTTCCTGCCGCCGCTGGCGCAGACCATAAAGTAATTTGTTTAATTCCATTAGTGCGCCCGTCTACGTGCCTGGCATTAAAATACCGCACCGGGGATGAGGTCTTCGCCTTCTCCTTCTCCTCTTGGTAGGGGTGTCTGAGTGGGTGGCGGCTATACACCACCCACTGACCGTGGACAGGGCGTGATCACGGGGCACATTGAAAATTTGTGCCAATTAGAGGCGCCTTGTTTCTGGTCTCCAGGCTCCATGGGGCGTCGTCACATTGCCAGACGATGCCAGAGCTCTCTGTAAATCAAATGTTTTTGTTTCCTCGGCCACTTTTTGCCCATCGAATGGGGGAATGGTACACAGAAAATAAGTTAATAAATTGATTTTATTTCGAAAAAAGAAAGTGGTCTCTGCTCAGCTTGAATTTTATGGAAAAATCGAAAGAACTTTATTTAAACTTGTGGAATGTATTTAGCCACAATTTCTTAATTTTTCTCTGATATTACCTAACTTTTCCTTGCAGTGTTTGTATTGCCTGCGCACATCTAATGAATTTTTAATGCACTCTCCTTGCCTTGCACTTTCAATCGCGATGTGTTTGCTCAGTTGTCAGGTTCGATTGATGTTACCCGCCTGCTACCAGAGGTAGTGGGGCTACAGTTGGGGGTTAAGGATGGTGGGTTAAGCGCTAAGGGTGCCGGGTTAGGCCAGCTGGTGTCGCCGTGATAGGGTTGTTGGGTAAGCCAAAGTGACACAATTGGAATGCGCGTGGACATGTCGCAGGTGCTGCGGGATTAGCATTGAAAAATAACTCCTCCCGTCAGCAAGGGAGGGGGAAGGGGATAAGCTGGCAGGAATTGATTGTATAAAAAGGATAACGAGAAGAGGTCAACGAAGGATGTAAGCCAATCAGCAGTAATGAATATAAATAACAAGCCGTTGAGGTAACATATGACGCAGTTAGTCAAAGGGTTTTACCTTCAGTTAAAAGATGATGTCCAAAAATAGTGGCTAAATATAACTTACTTAAAATAAAAGGAAAGGGTTTGACTCATATTCCTTTTAAACTAAATTAAGTCATTTAGGCTAATGATTAAAATTGAGCAAATAAAATTCTTCCGAACCAAAATCCCCATAATTTCAGTGGCATAACTCAAGTTTTAACTGAAAACAAGTTAATACTATGTAATTGATGGCTATATTTAAGACTGCCAAGTCGGCAAGCTATTTATTTAGCACGGAACGTGATCTATCCGAGCACTTTAATTAGCCATTCCCTGGCGACACATTAGCCGACATTATTCATGCCCGATGACTGAGCGAAATCAACGGCTCCGCTATGAGTTATGGCCATAAATATATAGTATTTCTCGTGCGCCTGCCCCACTGACCTGCCTTCCCTCGCTTTGACTTCTGCTTAACTTGGCTCAATTCGCGTGTCAGCTAATCGTAGGGAATTGTCTGCTGCTGCTTTTGTCGTCGAGGCCATTAATTCACATATGCACTCGGTAAATGTCTTCATTTCCGCATACGATGCGCCAGGTTATATCATCCAGTCGGGCTAAATATATATCTGCGCATATATGTATATAGTATATCCCCCGGAATAATATCAATAATAATACAGGTACATGCAGGTGACCAAACCCCTTTTGCTGAACGCGGGTATTTTCCAGGAATTCTCAAGGCGACTTCCCTCTGTGTGTGTGTTTGATAACTATAAAAACTGAATAAAACTGGGTGGAGTCCTGGCACACACACACACACACACATATATATATATATATAGTTATATGGTTCACCTGCATTCTATTTCTTTTCGCTTTTCACGCCTTTCGCTCCTGTGACTTGGCTATCGATTTTCCAGTTAAGCCGCCGCCATTTTTAATGGCTTTCATTACTTGCGCTTGTCCTGTCTTTTGCCTTAGCCCCCCCTGCTGCTCCTCCTTTGCTCTCTTTTTCCCATTTCCGTTTCCGCTTTTCTTATTCCTTGCTGGGTGAGTTGATTAAGAAGCGTCCTGCGAACATAAGTTAACCTTCTCTCCAGCGACAGAAGCGCGACTTTCATTCATCAACGAATTTAATTAGGCGGCGCATAATTCGTTATGAAATATGTCACGTTCGCCTTGCACCCACTAATGGAGTTCGAAAAGGCAGGAGGAAAAGATGGCAGGACAAAGGCCAGTTAATAATGCATGCTGGGCCATTTGGCCGTTGGCCTGCTTGGGCTGCCAGGGAAGTAAAAGTCAGACATTACGCATACGCCGCATGTAACGTAAAACCGCTAACGGGCCACAAAAGACCAGGCAGGACCAGAGCAGACATTTCCCTTTCCCACTGCTGATGAACTGAGAGAAATAAAGTTGATCAAAAGTAAACTAAATAAAAATTAGAAACAGAAAGCTTTATTTTGAAATATAATACATATAAATAAAAATGTTTATTTTCCCAAGATTTTATTATTTGACAAACAGAAAGATAGTTCTAAATCAGTCTTAAAAATATTTGTATGCTTCTAGGATTTTCAAGTCAATTCAATTGTATTTAGTAATACTTTTTAATTCATAAATTTATTCAAAACGTAGCACACTTTCTCTCCGTGCACATGTGTGCTCCTAAGTGTGGCGATGTGTAAAACATTTCCGGCTAGAACCCACTGCCTAGGTGCCAGCCCACCCAGGCAGCCGTGGAGCACCGCCTCTGAAAATCTGACTATGAAACAGAGGGCATTCGTCATTAAATATTTACACTTTCATAAATGTGTGAGTGCATTCAGAGGTCCTTAAATATTTTATGGCCCAAACGCAACCGGTGAAGGTGAAGGCCCCCAGAAGAAGGTGGAACCGGGGGAAAGGTGGACTCGAAAAAAGAAAACCATACAAGCGTGAAAATCGCAGAGCAACAACCAATGCAATGTTTGTCCAGGGCGCCAGGAGGCTTTGCCTCAGCGCCGCATTTCATTTTGATATTTTTGGCTCATTAAAAGTCAGCCCCGAAAAGAAAAAAGGTACCGGCCAGGGCACAAAGAAGTTCACGGAGTCGTAATTGTTGGGAAGTGACAGTTTGACACAAAGCCAAAAGACTGAAAGCTCTCAATGGAAGCTGGGTTGCTATTCGGTATTCGGTTTTGGGTTTCTGCCGGCTTTTCGGGCATCTGAATATATATTGTATATATTATATGGTAGGTATGTGTCTGGCCAGCAGTCTTGTGTGCTTGTTTACAAGTTCATCTCCTTGGTCTTGTCTGCCAAGTTAGTTCAAGCAGAAACAATATTTTAATATAATTATGCGGGGAGCACACAACTTTTTCCCCTTTTAATGAAAATATATGAATTGCTCTTGATATCACTCAAGTGATTAATGGCAATCCACATTTATTTAATTTGCAAATGCCCTTTCGCCTTCAAAGTAGTTTTATTACATTTCCATATCAAGCCAATAATTGTTTTAGCGGCTGATGTAATATTTATTAATTTGCATACAACCTGGCCAATGAATGCGCCACTTTTAGGGCCACTAAATGCAACTGTAATTGATGCTGCTGCTGCTGGCTGGCTTATCACCTTCTCGGTTGGATAATTTGTCCGTTTACAATGTGTTCATTTCCAGCCATTAAACGGCCCCTGTAATAGGCCAATAAAAATACATGCGACAATTTTCGACTAATGTTAACCATAAAAGCGGGACGCAAAACACAAACAAACAAAGTCTGGGAAACAAACAAATGAGCAGCAACACAAGCGAATATTTTCTCAGGCGCTAATTAAAATATACAAGCCACAAAACAGCAGCAGCCACAATGCGTCAAATGTGGCGTATACGTAATGTACAATTAAACACACACACAAAGCCAGAGACAGACAGACAGAGAGAGACATTGGCCAGGAGGGAAAGGACTATTCTGCAAGGGGGATCCCCCTTTTCTCAGTTCGTGCGTTCGCCTAATTGAATGTAAGCAACAAGAAGAACAATAAAAAAAATTGTGTATTACACAGGACAAAAAGGAAGGCTAGATTTATAATTTATCTAAATATGTTTTTAATTTTTCTTACCCTTTAAATTTAGAATAATTTGTTGTAATAAAAACAAAGAAATTCCCAACTTATCGAAGAATCCTTAAAGAGCTTTAAAGGACACCTTTATTTCCTGTGTGTGTAAATGGCTAAATAAAGTACGCTCCTTCCCTTACTTTAGTTTTCCTTGTTCCCCCGTCTGGCTTTGCTGATCCTGGCAAATCATTCAAATTACTCACAAGACGCGGCCGGCCACCAAATGGCGCTATAAAATTGCATTGTCCTTGTTTTTAGTTTGATGCCACAGCACGTAATGTTAATGTTTGCCTTTGACTTTGCCCAAAGCACTCACAAGCAAACAGGACGACTCCTCACAAACTGCGTAGAAGGCAGTAAGTTAAATTAAAATTTCATGGCATCCGTGCTCGCGAGGAGTCGCTTTCATCTCATTGGCTCCTTCAGCTCGTTGGTTGTTTGGTAATCAAATCAGCGACAGTTTCGCCAGCAAAAGGAATGCCACGGAATCCGGGAGAATAAATCTGCTTAAGCAGATTGTCTTCCTTTCCAAGGCAGCTTTTCCACGCTCTGCCGGATCGGATTATCAGGTGAGCAAAGTTTCCACAGCGTGGTAATTGAACTCATTTAATTTAGATTTGATGCAATTTACATTGACAAAATGAGTATTAATGGTAGGGCATTAGTCAGGGAAGAGAATTTGTTTTCGAAATTGTTTTAATTAATTTAAAAAAAAATCCAGCAGGCTTTCTTTGTATAAAATGTTCATTGTTGATCAAATTTAATTGAATAAATACCACTTTGTATAATTGTAATGAAACTAAATTAGTTTCAACTCAGTTTAATAATTTATAATTATATAACAGCATCGTTCTACCATTTATTAAAAATTATTGTTTGATTCTTAGTTAAAGTAACAACATGTTTCCCTATTTATTATTAATTCCCACTCATTAAAAATTTAATGCAGGCTTCACTTTCACACTTTTTCACTAAAATAATGGCATTCAATGAAAGGCAAAACTTAAACCGTTCGCATTTTCTATGCTTCATAAAAAGTAGATTTTTATGTTGCAAATTTCACACCTCACTAACTAGCGAACATTTTAAATTGAATTAAATTTCCAGCAGCACAAAACTTTGTCTTCCATGATGAATAATTTTGAGAAAGTTTCAGGGTGACAGGTAAAATGGAAAACCCAAATAAATAAATGGAGAAAAGTGAAAACTACTCACTCAGTTTATTTAAAATTTTCACTCAAAAAGCATAGAATTTCGCGAAGATCGAACTACTATATAGCGACACTAATTGATCGTTGGTAATTGGCAAGGTCCCGATGCTGACCCGATAACTGGTGCATTGATCGATATGCAGGCTGTGACGTTTATATGCAAATGACCCAACAAGTCGGCGGCAACTGATTCGAAACTTGGCCAGCGGGAACTTCAAAACTCTGGTCGCAGCGAGTGCAGCGCGTCGAAAGCCGAAACTGAAACCGAACCGAAGCTGAAGCCGAAACCGGGGCCGAGTGGCATCGGATCGAGCCGAGCGGCAGACGAGGTCCTGGAACGAGGACACGCAGCCGCCCCTGTCCTGCTGCTGCTGCTCCCGCTTGTGCTGGCCCCGTTGCCATATCGACGCCTCGGGACAAGTATTGGGAGTCAGGACTCGGGGCCCCAGGCTCAAACTCAAACTCAAACTCAGACTTAGGTATGGTTCTTTATTTTACTGGATGCCGCGCTCCGTCTGCTACGTTCAGAGTTCGTTGCGAAACTGTTTATTTTTTTGCGCCTCTTGTCCTGGCCAACTTCCTGCACACAGGTTCGAGTTGGATGCTCCTGGCTCTGGCCAAATTGGGTGGTAAACACAACATGAATGGGTCCGCTCTGTCCGTCGCCTTTTTTTGGCAGTTTCCGCTCGAGTGATGTAAGTTCTCGACACTTGTTGTTTGTATCTCTGCCGCCGCGGAGGAGAAACTTTCGCCTGGAGAAGTTTGCGGCGTCTTCATGCTAATGAAAGCGAAAACTTGCAGCGGCAGGAAGCTACAAGGACCCCTGTTGGCGAAAACTTTTAAAATTAAACGAAAACTTATTGGCTGCACATCGATTTCTTGGTACTGACAATAATCGTGATAAGGCAAAAGCTGAAACATTCCTAGAACAGGAGAGACTAGAATCTCTAAGAAAGGACTCATTGTTTCTGTGTGTCATTTAATGCCTTTAAGGGAGCTATAGCCACACCTCCTCTGGGTTCATCATTACACGTGGCGCCTTAGAAATGCCAAAGACTACCGCAACACAACACAACCCCTTGGAAACCACCAAGAAGCCCACCCTCTTCGCAAAATGGGCTCGAAGCCAACGCGGTTCGATGTTGCAGCTAGGTTTGTGTGGTCGCCACGGTAACTTCCGCCGGTTGGGAGTTTTTTGGGCGCAAGAGGTTAGTTATTGGGTTAGGTAACGCCGCCTTTAATTGGGTTTAAGGAGTCCAGGCCAAGGGAGCTTGGGAAATGCAACTCGGTTTGTGGCACACAGCAAACGACTATCGCATGTCAGAGTTCACGCCGGTCATTAGCATCGGGGCCCTTAAGAGCCCCTAAAAAGCGTGCGAGTTGAAAAGGTCAGTTGGCCACATTGGCAACAGCATCTTCGGCCGGTATCTCAGGATAAAAGTGTCGATTTCAGGCTGCACTCCCCTTATCCTGTGCCGCCATAAAAGTGCTTTTTATCCCTACGAAATCGGGTCAAGCACCTACATTGTGGCGATGCGGATATCGGGTTACCCAGCAGCCAGCCAGCCAGCAGCCCGTTAAGTTATTAACCTGCATTCGTTAGAGTTGGTCCCAAGCTCAGGATTCAGACATCAGCAACAGGAAACTCATTAGTTTTGATAGATGAACTCAGGTCGAAAGGAAAACTAGGCCTTAGGGTTGGGGGGAAAACGGAAGGAAACATCATTGATGGGAATTCAAAACCAAAGGGGGGTCCTGTGCTAACTAAAGATCATTATTCTGATTCAAGGGATTCAGGGAAAAACAACAAGTTCATCTGATAGTTAAACTTTAGAGTAAACAAAATAAGAAGAGAAGCTTTAACCACCTGTAACTCAAGATGCAAGGAAGAACAATTACACTGATCAATAAGCAAGGAGAGCAAGTTATAGTCCAGGATTAAGGTAAGCAAATAGGAATACTCAAAAAATGGAGAGAAGAACCCCATTCAAACTGTAACCCAAGATCAAAGGAAGATCGTTACACTGATCAATGAACCCAGAGTCCGGATCCAGACATCAACGTCATCTTTGCTTCCGATCTGTCTGCCGGGGGATCTCTCTCACTCTCCCTACCGATCGGTAAGATGTTTTTTCACCGCTTCCTGATGTGTCTGCTGTATCTCCCGAGAGCAACAGATGTTACTCTGCGAGATCAGTAACCATCTCGGGTTACCCCAGACAAGGATCCACTTTTTTAGCCAGCTTTTTTCTCTAATTTTTCTCCATCCTTCCTGCATACCTTCAGTATACTTTGTGCAATGCAATTGCAGGACAATGGTATTGGTACCATCAACAAGGATATCAGATGCAACACATTTTTGCCACCCCTCCCCTCCCCTTAGATAAGCAAGAATTATTGCTTTTCTTGTCTTCGAGCCACAGTGTTCTCCTCCTCCTATATTGTTGATGCCACTGGCGCAATGTAAAATGCCATTTCCATGGAAATCATTTAAAATGCGGGAGTTTTCAGTTTCAATAAGACTCTTTTGTTGTTGGCAATCACAGAAGCGCTAAGAAAAAACCCGCTTAATGAAGGAAGTTGTTGCCAATTGAAATTGAAGCAAAACATAAAGAGCTTATGAATTGGCCAAAATCAGTAGTGATTTGTATTCAAAGTACGAAGTGGCTTCGTCTGGGATTTTAACACTACAATAACAGCTTTAATTTATTGTATTTTTTCTGTTTAAATAAAATATATAAAAAAAGAAGATAATATCAAGTATGTAATATATTTATTTGAGAATTAAAATGGGTTTCCTGGAATTGCATTTGGAGCAAGTAAACGAATTCCTGGAACTGTTCTCATTGTTGATTAATTAAGCTTCGTGTTTACTGCAATTAATTGACTTTGTTTATTATTATTATTGGCTATAAAATTATGTCCATTTCTTTTAAGATTAATTGTTTATTAATAATAGAGGCGAAGAGATTAAATGATTTTGAAATGCTTTCTTTAAGCCATAAAACACTCTTAAGAAAACATATTTTAAAATGGTATTATTTATGTATTTAATATATATTTCTATATATTAATTTAGCTTTAATTTTATATTTTAATATTGTATAAACAAAATCCCCCCTGGGGCTTTCTGGTGTTATTGTTTGCGCCTCCGTTTATTATATTAAATAGTTAACGTCAGAAGCGGGCCGCGCACGCGCTCTTGCCCTCATTTGGCATGCCGGGCAGGGACTGCGACTCCGATACCCGCCGCAATATGTTTATGGGGCTCCGAGTACCGGGTTTCGAGCACTTGGTTACTGGCATCGGGCACCGGAGTATGTGACTAAGTCGCTGGATCTGGGCGTGCGAACCACTCCGCCTCATGATGGGCATTACAATCGGAGGCTTCATTGGGTGCGGACTTTCGGCGGCGACGAATGCGTGGCCGGATTGCCAATTCTGTGGCCCGGGACCAGATCCCAGGGGAGACCCTATTGCCAATGTGGTCTACGTGATTCGCTGGACATCGACCATTAGCCGGAAGAGGAAGAGCGCTGCCCAGGCCATCCCACAGCGAGCCCTACGTTCAGGAAGTCCGCTGGTTGCCGACGTCGTCGACCGGGTTCAGTGTCCGGTTTTTGTACTTGAAACCCAAATTACGCAGTTCCCGAAATAATCACCCAGCCCAGCCTCCGCTTCAGTGGGTTGTTATTTTTGGGGTTGAAAGTACCGCTAGGCGGGCTCACTGCAAGTGCGCAAGTGGGCCGAAAATCCGAAGTTCCCCAAAACCCGCTTGTGATGTCAGCAGAGCGTCGGTTCAGCGGGTTTTTTGGATTTGCACTGGAAAATGTGGGGAATCTGTATAATAAATAACACAAAAGAAATATGTTTATAAAATAAAATAATATGCTAAAATATACTATAAATAATTATAATATCTATCTATTGCCAATTTATTGTAAGGATTAGATCCAAATTTCTAGACGTTAGATCTTTAAATATTTAATTAATATATGTAATAAGGCCTATATGGTTACTATTACTATTATATTATTTTACTATGTATTGCTATTAGTTATTTATTAAACCTTAAAAAACCATTTTCGGGAAATCCCTTCAGTGTATTTTGGTTAATTGTCAATTAGCATTAAGAGTTCAAGTACTCACGTCAAGAGCGATTGCATAACAACGGAAAACTCGTTCGAAGATATATTCCTTGACGGATCAGTCACAGTCACAATTTCATCTCCAATTACTCAGTTTTACAATTATTTTAAACAAGTGTCGATAAAGTCATAAATAATTAACTAACCGCAAAGTTTGTTGTGATCAATTTAAAGGTGCATTAATTATACATATCTGTTGAATGCAGACTTGTTTGTGCATCAATCTTTAAGTTAATAGTTAATAATAGTAAATTATATATCATTTAATTTACAAAACATTAGCTTATCCTCTTAAAACATTATCAAATTTGGATTTAAATCATTTTGTAATTTACCATTTGAACTCTTATAAATTAAAAATGTTTGTTGGTGGAAAATTTCCCCAAAAAGAAGAGTAAACCTCACTTAAATGTAACTAAACCAGTTTAATTTAATTTATGCTCGTTAATCATCTTCGATCGCCATTTAAAAATCAATAAAGCCCAAAATTTATTGTGCGAAAACACGATTCCAGAGGAGACAATGACTGCCTCTTCGAATGACATCACAACGAATCTCAGACTTACTTCAGGAGGCACTTACGCACTGCATCGTTCAGAGGGTTGAGAGCCTAAAAATAATATGAGTATTACAGTTTTGTGCGATTTTATTTATTGCAACAGAGTCAGAGGGTTTTACCTTTGTTTTCTTAAAATATCAAATCAATCAAGTGTAAGTGTCGAATATCCCCGAAAATAACATAAAATAAGATTGGATATAACTAAGTAAAGTAGTTAAACGTTATACTTTATTATAATTTATTTATTAATTTTAAAGGGTCGGTATGTAGACCCTACTTATGATCTTGAAGGGACTGTGACTTCGGCTTATTTCCTGCAGCAGCATCGCTCGCAGCTGGGCTCCCTTAGCGTGCTTTTATTTGACCACCAACGATCGCCTGGAGGTGGTGGCCTGCGGCATGGAGGTGTGGGTCGCATTAATCAACGGCCTGAATTCCTTTTTAATATTTGACTATTTTGATTTTGTTTCAATTAAAAAAAAAATATTAAAAGCTTTAAACTATAATTTAAGCAAGAAAAGAAAACAAATTTGGAAAGTCAAAGGCTTCTATAGCCTTCTTCAGTCCAATAGAATTAGGAGTTAGAATAAGACATAAATAATAACTTAAAGAAATGCATTCAATTTTATACCTAGGTTTCAAATTAAAAAATAATAATGCTAGATTCCATTTAAAAATATTGCATAATTTTCTTGTTTATATTTTTCAATATCTTATTTTTATTTTTATTTTATAAGTGAATGGGGACTTATTGAAATCGAAAGTATTTTTGGCCATCACATTTCTTACTTTACTTTTACTGCCAACAAAAAGACCTAGGATTTTCGCATTGTATGAACTTAAATATATATTTTAATAATATAATTTTTTTTGAGAAATTCTAAAACTTTTAAACAATTTTAAAATTTAAAATGTTTGTAAATATAACGATGCCAATGCTACCCATCTGCTTATGCTATAGCAGTGAACTTTTGCCTGCTTGCTGCTGCACTGCTTGACATGCTTGAACTGCTTCTTCTTGTGTTTTATAATAAACCCAATCTCTGCCACACTTACGCAGCTGTTCAAAACTAAATCGCAAAATAAAAACAAATTCCTTAAGTTTAGTAATAAAAACGATTAAAATGGACACCGTCAAAGAACTAGTACAATTTATGCAGCCCAATCAACGACTTGACCTCAAGGCAGTGGCCCTGACACATGTTTTAGGTGAGTTTTAGATGTAAACAAAAACTAACTGGCTGCACGTGCATTTGTTGTGTCGTCACGCCGCCAAAATATGTATTAATACCAATTTTCCCATTTTAAAGGTTTAACTGGCAGCGCAGAGGGCAAATCAGCCATACTTTCGCTGGACGAAATGTTAATGGCGATATTTGGACTCACCTACGACGATAACTCCACAGTGGCCAAGGACGCAGTGCTGAGTTTGATCAACTTAACCGCCGAGGAGGAGGGGGCCGTTCAGGTGTTCCGGCTGGCTAAGCAAGTGCAGCCAGTAGGTTTCAAATACTTTAAATACAAAGAAGAACCTTCAATATAACTTATGTTTCCTCTCCCAAGACATTCCCCATCGTGGACGTGGCCGCTACGGCTATAGCAGACGAGCAGTCCGTTCTGGCCGATCCCTGGAGCATGGTTCTCAGCAATCTTACACGCGTCGAGTCGCTGGTCCACGAGATTCTAGACATTTTGGAGCGCGGCGATCAGACACTGCCCCGTCTGGCCAAGGCCTTTGCCCAGCTGGACTACAACAAGAAAAAGTGCAAGCTGCACTACCTTGCGCCCATCTTTTGCAACCTTACGCAGGTACCACGCGGCAGGGAGCTGTGCTGCCACAACCGGTACAAGCTGCTGGAGAAGTTACTGCCCTTCGCCTCCTTCGAGGGCAGCGTGGTCAGGCGAGGCGGCACCATTGGCATACTGAAAAACGTCTGCTTTGATGCGGTCTATCATGATGTCATACTCAACGAACAGGACAGCATTTTGGTGGCCATTCTGCAGCCACTGTGCGGGCCTGAGGAGTTCAGTGACGAGGACAACGACAAGCTCCCCATTGAGCTGCAGGTGAGTAGCTTAAAATCCATAGAACGCTTTTGGTAAAAGTTTTGCCCTTGTCCTTTCAGTATCTGCCGGAGAGCAAAGCCCGTGAAGAGGATCCCGATCTGCGTAAAATGCTCCTAGAATGCCTGCTTCAGTTGTGCTCCACTCGTCGCAGCCGAGAGATACTGAGAGCCAAGGGCACCTATGAGATTCTGCGCGAGTTACACAAATGGGAGGCCAAGGTGGGCAGGGACAGTGACTGCCTGCTGGCCTGCGAGAATGTGGTGGATATCCTGATCAAGTATGTGACTTCCATAAGCTATTACGACAGCCATATCTAACTTTAAACATCTTAAATTTCAGGAAAGAAGAGGAGATAGGCCTGGACAACTACAAAACTGTAGAGGTGCCAGCAGAACAGGCTGAGAAATTCGTGCAGGAGGATGCGGACTATGTGAAGACATTGCTAGATTAAAGAACCTTTCCCCCACATTTGTAAATATGCGTAGTTGTAGTGAAACTCATAGAATTTTCAATATATGTATGCAGTTTTTTTTATTCAGAAATGATGATAGTTTCAGTTGCCCAAAAGTGTTGCTCTAGAAAAGGTCGTACGCACGCATTTAAATGCAAGAGAAACAATTTCGATTTTCAATTAAATTTGATTAGTTCAAGTAGCGTCGTTATCTAGTTTATCTAATTACCGTTAATCCACCTCAATTGTATATATATAAAGTTCTCCTTAAGTGCTAGATACATTTGCCTTCAAAAATGCTTAGCAACTGGCTTGCCATGAAACGTTTAATGTACTTTTGTGTTCTTTTTACAAACATTGCTTGGTCGTTCATTGTATGTGTGTGAGAGAGGGTTGAATAAATCGCCTTTCTTGCTGGCCAATAGTGGATGCAAAGACCTTATAATAACAAAATGCACAATACCTTTGAAGTATCATATAGCTATCAATCTCTGACTTTTGAACAGAGTTTCAAGTGAGGTCGTTATTAATCTTGTTATTATAAGGCCCTTGGTAGGTGCATAATGCTTTCATATATTTAAATTGTTTGCTTTTGATTAGTTTGCGTTTAGTTTTGCGTTTGCAAGCAAGCGATTTCAGCTTAGAGAAAAATGTGAACCATCTGAATTTCGCATTCATTCAGTTTTATCAAAACTTCTCCACTTGTTTATACATAGGTGTTGGTTTTTCATTTGCGGAAACCATTGCAAGCTCGCTTAGTCCGAAAATTGTTTAAAAGTAAAGACTAAACACGAACAATTCCAACTGAAACAATTCGATACATCACCGAGATGTTCGTTTTGCGTTTATCAAAATCTATTGCCGTCGATTCCCTAGCCTTTGTTTAGTTTGGTCCTATTGGTTCTCCGCCTGCCTCCGTATCAAAATTTAGTTAGACTTTACAATTAGGTAATTAGGCTACGTGTAAGTTAGCGAGTTTAGAATTAGTCGTTAATGAGAGTAGCTTTCCTTCAACATTATTTTTGGTTTTGTTAACTTAGAACTGTTTCCTGCATAATTGGGCGATTGTTAAAAACTGCGATGACAAGGTAATCGGAAGTGTTATTCCAAGAAATTTGTACTTAAAAATAAAACAGAAAACACCTTGGCAATCATTTAAAATAACCACTAAGATAATGAAGTTTTATGACCAGCTAAAAATCGATTAGATCCCACGAGCTTCTACAAAAGGTAATGAATTTATTTGTGATTAACAGGTAATAACCGGAGCATTTATCTCGCCTCCATGCGACGCGACAGCACCTCGTAGGCAAAGATTTTCACCTCCTCGGAATCGTAGGGAATGTACAGGCAGCCGTGGGATGGATGCACCTTGCCCACGGTCAAGCTGCCGGCATGGTATCCCCTGCCAGCGTACAGCGTCTCTCCATCGACATTCTGGCCCACGCGCACAGCTCCGGGCGGCACTTCGCCGTTCTCCGCCGGCAGCCACTCGTAATTGAAGCCGCTCAACACCTCGTAGTTCTCCAGCTCCACCTCCTGGTTGGCATAGGCCACATATGCCTTGCCCTTGTTGGGAATAATCTTGGCCGGCAGCATGTCGTTGCAGTAGAAGGCACGGCCAATGAAGATGGTGTCGCCATCGGAATCGTGGCCAGCAACAACGGCTGCCTGGGGGATAGCGCCGTTGCTGAAGTGGAGCCAATTGTGACCTACATGGAATAGGAAGTGTTTCCTTTAATCGGAAGGTTCCATCAGAACAAAGGTGTCCGCCTGGGGCTTACCGTCCATGTCGTTAGAGCTGCTAGAATGTACTAAGCAAGTCTGATCGTAGCCGGTACTTGGCCTGGCGATACTGTTCGCCTTATCGGTTATCCGGGCAAGACCAGATAACCAATCAGTCAGTCGGTGATTCAAAAATATTAGTAGATGCAGACATGCAGACATACAGAAGTTTATAGGACAGACTGGTGTCATTTACGACCGACATTTATGGCTTGATTTAAGGCTTAGGCAGGTCCGGAATGGGGGAGTGCAGCCTTAATAATTTCAAACGAATCTTCTTTCGAGGGGGAAAATTATTAAGAATTTGAAAACACTTGAGAAAGTAGCTGGTTATCTTTCTTGATAGAAACTAATAAAAATAGAGGTGACGTTTTTATGTACTTAAATTTGAAGAGAAACAATGAAGAATATTACTGAATGAATGAATCTTTAACTTTTGAGGGCAAATCTAAATTCTTTAAAAATAAAATAATATTATAAATCATTCACTTAACTCACTTCATAGAAATATTTTCACTTAGTTAATGTGTGAAATATATTTTAAATATTCTCTTCCTTCCCTTGACTCGCAGTTTTCGTTTGCTAATTTAACCCACTAATTCATTTACACATAACTATTTATAATTTATAATTTGCCCAAAAATTCAGCATTCGTGAATGAAATTTCAATTTAAATTTAAATTGTTGTATATGTACAATACTTTTGTCTAGAGAGGCAACAAATACTTATTCCTGTCGGGGTAAAACGCATCGTATATAAATCGAAAAACACTATATGCGGCGACAGCATTTAAAGTCTAGGTTCTGTTCCTTAGAAGCTAAAAATAATTGCAATTAGAATTTGAATTAAGGTTGCATTTTTCCTTTGATTTTTACTCTCGAATGCTTAGCATCTAAAATAGTTTCGTTCGCGTTCATCAATTATTGTTAGATAGTTGTTAAGTATTCATTTATAAATCACATAATTGCTTGATGAATTCCATAATGTTGGGTGTGTTAGTGTGTGTGTGTTTGGTTGAGCGTGTCCTGGCTGTAGTTGCTCGGGTGCGTTTACTGTTAGGTGCAATCCTAGACACTGAGAGATTCGTAGAGGAGGAGAGACGCCAAAAGATAAGGATTCCCGTTCCCGTGCAGCCTAATTAAATGCCTTCCTGCTGCCTCATAGCTCCCGTTGCTCCACTCAGTGGTACTGCTACCTGGTGGTGGCTAGCAGAAGCACCGCCAGGCTGAGCAGGTGCCGCATCAGGGCCTCCAGGTCCAAGGGATTCTGGCCCGGCCTCCTGGCCGAGTTGCAGGCATCCGCATCGCTGCAGCTCTGCAGGCAGCCGTGGACATACCTGCGACAAGGAAACGACTCTGTTAATGCTAAGTTATGGTTCTGATACACTGAGAATAATTATTTGCAAATAAGTAATATGATTGAATTAAAATTACAATTATTCTAGTACATATTTATCCTATCATTTTTATTTAAATTAAAAAGGAAAATGTTTTAAAATAATAAAAAACAATTACTGATCATAAAATAGAACTTATAACTTGATATTTATCTGTGTAATAACTCAAAAATATTCCAAATTCTTACTTATCATCGTAGTAGAATTTTCCGCAGTGCGACATTCTTATTATCTCGGTGTCGGTGGTCAGGGTGCCACTGTCCAGGGCACAGCCTCTCACCGTTATCGTCTCTCCGGTTTCATCTGCGGCAAACATGGAAATTAGAAGGACGAAGTTGCAGAGTGTCATCCATCACTCCACTTACCATAATAGCCGGCGATCTTGATGCAGGCGGTGGCCGGGAACAGACCGTCCCGCCCCTTTCGACCGCCCATGCAGGGCGACTCCAAGATGGCCGTGGAGTAGTTGTTGTGGAACGGATCGTCGCAGGCCTTGTTGGCTCCATTGTAGGAAACGCACTTGAAGCAGTCTATGCAGTAGCCTAAAGATATTTAAATATTTACCATTAAATAGTTAATTAAATGCAAACAATTCCAGATTTTCCACTCACCACTTCGAATAAAAAATCCGAGCAGCAGAGCCAAAATGGCTATTGATTCGATAATTGAACTGGCCGCTGCCATCTTTCAATCTCACTCAGCTCTCAGCACTCACACAGGATTCGCAGGACTCACAGGTTTACCAATTGTGGACATTCCATGGGCTTCCTCTCATGCGGTGCGGTCTCTGCAAGGGGAGCAAGCGTCGAAAGGGATTAAAATTAACAAGTGAATTGAAGAAGCTTAAAAAGTTTTTCGATTTCCCGCTGAAAATCTCCGGCTCAGCGTTCTCGAGAGCCCATAAAAAAGTTGAAACGAAACGAAAAGTATAAACGAAGGCAATGGCTATAAAAATTATATCCACAATCCGGAGAAATGCAATTCCAGAAAAAATGACAAAGGAGCGTTGGCGGAGAGACTGTCGGCCAGGATGAATTAAAGGTAATAAATTGCAGAACGCACTTTTGGCACAATGCCGCCCACTCTCTGTTACTGTTTCAGGTTTCTCTCGCTCCTTTTTTATTTTTGTTCCATATTTTTATTGCCGAAGTGTAAATAATTGGTTTTCAGTCGATTTTCGTGTCGAATATTGGCCATGTGCTCCCCGAATTTTTCTCGGTTCCCCCTCGTTTTGCGTGGCATGTTTGTTGTTGGCACTTTTAATGGCCACTTCGTTGGCCCAAGGTGTTGTTGGGTCAACTTTTTCGGGGGGTTGTGTTTTTCCTTGGCTTTTTGTTTTATTTTGGGTCCTCTTCGGGCCCGGGGCAACTCGAATTATGACAAATGATTCTGACTTACGGGCTGAAACTGTAGCTAAGCTCGAGAAACACAATTTATGGGGCCAGAGCGTGGGGCTTAAAGCGATTTTGGGCGTGACCCATTGCGGCTTTAAAGAACACAAAGTGGAAAAGTCGAAACTGAATTTCCCTGTCAGCTGCAATAATTCCATCAATCTCTTTGCCAGGCTCTTCGACTGCTATCCTAACGAATCTGTCATCATGACAGATAAATATTATCATTGGAACTGGAACTGCACTGACGCTCGGGGGATATGCATAGCCTTTGGATCAATATTTATTGCAAATTATGGCACGACCACACAATTTCCGTGTGGCCCACGGGGCGTATGTGCAATGTTCCAGGCAAACCGCAAGCGGTGTGCATTAATTATGCGATTTTGAGTGTTTTGAGGGTGTGAGTTGAGTGTCGGTTTTGTGGGTGTGGGTGTGGCAATCAGACATTTGCCCGCAGTCATTTGTGGCCTAGCCCGTCGAATTCCTGTCACTTGTTTCAGATGGGGCTTCTCTCCTAATGTAATTAAGTTTCCTTATTAAACCGAGGCTCAGGTGAGTAACTCAGTAACAAAGCTAATAAAGTCAGGCGCCCGTCAAGGTGGGGCATTGGAGGTGGTGAAGAAATTTATAATTAAATCCCAAGAGTTCCAATCAGCATCGAGGCTGTGCTGCCAGAGCTATAATTGTGTGGCACATTTTCATCTATTTGCAAATTAGCCACTAAGCAGTCGAACGAGCTGCCAAACACATTTTCCCATTCCCCCTTCCGACCCATATTACCCTGGCTGAAAGCCAAGGGTGGCCGGAAACGGCATTCACTGGCAGTGTTGACGGAAACGGAAGCTGGTCTCCCCCAGCTTCAGCCTCAGCCATTTGCCCCGCTCCTTGTCTTTGGGCCAAATGAAGTTTACCTTTTGTTCATTGTGCTGCCAACGTTCAATATGCATCACTATCCTCTCGGTCTGGGCCCCATAAATACTACTACACAGAGAGAAAAATAGTAAAAAATTCGTAAATATTTAAGAATATTTAAAAACTTTCTTTAGAAATGTGCATTGAATGGAACAACTTATTAAGGTTTCAGAAATATTCTAAGTTTTTATATTTTATGGCTTCTTCGACTGATTTGTTTTCCGTGCCGAGACAGGGCTTTGTCTCTCACTTCCAGCCAGGAGTCGAAGTGGCCATTGTCCCCGTTTAACGACCATTCATCCGCGTGTCGTGGTAGGGGCGCATCCTTTGGCCCGTTGCTCCTTGGCCGTACTTACTTAATTTTGTCGCTTTGACTGGGCCACAATCGAATCAGCCACGAAGGCAGCCAGGCGAACAGCCGTCAATTTCCTTGGCCAGCTGCTGCCACAAAAGTTTTATGACAAAGCCAAGGGGCAGTCAATAAAGGGTCCTGCCCTGCCCCTCATGCGAATGTGTACAGGCGAACAATTAAAAGCCCTCAATGTGGCCTTTCTCCTTTGGCAGGACATTAAATTAGTCGCCGCTGCAAAATTGAAATCTCCCCGACTCGGCTCGTGGATTGTCGGAATTTTTTAATAAAGTTTGTGCAACCTAATCGCGTATTCATGGACCCAACTTTGCCCGTGGCGAACATTAAAAATGAAAAATGAAGGCAAAGTTATCCCCGAATCTTCTCCCTTGACAAAGTAGCCCGCTCAATTGTAGGCCATTAATTTCTTAATCTGCCTGTAAATGGCAGCAACCCAGGCAGGACAAGGTGGAGTGGGCACCTCATTAGGCCCAGGGTCAGCTTTGATTGAGCGGCCAACACCTAGGGGGAATTTTTGAGGCGAATGGAGAATGGAAATTCCGACTACCTATGGGGGCCCTGCAGGTTATGGGGTAGGTTTATTTTTTGTCTCAGTTTGAAATGATTTATTATGATAAGGGCTTCCCATTTCCGATTAGGCAATAATCAATCGCTAACACATTCCGCCCAGTGTTGGTTACATGAAGCGGGGGATTTATGCAGCCTTTTTGAAAGGATGTCATTATTTCATATCCTGGCAAGTCATACATTTTCTTTCCTTGACTCTGGTCTTTAGACTTTGGAGAACTTGCGAAAGTTTTGTTTTTAGATCAACAAAATATTTTTCTTTAAATAACAATACTCATGAAATTATTAACTGACAATGCTATAATATTTATACAGGAGTTAACAAGGCTCTACTTTTTAAAACCCTTTTTTTCTTAAGCCTTATGGTTTTATTGTTAACTTTTCGAAGCTGCCCAAAAGCTATAAATCCATTGTTATTACTGCCCAAAAAAGTATTGTACTTTTCCCTGAAAATAAACTTTGTAATCTGACATTGCATACCTAGCAGCACTTTCTGACCTCCACACACACGGTAGTCATCCAGCCGTATGGGAGCTCACCTTTAATGCGCTTGCACCTGGTTCTCTCGAGGGAGAAATTAATTTCACGCATCGCACACTCATACACACGGGCATTGGCACACACACACCCACACACACACATTCGCAGACAAAGTCTCATTTGGGTTAAATTTGCATAACTGCAGCGTTAGTGCAATTTTCGCGGGGATGGAAAACCGAGAGTCGCATTTGCAATTCGCAATTGCAGTTAGCCGGGAATGGTTGGCAGAGCATGTCATAACCCCAAGAATGTGGCAATAAAAGTTGTATCTAAGCTGATTTTAGGGACAAAATGACACTCTTTAATTTTAAATATGTTTCTTCCAAATTACATAAATAAAAGAAAATGTCCGTTCTTTCTTTGATGAAAAGCAGAGTGTTTTTTCTTTTTTTTCACGCATATTTACACTCTTACCAAATGACAGCTGAGGAAGTGAAAACTCATCAGAGGACCAGGCCTAACGAAAATTTCATTAAAAATTGTTGACTTGTTTATTTAATGGCATTTTTGGCTTTTTAATAGCAAGGACCGGAAACTACTCAGCATGCAAATTGAATCAATTAAGTGGGCAAATATTTGTAAACGCTGACCAGGACCTAAGATGGCAGGCGCTTAAGTTTTATGCAGCTCGTTGCTCATAATTCCGGGGTACGTGCCTTCAAGGCCAATTAACTCCTAACGACCTCCACTATTTATGGGCCGTGGGCTTCCCGGAGAACCTTTTAGCCATAGAAATGTCCGGGACGCACGCAAGGCGATGGCAAATCGGTTGCCGGAATAAAAGTCGATTTATGTCCGGGTCAAAGGGAGCTTACTAGTGATATGGGTCCCACATGACATGACAACACTAGGGGACGACGTTGAGACATTTTCAAGGGGCTCAGCTTATTGCCATGCCCACCGCCGCCTAAGCGTTTCGACTATTTTTGTTTTAAGCTTTTCAATCAGTGAAAATTTTGTGGAAGCCAATTTAAAAATTTTGTCTTTCTGGTTTGGGGAATTAAATCGAGTAATCCTGTTACATGTGCGGAAATAAATTTAAATTCAGGAAGTCAGAATGTGACACCACAAATGCGGATCGAATCAATTACCTAGGGAATAGCAGCAATCAACTTTATTAAATTATTTTTTTGTTTTATTATTAATTTGTAACAATTTTTAAATTGTGAAATGTGAAGAAATTTAAGCTTTCTTTAAATGGTGTTTTATTTGTGGGAGAACTTTAATAAAACTTTTATTTAGTTAAGCTGAAGATAAGTTAACTTTATTAAAATGTAATGGGTTAACTTAAATATTATATTATATAACATTTCTTTAATTTGCTATTAAAGCTATTAAACCCCTTAGTTTTGTCTGCATTTCAAGCTGTTCAAGCCACTGAATTAAGACCAATTGCCACTTTAATAAGAGCGCGACTCAAGATAAGAGGAAAAGGCCACAGACTGCCAGCAAGCTGATTTTCAGTTTTTCTTTTTGAATGCAAAATAGCTAAGCCACCAGCCAACCCCTCCCTGTTTTCCCCGACAAATTGTGGGCGTGAGGGTATTGTGATAAAAGTCGTTGACATCGATTCGAGGAATACTATATAGTACCTTCTCTATCGTGTGTCTGTCTATGCAGTGTTCAATGACTCTCGACCGCAATTGGTTGAGCAGGCAACATCGAGGCTCTTTTGTGGTCTCCGACACCTTTCCTTTTTTTCTAGTCCTCGACGATTTCGATGCTCACACGGTTGAGTGGTCAAAGGGAGCAGTCAACAGGTACAAATCCTGTCCAGGTGGTTAAGAGTATCTCTAAGCCACTTTCAGCTCCTCTTTTAAGCTTCAAGTTTCAGCGTCATATTATATTTTTTTTATATATATAAAATATTCTCCCTATTTCAGTGTGGAACTCTGCCATTTTTTTTCAAGTTATTACCTTCCATTGACCAAAGAAAAACAAGCTTAATCCGCTTTTCAGATTTGCAGTTAGAAACAAATAGCGGAAAAGCACCCAAGACGACGAATTGAAGTTTATAAGTTACTTGGCAATCTAAATTTTTAAGCAATTCCATGAATAACAAAATAGCAATCAACACATTGCACAAAGGCATGGACCGAGGCCAAAAGGAAAAGTTCTCTATCAAACTCAAACTCCTGGCGGTATCTGCTCCTCCCCGCTGTCTGCTGCAAACTTCTGCCGAAGAAACTCAATTTAAAGTTGAGTGTGTTTGTGTGCTGGGATGACTGAATGAATGACATATTGAATAACTGAGTGAGCTGTCTCACGGAGCCCGGCGAAAAAGGGAAACTTTACAGAGCGAAAAACAGAAAGTAATTCGGTCTAACCAACCGGCAATTCATTTTATTCCAGACACCTTTGGGCTCATTCCCCCGCGGGATAACCACTACCACATACCGTAGTCGTGTGTTATGTTAATTAATGCGCCTCTGACCGGAAAAAACAATTCTGTAAATGGGTGAATTTAAATTTTTCACACAGATATTAAGGCACTCAAAGTGGCTCTGAGGGCTTGGCAGTTTTGTGGCTTGTTGGATCTAGTAAATGGCTTGTATACATATATTCATGTAGGGTTGACCATAAAACTAGAAGGAGGTTTTACTAAATGGGATTGCTTTCTGAGCTGAGCAGCTGAGATGTTGTAAAAATTCTTGGCATTACTGGCATACATTTTAATCGCAGCTATTTGCGTTTTAAATTGTTGTAAAGGTAATTATTATATCTTTGGATATATACAGTTTCCCCTTACTTGCCTTGCGCCTAATTTACACAATTCTCTTTAGGAATATCACATTGCCATGTCAGGTTTAATTATCCCTTTAATGTCTGTAATTGCTCCTACTTAATTCATGAACTAAACTCAAAAGCATATCATAAACAGAAAATGAGAATAATAAGTAGATAATGTCCTGGCCAGGAGAAACTTTACCATCAGTAAGAATGAGGGCTTTTTCATCAGACAAAGTGCATTCAAACAACTGCAGACAGTTTGTGGCAAAGAGTTCGAGGGGGGAAAAAACTAGCAAACCACAAAGTAAGCCGCAGGAGTTCATTCCTTCAGCCGCAGTTCGTATTTTTAACATTTTATTTCACTGCATATTTATTTTAATTTAAGATAGCCATACTTTTTGCAAACAAACTTTACTGAACGCCGCAAAGTATGCAACTAGAAACTCTGAATAGTTGCAAATTCCTTTTGCCAAAGTGAAAAAATCCTTGGCCTGCGGAGTAGCCTTTTCAAGCGGCGCAACTTTAGTTGAAGTCTAATGAAAAGCGCCTTTCATGGTGGTTATATGCCAGTTGCTTCTTTTCTGAGCCTGATAAAAGTTCTCTTCATTGGTGGAAATACTTTGTAGGAGAACTGCAATTTTGTATTATTAAATAGGAGCTATTTGCTGTGTGATTCTTAAGGAAAAAATAAGCGTGAATTACTATTTTATATACTACTATTTCTCACCTAATTCTTTCTAAACTTCGTGCAGCATTTAAGGACTTAAATAAAGCTTTCCCTTCGATGCAACATAAATAAATTATCACTCAGACCTCCTCACAGCTCAACTACTAAAAACTTCCATTCCTTATTTAATCCTCCAACAGTCATTTCCGTAAAAGTGAGCAGCCGGAAAATCCTGACTGAAAATATTCATACCGTAAGCAGACAATTCAATTTGTCTTCGTGCGAAAATGCTAAAATAATTAAGGCGTGCTCCGAACAAATAATGAACTTGCGAAACACTTTTTTTCCTCCCTCCCCGCCTTCCGTAAGACAGGGTGAAAACAGCATGAAATTATAAAGCGGTGCTGAAAATGCAAAAAGTTGTTGCCATTTAAGGAAAACTTTCGACTTAAGAACTTGTTCTTAAGGCAGGCGGGTGCAAAGTTTTTCAATAAGCGGTCATGCCAAAAACAAGCCAAGTGGATTCAGTCAAACGCGCCATGAAAAAGCGGAAAAACTACACAAATGTGGTAGAAAAACCAAAATGAAAACCGGGGGCAAGTGTAATCACAAAAAAAAAAATGGCTGTGCCAAGGCCATACGTAGTACATTATAACTTAAGTCAATAAAAATAATTGAAAATCAACAGCAACGGAACTTGGAGTAATGAACCCAACCATGTCGACGTTCTCTTCCGCTGGCAAATGGCAGCCAACGCCTTCGAAAGCCATCGAACGGAGTCCACAAAATCGAAATAAAATCGAAGCCACCGCAAACAACAAAAGGTATGGGGGCAAGGAGTTTATTGAGGGATTGACGGCACGCAATAAAAAACCAAGGCGAGGCATAAAAAACAACGGAAAACTGGAAGGAAAAACCAGGAAGTTGAGGCCTCCAGCCGTACGAAAGGTTTGACATAAATAAAACATCAGTTGACGTTGTCAGCTTTGCGGGTAAAATAAAAATAAGTATTCTGCAGGCGATTGATGTTTTGACTCCTAAAACTCAACGGGTTAAGACTCTGAATTAGTATGTTTTTTGGATATCATGGATATACGAGTATATTGATTTGCTGAGCAGTGAAAATAATATATATTGTGAGAATAAATTTGCTCACTAAGTTAGGTCGGTCTAAATTACGTTTATTGTATTTTTCTACCAATTTTTTAAACGCTTAAAGATGTGATTCTAACAGCCTGTTGGGTTTTTTGCTCGCCTAAATAAAACATTAAATCAAAATAATATTTTTTTCCTTCGCTGCAAGCTCATTGTTACGCAGAATTAAACCAGAAATTACATGGAATTTACAGCGGACAAAAAAAGCATTTCAGCCACATCATCAAAAATGTGGTAAATTAATAAAATTCATATAATTTTCATACACAAAGCTGCTGTGCGTACATAATTTCAATATACGAGGCATATAAAAGTGGGATCAACAAAAGCGGGATAATTTTTTTTGCTCTTTTGTGTGTGCATTATGCAAAACCCATCAGAGGCAAAAATACACTTTAGTTAATAAAAGCGGTGGACGGATATTTAATTTTCGTTATGCAGCGTTAACAAAGGACGAGGGAGATGATTGGCATTGTTGTTAAGCAATTCCATGAAAATATGGCTTTAATCGCTGCGGAGTGGGCTCTCCAGCTCACTTGGGGGACGACCCAAAGTTGACCCCGCTCGACCTGGCCTGCTGTCATTTTTGGCTGATTGTGCACCTTTCAGCCATTGGGAGCAGAGTCCTGCGATAGACAAGGCAACTTGTGGCAGAAAGTTTGCGGCCACAACCGAAGTGGATCCTTCTGTCAGTGTCCTTCCTCCTGCTACCTCTTCTCCTCTCTGACTTCTGATACCCGACAAAGTTTGATTAAAAGGCTGCCAACAGGGAAGCTCACGTTGCAATGGAACAGGATGTGCAGATTTTCAAATTGGGTTGGAAACTAGTAGGAAAGGAAATTGGGTTTATTTCCTAACCCGTAGCTGTGGCGCAATATAGGGCTTTAATCTGAATCATAGGTATGCATTGAATCGATTTGTACGGGGAATTAAATCATAAAAGTGTCCGTTGAGGAACAAACTATATGAATGAATAAATATTTACCAAAATAGATATATATATCTTTTAGTTATCTGAAAAAATAAGATTAATAAGGTACCTTAGTAAAATTGGTAGGCAATATATTAAGAAATAATTATTTATATGTTTAAATGTTAATCTATAAATTATTAAAAAACAATTATTTCGCCCTTTTGTGTTCTTTTTTAATTACAGTAATTGGTTTCCTTTTTGCTTCCTTTAATATTGACACCAATAAAAAGGTCAATTCCGATTTTCCTTGTTTGTTTATGTTGTTCTTTTTATTATCAAATTTAAAACCTAAAAATGTGGACTTCATACTTCTAAATAAATAAATAAAATTTAATTATTATAGAGTTATGTATCTTTACTTATTAAAATTAAGTAGACCTTCTTAATTAAATCAAATATATACTTATTTATTATTCCTACCAAACCTAAGAGAATTCTTGCCGGAAAACAAGCTATACATAAACAAACTAAAAACGCTGTTGTATAAATAAAGCAAGGGAAAAACACTTTAAATACTAAAACAGAAATGGCAAAGGGAACAAAAGTAAGAAGGCGTCAACGCCAAAGTGAGTGGAATAAATTAGGCAGCAGGCACAAGAACAGTCCAATAAAAAACATTCATTTTGCATAATTATTCAAGCTCAAATTCATTAAGGCTTCAAGGGCCAAATAGCTGAGAAGAAAAGTGAAACTTTTTGTTCCTCATTTTCTTAAAGTCAAGGTCTTAATTTGGGAAACAAGTTTACTTCCTGGAAATTTATTTTGTTATCTTCAAAACTTAAATTAAACATTTTTTGTTTAAGATAAATGAATGCGTTCAGGGTAACTGGAGTGTCGGAAAAGAGGATTCAACTTGTATTCTCTAAGGATGAAACATACAAATCATTTCCGCTCAAAGCGGAAGCAATCTACACAATGTAAATTTGTAAATGAAGTGTTTTACCCTTTTCCACTCTTAGTTTTTCTTGGGAAAGCAACAGCTGTAGTTTTCTTTGTGTATTTAAATTTGAGGTGACTTTAAGTTTTAAGTTTTCCTAAGGTCAGTTAGTCCTCATTTCCCTACTGCTTAGCTTTGGTTTTTCGTCCTTTCTTCTTGGCGTGCCACTTGATTTCACTGTAAACTCTTCATTTGTCAGCAATTTTTCATCTCTAATGAGCCACTTTCAGTGCCCACACGCAAACTGAGGAAGAATGCGATAAATGAATGTCAAATACTTTATTTAAATGACGGACTGCTACTAAACAACCTTGTTCATTGTGGCATTAATGTTCGCTACTTAAGTTGGCATTTTTTCTGGTCCTTGCAGGACCTAATAGATGACAGGATATGATGTTGTCACCAAGTTAAATCACAGAACATCTGTTTACCTTGTGGAAATGTATATCTTTGTACATGATTTAATATTTTTTATATAAAATCAGCAAGTAATTTATCCTCAGTGAGTACAGAAATACTATTCACAGATTATTTCAAATAAATTTTTTTTGGAATTAGTTTGCTTGAGACAAACACAAGCTAGTCGATGATTGAATGAAATACAGCCATAAGAAGCTATCAATAACAGTCAAGCAAACAGTGCAGGGATCAAACGAGGAATAAAAGGGTCTGAAACTGTCGATTTGTTCGCACTTGTTGTCATTGATTGGGTGAAAATCGATATGATTACAGGGAAACTGGGTCGCCGCCCTGCTTGTAATGAAAGGGCTTATACCACATTCTCAATATTCAATTACCAGTGTCCTGTTAAAGGTCCTTCCACCCGCACAGTAGCCGTTAGCCAATTCCACTGCTAGACCGTTGGATGGAAAAAAGAGGGAACTGTGGGAACTGTCTGATTTTGCCCGCTTTGTTGTCGCTGGCACGCACAATTACGCGGGCAAAGGACGCATCAGGACAGCGACGAGGGCGAGAAAAGGACGAACAATGTATACCGCTGGCAGCGAACAAACACCACTGCGTATACGTGATGTTTGCTTGGGGCCAAAAGCTGGCGAAACGGAGGATTTGCAGATGAGAGCTTTATCGGCTGCAGGTCAGCCATCGAACGTTTGGGAATTTCATACTTCAAACTGATTTTTTTTTGCTATGCACTGAAAGAAGTTTTAATTTAGTTGCAGGAAGTCGTAGGAAAATGTATACTGATTTAAATAAATTTATAAATCTAAATTAAATAAAAAAACCTAGTTGTTCTTTTAAATTTCCATCAAGGCATCAAAAGATTGTTTTGTAATATGATATTTATTAAAGTTGTTCAACAAACTAAAAGGCAAAGGCCCTTAGTTCATTCTAAGGGCTAACCCAAACCTTATCCAATTTCAACGAATTATGGAATCAAATCAAAAGTTCTCTGGCTCTTTGCTGGAGAGTAAAAAAAAGGGTGAAGCCATAATCGATTAACCTCAAAGAACACGTACTTTATTGAATTGGATGACCGAAGGCAAAAGTCTCTTGAGTTGGCAAGATAAAAGAGCAAAGTGAAACAACAGAGTCAAATACTATTTCCAAATTTCCAATACTATTTCCAAAAGAAAAGAAAACAAAGAAAAACTACTCAGGAAAAGTAGTAATAGCCAAGAAAACGGAGAGAAAACTAAGTGTAAATGCCTTATAAAACTAAAACAAAACAAAGCATAGATAGGAGAGGTCCTTTTAATTTCAATACCAAATTTCAGGCAAATAATAACTGAGAACATTATAAGTTTTCCATGTAGCTAAAAAAAAATAATTAAATGAAAATAGGGCAAAGAATAAAATCACTTCAATTTCCTCTCTTATTTTTTGGTTCACTCCCGACAGCTCATGTCAATTGCATCATTAATAATGACAGTGCGCCATATGGCACTGGCCATTCCTATTCCAATTCCGACTGATGATGTCCGCACATATCACGTACTACAATGGGTCTAACGAGCAAACAAGGATTCCAAGGATAGCTCTGTGCGTTTTCTGTTTTACTTTTTTGAGTAATGGCTCGCACTCGTAACGAGAGATTTACAGATAATAAACTACAAAGAAGGAATCCGACCACCACGGATATAGAGACTTGATTTTCGAGCCAGAGTGTTGAAGTAAAGACGTGTTTTGCATTGCAAAATAACCGGAAAGCCCTTTGACATTAAAGCTTTCTTTAAGGTTTTGAACAAAAGAAAGATACTCCGTTTATTTCAATGGTCCTTGGATTGCTCTCCTTGCGGCCAGAAATTGTCCCCTTAGCAGCCAATAAGGCGTACCCCTTGTAAAAAAAGTTGTATCTGTGGAAAGCGGACACAAACTTTTATTACAATTCGTGATTGTTGCAACAGCTGGTGGAGCCCTCAAGCCCCTTGCCTCACAGAGAGCCAGAGGTATGTAACTGTGGTGGAAATAGACGAGTCCGAGTGTAAAACGGGAACATTTTTGGTCCGCCCTTCGTGGCTTGTGTAAGTTTCAACGTGGGTTATAAAAATAGCTGTGGAATTTTTTCCGGCACACAACCATTTTAATATTTAAAATATCATTCACTGTTGAGCGGTTAAGCCAAGTCAACTGAATATTTTAGGAAGCAACAAAAATAATAGAAACAACCCGCCAGCAAGGGATCTTTCTTCACTGAAATTTGTAAATTTAAGTACAGCCAGAAATCATTTCCTAATTTTAACCTTTCCCCTGAATTAAAGACATCACTTTGCTGGCAAGCACTCTCATCGATGGGAATATTTCGCGTTTGTTGCGCATACGTCGCGTGTTCCCAAGGACAACATAAGCCGCCAACACTGGCGTCTCATGCATGTTTTTCTTTGTGTGAAACCAATAGCCATAAATTTTCCTAGCCAAGCACGAAATTCGTATTTGCTTCCCTACACGGCGGGAAAAACATGGCAGGGGGAAAAGGAAAATGCAAAAGAGAGAAACAAAGCCACCACCACCACCACATTTGACTGTTTGTTTGCCTTTGCTGGTTTTATGAAATTCAAATTTTATTATGGCCAAGATGAAAACTTGAATCGAGTTGCAAAATGAAATATATAACAAAGCGAAATTATATGCATGAGTTTTTCTGCAGGAATATGGAAACAAGTTTACTGCTTAGCCGCCGGCCTTTAGCAGATTTATGGATACAACCGGGAAAAAAGAAGGAAAAACTTGAATGCAGATTGACAGCTCGCAATTTGATTAAGTTGAGAGCAAGCCGACTTAAAGTTCAAATCAAAAGGAAAGAAACATTTTATTGAGTTTAAAATATGTTGCATTTATAAAATATAAAATGTAGAAATATAAAATACATAGCAGTGCCAATTTTAATCATAGCTGAGAAAGCTTATTTCACAGATCAATGATGACAATTTCCTAAGAGGAACCTAGGTAGAAAATGGAAATTCAATTTCTGCCAAGAAATACAGGCACACAATTTGCCTGAAAATCCGCTTAAAGACCCTTCAAATAATCTGTGCCTAACGAAAAATTAAAATAAGAAGCAAGCAGATGCCACATAAATTTAAAAAATATTAATCAAAAAGAAAGTGAATTGAAATTGACAGTAAATATTATAAGCGCCATTAAATAGAAGTTATTCCATTAAATTTCATTCTACCAAATTGATGACTAATGGAAAATGAAATGTTCAATTTTTAACTATAAAATCTTATTTTTTAGCTCCATTAAATCATTTTTTATATAGACAGGGTAGGAAATACATTTTTTCACATAACAAAAATGAATATTTGATAATAGCTGTTGCAATATTTAATGAATTCCTGTCACTGAGAAGTGGAAAGCCGAAACAATTTATTTTAATCTTTTGCCACTTACATTTTTCACCTATCTTTATTTTTTTCTAGGGGTTATAAATAAAGTATGGTGTAGTAAAAAGTGCATGCCTAGTCTAATGCAAAATTGAATTCCAAATAAATACAGAAATATTTCTTGTTTCGCCAAATAGAGAAACTCAAAAAGTGACATGGAAGCTGACATCGAAAAACAAACGAATGTTGGGAATGGGGATCTAAATACCCGAAATACACAAAATGTTATAAATGTTTTGTGCTGTCATTTCAGTTTAACATTTCAACAAATTTGGTTTTTATGACAGCCAAATGTGTGTGTAATTATTCCTGTCGAATGTCGGAATGGACGCGAAGGGACCTTGGCCAGACTTGGCAGGAAAATTGCCCGAAACAATTATTATGATGGTTGATAAGCTCAACGCACACTCGCACACACACACACACACACACCCGTACCTACCACACGTGCACTCAGTCGTGTGTAGTAAAAGTGCGGAGTTGGAATTTGCTTTGGTACGTGACTGCTGGTAATTTTCGTGCACATTGCGTATACGTAATGTGACGCTGGTCCCAACTAAATGGCTCAGCCGCAACACTAACGCACGACATTTGTGAAGGCTTTAGCGCTCCTTCGAATGCCAGGCACAGAAAGAAATAATTTTATTGAAGTTATAAAATTAATATAATATTAGAGACTTTTTGTAATATTTAAAATGTTACCTAATGAACATACTTCACAGTTATTTAATATTAAAAGAGGGTATTGTAAAAATAATTTAAAAAGTGCATCATAAATCAATCAAATAGGAAACTCAGTAAAATAAATTTCCCGAGTTTTTTTCCAGTGTGAATTTTTCCGTATGTCCTTTCATCCCCATACCTCTCATTGCCGCCTTTGCCCTCGTTATTTCGCCATTTATGCGACTACCTTTCCGTCCCGCCCGTTGGCACTGGTACGATAATGTTGCCTGCTTTTCCAGGCTATTTTGTTGAGTCTTTCGGGTTTCTTTTTATTGTTTTATTTTTATTGTTTATTGCCGCTTTATATCTTTTTTCCGTGTGCGCTCATGCACTTTCCTTTAATTTCGACACAAATTGCATTGGCCAAAAGGTAAACAAAACATGAGAAAATCGCTGATGAATTGTCAGCTAATTATATATGTAAATGGGGCGTGACATATTGGCAGACTACGTATTATAGAAATCCCGGAAAACTTGACTTAATTGATAAACGGAAAAGTTTCGAAAACAAAATTACAGGCCGTAACCAGTAAATATCAGGATGAAAGCTAGAAACTTTTCCTGCAAGCATCAAGTAATTGGTTGCTTCAGTTGGATGATTTTGGACTTAACCTAATTAAAGAATTCTCAGCACGTTCCAAATCCCAATCTATCTAATATAATTACACTAAATCTGCGCCGTCTCAGGGAATGGTTGAGATATTTTAGGCCCAGCATTTCATCAAATTCCAAGCATCTTAAGTACTCACTTGAATCTTTCGTTTATGGTGATTAAATCGTATAATTGATGGGCATGCTTTTTCCCTCGGCGTCAGCTGGTTTTTTTAGATGAAGGCAATAATAAACGCTCGAATCCCCTCCAGTTTTGACAAGATGATAATGACTTTAATTGAAATCATACGATGTGCAGATTTCGAAAAAAAACTGTTGATTATAATTGGAAACCGTCCACTTGACTTCGTTCTAATCTGAATGTTATGATCATCTCATTAAAAGCGCTTCGGTACTCGAAAATGTTGAGTTTAAAAATAATTATTTTCATGAAATTTGGAAAAATTAAAGTAAACAAGAGTTTTTAAAATATTTATTATCAAGAAATGTAAGTCCGCTGTCCTAGGGACTTGGCTTAAAGTCTGAAGCTGAAGTATTATTTGTATTCCTATTTAATTATATATATCTAAAGTCCTCAAAATTTAATTTTCCAACTCAATATACTATTGTTTTAATTATTTACGCTTCTTGGAACCTAAGTAATTATGAAAATTTATGCTTTGTTTTTCCTTTTTTGTACTGCCAAGCACCGCGAAAACACGCAAATGCACTCTCACACACTTAATTCCATTACTTTCGGTTTCTTTTATTTTTACGAACATTTATTACCACGTCGCTGCTTATGGTAGTTGTAATTGTAATGGCGATTGTTGCCCGCTTTTGTTTTTTTTTTCTTGTTTCACACCCACGTGCCGCCGTGTTATGGCCCTTTACGTAGTTTAACATATATCCGATTGGCTATATCCCGTTTCGTTGCCTCACGTTTACGTTGCGGTCCCGATGAAGGCCGCATGAGAACTGTGTTCTCGTCGGACGTCGGAGTCCGCCGGCAGCGACGTTGACGGAGACAGCGATGCCGGCTGCGCTGCTGAATAAGTCGGAAAATCGCGGAGTCTGCGCAGGAAAAACGCCGTGAAAATGAAAACAAACTTAACCCGTACACAGGGGCGTGTGCCTTAAAGAAGGCTTTTTATGGTAGCACAGCTCACAAGGAGACAGAAATAATTATAATTTCAGCTTAAAGACATAAGTTTCAGGAAAAGATATAGTACATTTTATGATGTATAAGGAGAAAAGTCATAGTTCTGACTTTTTTAAGCTCAAGGCAGTACATTTTTAGCCAAGAGAACTTGATAAATAAAGGAAAATATTATTAAATTTTCATATATACGTCTTTTATTGCAAAACAAATACTTCAATTGATTCGAAAAATAAAAGATACAATGGATTAAAAAATAAATAATTAAAGAAAAACGTTCTCTCTTGAATATGAAATAAAATAAGAAAGTTAGATCTTCAGAATGTATCAGATTTTCCTTTTAATAATACATGAGAAATATTTTTCAGCAGCCGTTTCTAGAAAACGCAAACCTCAATTCGAAATCTATTGGCGAAATTATCTTAATATTATTTCAGGTACTAACGGAAATCGCAGGAACCCCAAACAAAATTTTCAATTCATTGGACTACATTTTCCAACTTAATTGAGTGCAATGTTTATATTTTTAATTTTCGTGCATTGTTTAGCCTGGAATTCGGTACTTGTTTGCTTTGTTTTCGCTTTTCTATTTTTAAAATTTGGCTGTTTACATTGTGGTGAGTAAAACAAGAGCAAGGAAAAGAGCCAACAAATAGTTTCATTGTGAAAAATATTTTGGATCGAATGAAAGCAATATTCTGCGTTGTAATTCTGTTCATTTAAGCTGCACTTAATTGACATTGGACTGTCTATAAACTGAATCTTTTATAATTTTTTTACAAACTTTATTTTCATAAACAGAACTTCAGTGATCTAGGAAAACTTTCAGGGATCCTTGCACCCCTTAAGTAAAACATCCTTTTTAAAAGTCCACATTTATCCATTTTACTCACATGTAAACTACGAAAGCAAGTGAATTTCTGCAGCCCAGATTGTCCTCTGTTTAATTATTTATCCCAGCAAAATCCCCACTGTCCCAGCTAGTTATATTCCTTTGAATGTGTACTTAAATTATTAAAATGGTTTGACTTGATGAAGATGGCAAATAAGTACTATTTATCGAGTATATATACTTTGTTGGCTGTTATCAAGGGTCCTTGATAAATGATGTCATTCCTAATAATTAAGGAATGACAACATTCTACAGACATTAATTTCTGTTTGTAGTGATTTTGATAAATCTCTCTCAGCAACAGATTAATTAAATAGTTTACTTACAAGACTATATTTGCTTTTCAATCAAATTGACTCCCTTAAAGCTGGACTGACCAAAGAGTTCATTTAATAAGAGTACTTGAGAGCAAACACAAAAGGACTTCTTTTGCGGCAAACTTTACAACAGTGCAAAGTGGTCTAGCGGTCTGCCAGGATCATTAATTTTGCTCAACCGGAGATGAATAATGAGTTGGGGCTTTGAGGGAGCAACTCACACATGAAATATAAAACTTGTACGTGGTCAAGTCAGAAATCTGCATTCAAAACCACAACAAGCTTTTCCTGCCTGCACACTCACATATATACAGTCTCAAGTATGAAAATGTGGCAGGACACTTTGAGTTGCCTGTGTGTTGTCCCTGTCGCCTTTTCCTGATTGCTGCCTTCTGGCTGTTGCTGCATTTCCTTTTTATTTTCAACGCTCCCGAAATAAAAACATAGAGGAAACTCAAGCAAACTGTTAGAATTTTTCATTTCGGCTTGTCTGGGTGAATTTTTCTTCCCCCCCCCCCCCCCCCCCCCCCCCCCCCCC